>CP136061.1:167033106-167606507 GCA_032622095.1 Siphonodentalium dalli
GGTCATTTAAACAACAAAAAAAATAAAATAATAATTTTAAAAAAAATAAAAAATTCTGGCCATTTCAGGAACAAACAATCAAATGCGTGACAAATAAAAAATTTCGTCACTTTTTTAAATCTCAAGATTTATTAAAAACTCCCACGAAAATTCACGGAATCAAGTTTTCCCCAAAACATACCGTACTTGAAGAACCGAAACTCCGATATAAAACTCTGGTTGAATCTCCGACGGAATCAGAGTTTTATACTGATACAAAACTCCGATTGCCGTCATTTAATATCGGAGATCGGAAATATCCACCGGAAACTCCGATCTCCGGCGGAAATTCCGATCTAATTGGACAAGCTCCCTATTAAGGGGTCATCTCAAAACTACTATCGGGAAATCAGCCTATTTCCCGATAGATCCCGATAGCATATATATGCAGTTATCGGGAAATTATCGGGGAATGATGTTTTTCGGGAAATTATCGGAATATTTACATAGTCTATCGGGATTCTATCGGAGTTTACTCTCATTTCGGAGTATCATATTCCGAAAACAACACGCATGTTGTTTGGAAAGTTTCTGTATCGGGATTACTCCGGACTTTTATCGGGATTTTATGTTTTATAGGCCTATCTTTTATATTATTGATTTAATAGTTTCCTAACATGAGAAATCGTTAGTATCATAAAGTTTTACAGTATCAGCTGGGGGACACGTGTCGTAGAACTATTATATGTTATACTGTGGTTATCAGTAGGTGCTACGTACGTACAATATCGGAATTTTACCCGGACAATACACCCACCCATCGGGAAATCTTCAAAATCAATTCGCGGGGAGCATACCCAAATATGTATGCAGTTGTATACTATCTCAAAGCTTGTGTTTGTAATATGTATAAATACATCCGACTTTTAAATGTGGAGGAAATAAAGATATAAATATATTATAGCAAATTTATGTAAACGATTTGTATTTATTCGCGAATCGCCGACGACACAATTAATGCATGCACATGCAATCGAGTGCAGTCTTAACATGAGATGTCGTATGTTCTATTTTTAGCCCGATTCCAGGAATTAGGGTCATCGATATTTACGTTTCTGGGAACAACACACGTGGCATTGCAGTTCGAGTATGTCTTGAAGAAGACAAATCATTATCAGATTTCACACAGTGAACGGATTTTAAAATAAAACAATTTCAAACATGGGACTCCAGCTTAAAACAAATATCGGGTCTGTAGGCCTACGTAGGCCCTATATTCCGAAAAAAATAGCCTAGGCGAAATTTATTGCAATGTGCGACAGCATTCGATGTGCTTTATAACGCAATTGCATTTTTTGTTTACCAGCACAAAACTAGCCAGTAGACAGCAGTAGAAAGAAAAATATAACTCCACAGTGGGTTAAACTTTAAGCATGAAATTTTGCTGCAGTTTCGAGGGGGGTGGCTGGTACATCGATCATGCACGCCATGAATATCTACTCGGTTCTCTACCTTTTAGTCAAGAGTATATAGAGATTCGTAACATGACATATGGGGGCGTGTCCTGTTGTACATGTATTAAAAGGTTTAGCATTAACAATTTAGCAGTAATATTCCATAGTTTGTTCATGAATCGTAATATGGTAAATTAAAATAAATAGCGTCTATACAGACCTGTGAAAATATGAATGAAAAATTCCATACAAATCTGCAGTGCAAAAGTTATAAATACGCGAAGCAATCATAACATTTAACTGGCAATTAAATGTGTGCATGGGCTGCTTTTCATACTCTACATTAATTTCGTTTTCTGTAATTACTAGGCTACTAATTATAAATAGGCTGCATTTGAACATAGCCTAATTATGTTGACAGTGTCGAATTTCACGATTGCATCATCAAGGTCAAGGTAACTCGATGCGATTTATTTGTAGCAGGCCCCTATATTTCGTCATCTTTTTTCAAAAAGATGGTCTTGCTGACTTTTATTTAGTTTGATATCTCAAATGCGCGTACTTTTAGCGATATTAATACCCAGTCCATCGTTTTAAAATGACTTGCCAATAAATATTATGTCATATATGACGCGCATGATCGAAGCATCGAAATGTGCAGGGATCTATCGATCATAACTGGGTCAAGTACGAACATACATATGAGGTTCTCAAAGGGGTAAACATTTTTTTCAGTGCTGATTACTAATGTTCACATTTACTGCACATTATCACTTTAAATAGATAGTCTCCAGGAAATTCGCCAAATTGTGATGTGAAGCATTAAAGAATTGACTGCGTAAAACTTGTGTTAATTTTTATTTGTGTCAGTATAGGCGGCGAAGCGAACACGTGCAAGACGCGCCATTTTCAAAAATAATGATTTAGCGCATTTTGTTATCTGCATTTTAAGAATTACCTTGTCAATTTTACACTGAGTATGGTTGATAAAAAAAATACACGGGAGAAATTATATTTATTGGCCATAGTTTTGAGAACAAATTTATTCTTGAATGATGTATCGAAATCGTGGCAGCGTGAATTGTTTTATACTTGAAACTGATGGCGCCAAAAAATAAGCGCAAATGGGGAAAATCAGCCGAACAATATAGTTCTCAAACATTGTTTGAAGAAAGATACCTGCGATTGAAAATCAACTATTTGAAGCCAATGTGTGGTAATTATCGTAATCTTATGGCATTTATTTCACATGTTTGGTAATTTATTCGATTTTTATCAAATATATATTTGAATGTTTTATCACGTTCACTTTGGAACAGTCTACTGCTAGTGTTGAAGGGATACTACGTTTATGAAACCATTTCTTTTATAAAAAATAATTCAATGGACAATTTAATAACTTGGAATCAAAACTTGAAACGTGTAGAGTTTTAATTCTTTTAAACAAGCTTCCACCCCAATAAAAATGTGCTTACGAAGGAATCTGTGGACGAATCCAAAAGTAATGACAACACATTCAACCGGAAACAGAAACAAATAAACAAAACAGCATGCTCGATTCATCGATTATCAAAACAGACATATTTGTTCTTGAAATAAATGGGTAAATTATCGGAAAGTTGTCGGGAAATCAGTGTGTTATACATTACTTTCGGGAAGTTATCGGGAAATTTTCGGGAAATCAGTGTGTTATCGGAATATTTAAATAAGGTATCGGAATATTTTCGGGAAATGGCGACCGCTCTATCGGGAACTATCGGGAAATTTAGAAGATAGTTTTGAGTTATCGGATATTTATCGGGAACCCGATAGTAGTTTTGAGATGACCCATTAGTAATTTTCCGCAATGTGGGCTAGCATCACCGAATTCACCACCCTATGACGATATCCGCATACTGATATTCCTAAGACATACTAGGCCTCAACTGCCATTGGAAACATTGAAACAGATTGAAGTTCTCCAGACCCCGAGTTTACAGGACTTAATTAGGAATTGTGTTGTCTTTAGCGCTAAGCCTAAATACTAATGTTTAGAGGGATCGTGGGTATGGCAAACCATATACTGCCGTGATCAGCAGTGATTTATATTCACATGAGGGTCATAGATGACCTTCGGGTGCCGAATTTCCTTGACAACGGTTGCTAGGGAAACACCCGTCATTGAAAAACACTAGATTTTGATCATTTTCTACTGAATGGCACTCATACAATGGCTACAATGCTGGCTATTTTTTTCTTGTGCACACACTGGTCAAATTTGAAGCAGTTATTTCATCCTGTTTAAAATATCAGGCAAATGTTAGCTAGAGGAGGGGAAATTCTGTCAATCACAGTCCAAAATCGATCCAAAAACGAAAATAGGCAATGCAAAAATAAATCACCCAGTGATCACATTCAGCGATTGATAAATAATTGACTATATTGACCAAAATCACTCTAATCGATCTAATTATATCTCACAATAAAAACAAATGAACTTCACACACTAGAAGTCCTTTTATTGACGAACTTCCTCAAAACAAAATCAATCAAAACTGAATTCACTCCCTTTGTGCTATCTATTTATAACTTTGGTTTAAGTGTGCGGTTTCTGCTTCAGTATTGCGTTCGTTTTTAGGGGTACTTGACTAAAAATGAAAATGGTCGGACATTTGACGATAGGTATTGGAAAATGTCCGTGTCCGACCGACGGCTTAAATTCAGGCATGCTTCCAATGGAATTCAGATATAATATTCTAGTTTTCTATGGCAGGGACACATAACAGGGACACATAGAGGGACCCCCAGAGGGACCTATATGAATTGTGGGAGCTATTACGTTATGTAGCCATGACACAGTTCATTTAAAAAATGGATCGACAGGTGAGCGCTTCTGCACGCTATAGTGGGCAGCGGGGTAGAACGTAAATGACGTTGTGCCCGCTATAGCGGGCAGCGGGGGTGAAAGAATTAAACGTTATGTTAAATTGAGCAAGGTCGCCCTGAAAATTCAAAAATTCAGATTTTTTTTTTTTTTAATTATGTCACTGGCTTCGCCCACATTCGACCCAGTGACCTCATTTGCAAGCCTGGATATAAGAGGTCGGACACGGTCATTGACCGAGCCAAATACACCGATGACCGGCGCCGCCTTATTATCGTCCGTCAGTTTGTCCGGCGCCCATTATCTTCACAAAAAATATATAATTAAGGAGAAAACAACAAGTAGATGTATTATCCGCGGCAAAGACATTCAATTACCACTACTGTGCACTAAATATCAAATCCCCCCACCAATACAACGCGTTTTACCGAAAACATGTTAATGATCCGTTCCGTATACAGGACCTATAAATGTAATTTTAATGCAACCTCTAACCTAAATTGTCCGCGATTGACGATGGATCGCAAACTGCGAATTATCGCTGCCTTCACGTCCGCACTATTTACGACTTTCTATTTTTAGAACGTGAAAAACCCAGAAAAAATGGCTGCCACTGGGGGAAACTCCAACCAAGAAATACACTTCGTCGTGTTTTTCTCGTTTGACGTAAGATACACGGAGATGTCACAAGTTAAATCAGCACAAGTGTAATATATTCCACAAGTTAAGGGTGTTAGTTGGAGATTTAGCAGAAGAAATTCCGAAAAAATTCATACCGGGTAGTTTTTAAATCGCCGCGTTTTGAAACATGTGCTTGGTAACCACTGCCTAATAATGTAATAGTATTTTTGAAACTGGAAAAGACTTCAGCAGAGACATACTGTAAATGACAGCCTTGTCTGACTTTGCACCCCTGTCACATTATGACATGATAATATGAGCTTCAGCTAAAAGTGATGTAAAACACCATAATTCATAACATGGTACATCAATGAATCTAATTTGTGCATTGGAATGGGCTAAAAAACAACTAATTGCTGCTATTTATTGATACCAGGTAAATGACAGACACACTTTTCAAATGTCAGACGCCGAATCTTTGGTGCCTGTCATTTTGTCAGACACTCAAAAAAAAATTATATCCAGGCTTGCTCATTTGAACAAATCTGAACCAGTCACCCAAGGACCCAATATACCAAATATGAACCCATTCGGCCCAATGGAACTTGAGAAGAAGTTGTTTAAAGAATTACTTTGGTGGGAAAGAGTTATGGTCCTAGCTTTACAACTATTTGACTTGGTGACCTCATTTGAACAAATCTGAATGTGAGTCAACCAGGGAACATCCTCACCAAATATGAACCAATTCGGTCTTATGGTTACATAGGAGAAGATGATTCTTGATGGACGATGACTATAGCTCCACAGGAGACTTTGTCTCAGGTGAGCTAAAAACTGGAAGTAACAGAGTCCGAGGCGATGAATTTTTTTGGTCAACGTTTGTAGACACTTTCTGACACCATTTTTGCTGCAAATAAAACGCATTTAGACACCACATCTAAACAGTTTAAGGTAAATAAATATTTCGTCACTAATATTCGGCCCCCAGTTATCAGTTAGAAGTAGTTGTCAGTGCTCAATCATGGAACAAATGCCTTTTAATCATCGCCGCAAGACAATTTCTTCCACAAAATATCCCAGAAAATGTATGTTTTCACAGTCACTTTTCTACACAACCATTATACCAATCGAAAGGCCTGTCCTCCTCCCACAAATGCATATATTGAGTATTGTCATGGAATATCTCAGTTTTCCAAATTCCTATTTCTATACAGTATACAGGTACCCGCTTCAAAATTACTGTCCGGTTAGTCCTGTTCACACCAAAATTTAGTCGTGATCGACCAGAGCTGACGGACAGTTAGGCCATAATAAAAAAATTGCTAGCTTTTCATCCCCGCTCGCCCCAAATTTTTTTATTAATGCTAAAAATTGCCACTGGACTGATATGTATTGCTGAAATAAACTGGCATTGTTTATATAAAAAAAAAAAGCCGGATATGAAAATTATCCGGAATTTATACTGACAGTTCCAAGGGGCGTAATTCTATACGCATTGTAAACACAATAGCACGTGGAAAAATACAAGAAAATACAAATGTTTTTTGTGATTTTATGATTGCAATCGGCCGGCACCCATACAATAAAAGATTGGTATGGGTGCACGGTCGATGATTCGACAACCGTAGTTGATGTCTACCACCTATACACGGGAGGAAAACTTGACAACACCGCTCCAGTCGGTGATATGCCTTCCCAATTTCGTGCAAGTGCTGGTCGGAGCAAAACAGTCCGCACACAATGCTGCCCGACAAGCCCCATTGGAGACGTCGTTGGCTTTCTGACCATGTAGTGGGCCTAACTTTAAAAGTAACTTTTTTAAAAGAATAATATATCAATTAATTCAATATGTGTTTCTATTTCAAATTAATATATACAAAAATATACTTTGTGTCATTGTCTTCATCCCTATGACGTATCTGTGAATGCACTTGTTTCCCACATATAATATTGAACTCAAAAGTTCAAAGACATTCACATCACAAAATTTATATCAGAGAGAGGTACAGGTAATGCCCCCTATCTTCCTATCTTCCCAGGGCAACATACTTCGACAGATAAATTGGTTAATTGGACATGCTGATGCTTCTATTAATACATTGAACAATTGATAGTTCGACCCCCGATTCTGACTTATTATTTATACTTCGAAAAATAAAAATAAAAATAAAAATTCGTTTGAAGCTGGTCCATCAAGACCATGATTAGTTTGAATCAATACATGGACATTAAAAAAAAAAAGGACTTTTCCTCATTGGGGTTCACATTAAAAGTGTACATCATATTACTTAAATGGGTGTAATTTAGATGTGATGCCCTTGTGAAATCAATATCCAAAATCAGTAATAGTAAGGCATTTATAAAAAGAATTTGTTTTTTCACTGAAAATTTTACTGGAATGCATAAAACACCCAAATTTATTCACCCTATTCATTCATAAACAAGAGATGGGCTGTCGTCCGGTGCATACCCCATTGTGGCATACTGCCTAGCGTGGGCATAGCTATAACTTATGTTTGCTATACTCATACAGATGGACCCAAAAATCAGCATTTTCATATAAACAAAGATGAATAACTATAGAACAAAAAGCCAAAACAAAATAGTTGAATGTGCCATTAAATGTCCTCATAGTGGTGAACATCCATACAAAATTTCATTGAGATCCGAGCATTACTGTTCAAGTTATGACCTGAAAAGACATCGGATGGACCAAACAGCCAGATAAACATTTCCAGATAAACAAAGATGTATAACTCTAGAATGGAAAATCCGAACAAAATGATGGAACACTCTTTTTAATGTCCTCATAGTAGTGAACATCCATACCAAATTTCATTGAGATACCAGCACAACTGTTGAAGTTACGACATGAACAGACACCAGACAGACCAAAAAGCCAACATTTCCAGATAAACAAAGATGAATAACTCTAGAATGGAAAATCCGAACAAACCAATGTAACCCTCTATTTAATGTCCTCATAGTTGTGAACATTCATATCAAATTTCATTGAGATTCCAGCACAACTGTTGAAGTTACAACATGAACAGACACCCGACGGACCAAAAAGCCAACATTTCCAGATAAACAAAGATGAATAACTCTAGAATGGAAAATCCGAACAAAACGATGGAACCCTCTATTTAATGTCCTCATAGTAGTGAACATCCACACCTAATTTCATTTAGATCCGAGCACTACCGTTCAAGTTATGACATGAACAGACAGACAGACGCACCGACGCACAGGTGCAAGACAGTATAATAAATCAGCAACACAAAATTGCGCATATACCACATTGTAACAAATCAGAAATGTTGTATCCCATTATTTTCATTTCATTGTGACAACAGGCTGTACATGTAGTACCACACACAAACATACAAATGTTCCAACTAAAAGATGATATCTAGTGATTGGTATACCCCTATAGTGGGCAACACATGTAACAAGACAATCAATGACAGTGGGTTCGCTCACCAGACTGAGAAGACTGGGACTCTGAAGACTACCTGTACCATATTCAGTACTTGTCAAATCATGTGGCTATTAGCAGTATGACTGAATATAAGAATATATGCAACTTTTTGTCTGAAAACAACACATTTTCCACTAAATACTGGTTGGAAAACTAAAGTAAGAATACTATAATATAAATAATATTGTCTCAAGGTCAGAAAAGATTATTGAAATGATGTTGTCTCTAAAATACATTTATTTTTACTTAAATAAAATGAAGATGGTAGAAAATCATTATCAACTAAAAATTTGTCTCAAAATATGAAAGCTGTTTTGCTATCGGAACCTAAAAAACGTTTTGAATCCATTTGTGTCATGTTTTTTAGTCCTATAGAATCACAATTAACTTAGTGCCCCTTTAAGAAAATATGGGCCCAATATGCCTTGTGCATGGTCTGTAATAACTTAAGTCATAATATGTTGTAACTTGTAAGGCGTTTCAGTGACTTCACTAGAGGGTAGAGTCCAACTCGGCCCATTTTTTACTGGCCGACCCCATTTAAACATATTTGAATCCCAAATATCCATGGACCGTTCACACCAAATGTCAAATTAATCAGTCAGGTGATTCCAGAAAAGATATTTAAATGAATTTCATATCAGCGATTTCATTCAAAAGACGATGCTAAGTGCCCTGACCCCGACTCTTCTTGACCAGCTGACCATAGTATAACAAATCTGGTCTAGTGATTTCTGAGCATACATTTTAAGAGTTAAAGTGAATTAGTGCCAACTTTGAACACAGCAACTCAAGTATTTCTCTTATGGAGGGAGTTAACGTTTTTTTGGGGTGAGTGACTGGATATTAATTCTCAAAGCTGCCCCTGTTAGAACTAATCCCAATCAAAAAGTCATAAAACCTTTCAAGCCAACTACAGACCCAATGGTAAATGAATTTTTAAATGTGTATCTGTTTGACATTTTATAATCCTAGTAGATAAAATAGTAGAGACTGGAGTCTCACAGGATTGAATACATTGTACTCCAGAAATATGCAATCGAATGCATCATGTTTGCCTTTATCCATGCGGCAGAGACGGGAGCCTTAATTCAAGCGGCCTCACAGAACCGTAGTCGGGTTGGAAGCAATGACCCAAAAGTAGGCCAGCATTGTTTACATCCACTTAAAATTGTTGCAGTAAATTGAACTTCGTGACCTTCGGCTCTTGCACTCTGCAGATAGGCTTTGTTTTTCGACACACGGCCGCTTAATTAATCTCTTTTGTTTTAAGTCAATGGATTGGACAACATAAATCCGTTTAACGGAGGGAGGTAGAATAGCCAGAGATAGCGTCACACCTTTTTCTACAACAGTAAACACCGGCTCACGCCAAAAACTTTTGTCACCCACCACCTCCCCTGCTCCACTATTTGTTATCCTTTATATACATGTATATACTACATCTCTTTCTCAAAAATTGTATCAGGACCGAGGTTCTCAGTAACCCTTTATTTGGTTTTTCATAATCTGGACTATCACCATATATGTTGAATATCTTTGCAATATACATGTATACTTGTATAATACGGTGTATAACTGTCTGTCTCAGGGGTGGGCAGTCTTCATGGCTCGCCCACTTCCTGTACAGTTTTTTATACACAATACTATATCAAAATATCTTCCGTCCATATATACATATGTTCGCGGTCTTCATGGCTCGCCCACTTCCTGTATAGGTTTTTTATACACAATACTATATCAAAATATATTCCGTCCATATATACATATGTTTTCAGTGTACATAATTGTAAATATGTTGTTTTTGAGCTAATATATCATATATTTGGCTCGCCCACTTCCTGTACAGTTTTTTTATACACAATACTATAACAAAATATCTTCCGTCCATATATACATGTTTTCAGTGTACATAATTGTAAATATGTTGTTTTTGAGCTATTGTTATATACAGTCGATTTCGGTTAATAGAATATGCTCGGTGCAGCAATTTTTTATTTGAATAGCCGATTATTTGATTAGACGAATTTGCACCAAAACGTTGTAATTTCGAGTTGACAATTTCGTAATTTCGAGTTGTACCACTGACTTGACCGATGTTTGTTTGATATAAAAACTTTTAAATACCTGTTATTAAATGTGTATTTACTTCATAATATTGTTCTCTATATTGCTTGTTTCATGTAATATTAAAATATTTGTAATACCATTGTCAGATTGTGTGTTTGTTGTTACTTTTTACCGAGGGAAAATTGTAAAAACATCGATCGATAAAAGCACGTGTTCAATGTTTACATTGAAGGACTGGTTAGAGTTATTCACCTTTGATCGATTGAAGCACATGTTTAATGTTTAGATTGAAGGACTGGTTAGAGTTATTCACCTTTGATTGATAGAAGCACATATAGTGATTGAGGAAGACCATTTATATAGAACATGATTTTATTTATTTTAAAACATATAACGGAGAGGTCTTTGCGCTTTCGTTTCGAGTTCATAATGACTGAGTAATTATGACTGGTGTACCCACAGCATCGCATTTATAATAGCCCTGGTTTTGTTTTTACAAGTGACACGTTAATTTGCCCTTTGTTAGCGGGTGTACTCAAACAAATACTTAAACAAACACGCTGTCATCATTAATGGGACAATCCTTTGTTCGCGCCATAGAGTGTGAAACGAACAAAACGGTTTGTACAGTCTAATTCTTTATGCATGTTCAGACATCAAATACAAAAGAACCGAGTCGCTAACATGTGTCTGTCCAACTACAGTACTGGCTTTTGTTAAACATGCAATTAGTCGCTATTGTAATGTTGTTCATCCTCTACGTGGACAACGTCACGAATAAAGCGTCGGGTTTATTGATATAAACTATAGACTATAGATGCGGGATTTACCCGCACTGCTTACAAAATTTAATATTGTCATTTATGGCGTGAATTATTAGACCCCCAAATCACCTTATCATCATGGCGTGAATTATGGGAATGTTGGGCAATAAAACAACAAGACAAGTGTTATTATAATATTTTAATATTCACATTTAATTGAAAAATCACTTTCTTATAGTAACTTATGACCGTAAAGCACTCGCTTTTGAAATATTTTATGTCACCCATTTTCGATCTAATACGATTGTCTGCGGTTTCTTGACATAAACTATAATATTTTGGATGAAATACCTTCTACTGAGTTCTAGAATGCACGAAAATAACGACTTTCAGAGCACATTTTTGCGAATTTTCTATTCTATTAAGCGATAGTCCCATCGGGAGTCTATTCGAATAAGCAATTAAAAAATACAGATGTACTATTAAAATGGTTTTGGAATCCGAAATATTATTATAATAAACGAATTATTTGATTAACCGTTATTCGATTAATTGGAATTGACTGTATCATATATTCTTTAGTGAAAATTATAGCTCATATATATCGCAAAGAGTCTTCGAGCCATTCACTCCCCTCTCTGCCGGGTATATAAATATATTAATTACCTGTTATTGTACCTATAAACTAAACATGGCTGTATCTGCACACATATGTGTCGCACATTAGATTCTGACTGGTATGTTTATTAATTGTATATTCCATGCTGTTAATATGATCTGGATTTTAGAGTTATTTTAAACCAACTGTACAGTGTTGGCTCTGTGGGTACCCCTGGGGATGTTATAATGATGATAGATTTCATTTTTATTTTCAACAAGTTGAAAAAAATAAGTTTAATTTTGTTATTAAGCAAGGAGTTAAATCTAAATTAATTAAAAACCAAAATATTTTTTTTTTTTTAAATGTATTTTCAGCAAGGAGTTTAATCTAGATTTTTTTTTTAGTTATGTCCCTGGCTCCACCCACATTTGAACCAGTGATCTTATTTGAACAAATCTGAAACCCAGTCACCCCAAGGACCCTTCATACCAAATATGAACCCATTCGGCCCGATGGGAGATGTCATTTTAAGAATTACTATGAAGGGAAAGACTTTATAATACAGCCCTGGCTTCGCAACTATACGACCCAGTGACCTCATTTGAACAAATCTGAATGTGAATCACCAAGGGAACATCCACACCAAATATGAATCCATTCGGTCCTATGGATCTGGAGAACATTTTCAAAGAATTGTTGATGGATGGACAGACGGACGGACAGATGGATGGACGATGGACAAGGACTGATGACTATAACTTCGTCTCAGGTAAGCTAAAAACTTTGCAGGAAAGTAATACCCCACTTATTAATATCCAATCTGATAATGAGGAAAATTTTAAACGGCTTTCCATAATTCCATAGTTATAATGGACTGCAAAACCTGTTTCATGTGGATATAAAATCAATATCATTTATTTCCCTTACCCCTGTTTCAAAAGGAAAATCGTCATATTGTTTTAGTTCCGACTGTTCAACTACGTTCCATCAAATTGTCATGAAATTCCTCAGAGATGGCTATCTATTTCATACATTTGGGTGATGAATTTTGAAATAACAGAATATGTGCCTTAGATTGTGTTATCGCTTAAATATTAGAACTGTGAAATACATGGCTTATTCTTGACATAATATTTTAAAGCTAATTTGGAGTAATATATTGTCAGTTGCTACTGGTAAATTGCAGAGTATGTGCATTTTATTAAGTAGTTTATCGTTCATATTCTAGCACACTGCACAGTGCACACACCAGCCTCCTCGACGAATTGTCCATACTATTTTGGTGGCATTTCCTGATTTGTTATGCGAACCTTTAGTTACACACATTCATTTGGATGTTATAGAATTCCATGGCCAATTTCCTAGAAAAGCTACCTGCCTGTGGCTCACGATAGCTACATCTGAAGACATGCATGTTGTCAGAAGAAATAGCACCGGGAATTACAAAATAATGTTTTTTTTATTGCACTGGAACTTCGGCCAATATATTAAACGAGAGGCCGATCGTGATCGGGAGATGTTTAACCCATACCTTGGTGATAGCGATCAGCTATTTTCATAAATCCTTACACCAACCTTTTCAACAATCCACACCTTACTATTAAGTTCACAAGTGGCATAACACTTAAATATCGGGCATGTACTTCCATATGAAGATGTGGCATTCAATTTAAACCTATTAGGTCACTCCAAAACAGATATGTCTTACAGAGTGATAAAGCTAATTAAGCTCAGTCCATAGTCAAGCAGAAGCACCATAGCAGTTAAAAGGTAAAACAGTTACAAAATTTTGTAAAATATGATTGATAATGATTGAATACAAAATATTTGAATGCATAATTATGAGATATCTAGGTGAGCTTCTCATCGAGACCTTTCCAATGAATGGCAACAAGCCATATTTCCGACTAAATCCGATAAAACCCATAATTCGATTATTTAGGGCATTACTGTATGAGAATGGTCAGATTGATAATATTAGAGTCATTACATTAGATAGCATACTGTTTGTCTATGGAATGGGTGGGTTAATTTTCTTCTAGGCTGATCATTGGAAAGATACAAGTTTGTTAACAGCAGAACTACAAGAGCATGTCGTCGAGGCGTAGCATAATACGCCCGTTTCTGGAATAGAGTGGGGGAGGTTTAATTCATTTGTTTGAAACCTTTGACTTTAGGTGAAATAATAACAAAAATAAACGAGAGGCCGATCACGATCGGCAGATGTTTAACCCATACCTTAGCGATAGCGATCTTTTTATGAGTGCAAGAATTTCAACAATTCACAGCGTACTATTATTTATTAGTTTCATAGTGGAATCAGACATATTGAGCAACTTGCTCATTTAAACACAATAGGAAGATGGATATGACATTCGATTTCAACCTATTCGGTCACTCCAACATAGATACATGTATGTGTGATAGATTGATAAAGATAATTATACCCAAACACAGTCAGACAGATGCACCATAGCTGTTAAAGATATAATTGTTACAATATTAACATCATAATAACTCTATTTATTTAATTCTTACAATGGAACCTGAGTCATAACAGATTATGTTGTTGTGTTAGCTGCATAGTAAAAGTTATGGGATGATTGAGATTAGAGACCAACAAACACCTGAACATCTATATAAGTGAGGGGTGTATAGACCTTGATATTAAATATGATTGATAATGGTTGGATATAAAATATTTTAATACAGAATTATCAGATAACTAAAGGAGAGATATGAGAAGGGTCAAATTGAAAATATTAGAGTCATAACATTGGATCGCGTACAGTATACATGTACCTATGGTTAATTTTATTCTAAGCTGATCATTGGAAAGATACAATGTCTGTAACAGCAGAAATATTATTAAATATTGGGTTAATATTCTCAAAACCATTCAATCAATACCAAAATCTATACGCATGAAGAATGTATCACAATCAACCTGAATGAGATTATAAAAGTGATTGGGTGAAAAATATTTGACCAAAAAGTCAGCTTCAAGAATACCAGAACCATTATTATTATCCTGCAGCCCAAATGCAATAGAGGGAATTTCAAAATAAGATATATCCTCAAATGATGAATATTCAATTGGTGGCTTATAATTAATAGAAATTCTTAGTGAACCTGGCCTAAGGCGAAAGAGATAATTTAAAATCTGCGTATCAGATATTATGTGTCTATGGAATAGGTTAATTTTAATCCTGAAATACATGCAAGTGAAAAGTGGATCACGATCAACCTGGACATAGAATAGGAGAATGAACATATGATGTGTGGAGAGTGTTAATCATTTTCAATGACATCATATGATGGAACTAATGTGTGGATAAATTGTTTTCTCAAGATAAGACAACAGTGTCTCTGTAAACAACAATTCTCTAAACAGCCATGCTCCAGAACATCCTTCACATGGACAATGGACTATTTGTATTAATGCCATGAACATGTTTCAACAGGTTGGGTTAAATTACTATTGCACACAAACTGGAGTAAAGTATCATCAATCACTTAAATTTGACAGCTCTGGGAGCAGCAGTGGTTTAGCAAATGGTATCCAGTGTCATTTTCTGATCCCAATAAAGCAGATTACTGTGTAAAGTTGTTTGTCTTAAATTCTCACAGGGCATATTCAATAGGTAGTAAATTACTTGAATTATAAAGGGCCATAACTCTGTTAAAATATATCGGATCAAACCCAAATTTGAACTTGATCTGTATTTCGGGGTGAGGACCACATGTACCAAATTTGGTGTAGATCAGTTGAAAAATGTTTTGAGTTCTAAGTAAAAATAAGTTTGAAAAGGGTTAATTAAACGATACCAAAAACCATACAGATAAAGAACGTGCTAAGAAAAACCTTGGTAAGAAATATGAGGCATATCAGAAAAAAACAGTTTGACTTAGATGGATCAGATAGCATTTGTGTGCAGGGTTAATTATTTTCTAAACCGATCAACCGATCGATACCAAAAACTATACAGGTGAGGGGTGTGTCATTATAAACCTACATATCAAATATGAAAACAATCGGACAAAAAATAATTTGGTTACAGCATCGGATAGCTCATGTGCGGATGCAAAGTGTTAATAATTTCTAAACCGATCAACCGATCGATACCAAAAACTATACAGGTGAGGAGTGTGTCATCATAAACATGGGAGTAAAAAATAACTCTAATTCCCATAATACAGATTTACTGCTCTCAGAGCTAAACTGATACCACTGGTAATTAATTGTAGACTGCTATGGTTATCTGTTCAATTCTTAGTTGAAAAAGGGCCATAACTCTGGTATAAAATGTTGGATATAACCCATATTCAAACTCGATCTGTATTTTGAGTTGAGAAACTCGCATACCAAATTTGGTTCCGATCAGATAAAAAAAAAATTGAGTTATGGCAGCATGCATGAATTCTAAGTCGAAAAAGGGCCATAACTCCATTGAAAAATATCGGATCAAACCCATATTCGAACTCGATCTGTATTTTGGTCCGAGAAACTTGCATACCAAATTTGATTCTGATCAGATAAATTTTTTTTGAGTTATGGTAGCATGCATGAATTCTAAGTCGAAAAAGGGCCATAACTCCGTGAAAAAAACTCGGATCGAACCCATATTCGAACTCGATCTGTATTTGGTGCTGACAAATTCATATACAAAATTTGGTTCCGATCAGATATAAAATGTTCGAGTTATCGCACCATGCGTAAAGTGTCTACAGACAGACAGACAGACAGACAGACAGACAGACAGACGGACTAACGACGAGTGGTCAATCCGGGCAACGACACTATGTTTACCATACTATGGTATGGGTAAACATAAAAACACAATAACTTTAAGTGTGATATTTTTGACTGAAAAATTCACATACAATATTTTTTTATCCACATATCAGGTAAAATCTAAGTCGAAAAAGGGGCATAACTCAGTCAAAATCATGCAGACGAAACCCATTTTTGAACTTGATCTGTATTTTGGGGTGATAAACTAATATACCTATAAATTTGGTTCAGTTCACTTGATTCAATTTAAAGTTATCATCCGGAAACCGCAAATCAGGTAAAATCTAAGTTGAAAAAGGGACATAACTCATGTGGACGAACTAACATACCAAATTTGGTTCAGTTCACTCAATTCAATCTAAAGTTATCATCCGAAAACCAAAAGCGGACAGACGGACGGACAACCCATTTACATAATACAACCGTTTTTTTTTCAAACAGGCGTATAATAATTAAAGTTAGGGTTAATATTTTCAAAATCATTCAATCGATGCCAAAATCTATACAGGTGAAGAATGTGTCATGATTAACCTGGCTGTGATTATAAGAAAAATGTTTAGTTATCACATTGTGTCAACAGAATTGGTGGAGGATATTAATATTTTAAAGCAAATAATCCCTCTCTATGCAAGTTAGTGGTGTGTTATCATAATCAAAGATAAATATTTGAGTTATCAAATCAGATAGCAAGGGTTAACCTTTATACCCACACTAATGAACTGATCCAACACAAAATCGTCTATAAAAAGCATGTAATTGGATTTAGAAGTCCATACAATAAGTCAGTCTCAAGAATACAAGCAATGTTATTATTATCCTGCAGCCCAATTAAATGGAGGGAATTTCAAAATAAGACATTTCCTCTAATGATGAATATTCAATTGGTGGTTTTTATAAATCCTTACTGGCTCAAAGTGAATGGTATAATTTAATATCTGCCTATCGGATATCATGTGTCTATGGAATGGTTTAATTTTAATCCCAAAATCCATGCAAGTGAAAAGTGGTTCACCACCAACCTGGACATAGAATCAGAGAACGATCAAATGAAAAGCATCAAAACCATATGATGTGTGGAGCGGGTAAATCATTTTCAATGACATCATATGATGGAACTACGGAATGGGTGGGTTAATTTTTTCTATTAGATAAGATACAGTGTCTGTACAGCAATGTCTGTGGGTGAAAATCTCAAAATTACCATTTTTTGGAGCCACAATAGTGAAAAAATCAATTGTCTTCTAAATCCAGTCCATTTACTTTTTTCAAAAGCATAGGCACTATGGACGTTCGGACAATACCTAGCAGAGCACGAATTCCATTATCGTTGCCATGGCAACAGTCCAAGTTATTATAGTGCTGGATTTTATGTCAGTCCTGTTACCAACCTTCAGAGGGCAAAATGTGGTGATCAAAATCCACATCAAGTGACAAAAAATATTGTTATTGATTAACTGCAGTCCTACAAAAGGATATGTAACAGGTTTCTAAAAAAATCAAGCCTCATACAGCCTCATATTCAGTATATTAAATGGACCTTCCAATGCCAATTGGACTGACCATTGTCCAAATTCTCTTATTCAGTCCAACGAATTTTATTAGCGAATTGGTGTGCACATATGTTGTGACCTATTGACCTTTAAATATGAGGCCTCAAGCCTCATAATGGCTTGCATTATGGAACAATCATTCAAGAATTTCAATTACTTCGTTGTATTTTGCCTTGTCTTAAATTAATTTTGAAGTGTCAGTTTTGGAATTCACCAAGAATTGTTGCTCAACTGGATGCTGTTGAGCAACAATTATTGGTGAATTCCAAAACTGACATTTGGGTGGCTCAAACGTTAGTGTTCTATTCCAAGCCTTCTAATTTTCCTGTCCCTACTTCTGGGGTCTAATTCCTGGTGATATGATGGTATCAGATGTTATTATATGGTGTTGATCTGAGTATTTGTCTTCAATGGTGTCCCGGGCTGCGACTATCGGGTGGAAAGGGGTTTCAGTTGGCATTACCAAATCATCAAGTTGATATACCGGTTTGTCCCATATGGCAACATCTTGAAATGGCTTAGGTAGCAGAGATTTCATGTAAACACAGCCAACCAATCATCTCTATGTGAATCTCATGACTCTACATAACCCTTGAAATTTATGTGTATGTATACACAGGCCTGGCAATATGGCGCGAGCGATTTTATCGCTCGCGCGTCGCCCGCGCAATTTCAATTTGGCGTGGGCGATATATCGCTCGCGCAACATTCACTACCCAACATATTTTTGCAGTCGTAATTTTGATGAGTTATCCGTTTGAAAACATATAAGGCAACGCGACATCGCATATTTGAAGCAGGAGACACATGCTATGTTAACAGTCGGCTGCCACCGGTATATCTAATTAGGTCAAACCATGCTACACACCCGTCACCAGTGACAGACTGATGATTACATGACCTAACTGTGAACGTGCAGTTCTACCCGCAAATCATACCTTACCTACAAGGTTTGATGAGCGCTGTTGACAGCGATGGGTGGGGCTACGAAGGAATCCGCCAATCGCGGGGACATGACAATCTGCGGGATGGGATGGGATATGGGACAAAACGACAATCTGCGGGACAGAATTTCAAATTGCGTGGGACGGCGGATATCTCGAGGAATACAGGGCGTAGGGGGCTCATTTTGGTGTCTAACGAAAGGCCCACGTTCGCCCTATCCACACATATTAACCCCGTCACTAACCAAACACCAGAAGTTGCATTATTTGATCGACAACTGACCTAACATGGGGTGGAATTTGGGATAGCATGACAATCTGCGGGACAGGATTTTCAAATTGCGTGGGACGGCCGATAGCTCGAGGAATACAGCGCATAGAGGGCTACTTTTGGTGTCTAACGAAAGGTCCACATTCGCCCTATCCACCCATATTAACCCCGCCACTGACCGGACACCGGAAGTTACATTATCCGGTCGACAACTGACCTAACATAAAATGCCACAAACACGAAAAACTGCGTTCGACATTAATGTTTAGAATTTAGATTTCTCGATGAATACACTAGCAAACAACAAGTTTTAGGTATCAAATAACGCAGAGGAATACTGTGCATTCGTTTTTAGACTCGATGTTTACAATTACAGGATCGATTTCAGCCGGTATATTCAATATAATGGGGCGTATAGTATATCAAAATGTAGAATTAGACACAGGGAATGTAGTTTTTTCCAAATGGGTCCACCAGGCGGTGAAATTGTTGCAGAAATTCGCTCCAAGATATTCGCACTTATTTTTATTTCAGTTGTGACTAAAAGCCCAGATGCCGGAGCCCAGCGACTAAAAGCCAAGTTACAAAATAGATCAACTGGTTTGAACGAATGAATATGTCAATGGTAAGACTATTCAAAAGAATATTCAAATCAAATAGTGTTTATAGACTTAAAAACTTATGTGTCCGCCATTCATATATGCGGTGAAGTTCTCATATTATCTCCCAGTAATACGCGGGGGAGGTTCTCATATGAACATATTATCTGCCGGTCATACACGGTGGAGGTTCATATTATCCGCCGGTCATACGCGATGGAAGTTTTCTTATTATCCTCCGGTCATACGCGGGGGAGGTTCTGATATGAACATATTATCTGCCGGTCATATGCGGTGGAGGTTCATATTATCCACCGGTCATACGCGAGGGAGGTTCTCATATTATCCTCCGGTCATAAGATGGGGAGGTTCTCATATGAACATATTAACTGTCGGTCATACGCGAGGGAGGTTCTCATATTATCCACCGGTTATACGCGAGGGAGGTTCTCATATTATCATCCGATCATATGTGGGTGATGTTCTGATATGAACATATTATCCGCCGGTCATACGCGGTGGAGGTTCATATTATCCACCGGTCATACGCGAGGGAGGTTCTTATATTATCCTCCGGTCATACGTTGGGGAGGTTCTCATATGAACATATTATCCGCCTGTCATACGCGGTGGAGGTTCATATTATCCGCCGGTCATATGCGAGGGAGGTTCTCATATTATCCACCGGTCATACGCGAGGCAGGTTCTTATATTATCCTCAGGTCATACGTTTGGGAGGTTCTCATATGAATATATTATCCGCCGGTCATACGCGGTGGAGGTTCATATTATCCGCCGGTCATACGCGAGGGAGGTTCTCATATTATCCTCCGGTCATACGTTGGGGGGGTTCTCATATGAACATATTATCCGCCGGTCATACGCGGTGGAGGTTCATATGAGAACTTCCCTCGCATATGACCGGCGGATAATATGAACCTCCACCGCGTATGACCGGCGGATAATATGTTCATATGAGAACCTCCACCACGTATGACCGGCGGATAATATGTTCATGTGAGAACCTCCCCTACGTATGAGCGGTGGATAATATGAACCTCCACCTTGTATGACCGGCGGATAATATGTTCATATCAGAACCTCCCCCACATATGACCGAAGGATAATATGAGAACTTCCCTCGCGTATGATCGGCGGATAATATGAACCTCCACCGTGTATGACCGGCGGATAATATGTTCATATGAGAACCTCCCCAACGTATGACCGGAGGATAATATGAGAACCTCCCTCGCGTATGACCGGCGGATAATATGAACCTCCACCGCGTATGACCGGCGGATAATATGTTCATATGAGAACCTCCACAACGTATGACCGGAGGATAATATAAGAACCTCCCTCGCGTATGACCGGTGGATAATATGAGAACCTCCCTCGCATATGACCGGCGGATAATATGAACCTCCACCGCGTATGGCCGGCGGATAATATGTTCATATCAGAACCTCACCCACATATGATCGGAGGATAATATGAGAACTTCCCTCGCGTATGAGCGGAGGATAATATGAACCTCCACCGCATATGACCGGCGGATAATATGAACCTCCACCGCGTATGACCGGTGGATAATATGAACCTCCACTGCGTATGACCGGCGAATAATATGTTCATATGAGAACCTCCACTGCGTATGACCGGCGAATAATATGAGAACCTCCCTCGCGTATGACCGGCGGATAATATGAACCTCCACCGCGTATGACCGGTGGATAATATGTTCATATGAGAACCTCCCCAACGTATGACCGGAGGATAATATAAGAACCTCCCTCGCGTATGACCGGTGGATAATATGAGAACCTCCCTCGCATATGACCGGCGGATAATATGAACCTCCACCGCGTATGACCGGTGGATAATATGAGAACCTCCCTCGCGCATGACCGGCGGATAATATGAACCTCCACCGCGTATGACCGGCGGATAATATGTTCATATCAGAACCTCACCCACATATGATCGGAGGATAATATGAGAACTTCCCTCGCGTATGACCGGCGGATAAAATGAACCTCCACCGCGTATGACCGGTGGATAATATGTTCATATCAGAACCTCACCCACATATGATCGGAGGATAATATGAGAACTTCCCTCGCGTATGACCGGCGGATAAAATGAACCTCCACCGCGTATGACCGGTGGATAATATGTTCATATGAGAACCTCCACCGTGAATGACAAGTGGATAATATGAACCTCCACCCTGTATGACCGGCGAATAATATGTTCATATCAGAACCTCCCCCATGTATGACCGGATGATAATATGAGAACCTCCCTCGCATATGACCGGCAGATAATATGAACCTCCACCATGTATGACCGGCGGATAATATGTTCATATGAGAACCTCCCCAACGTATGACCGGAGGATAATATGAGAACCTCCCTCGCGTATGACTGGCGGATAATATGAACCTCCACCACGTATGACCGGCGGATAATATATTCATATGAGAACCTCCCCAACATATGACCGGAGGATAATATAAGAACCTGCCTCGCGTATGACCGGTGGATAATATGAGAACCTCCCTCGCATATGACCGGCGGATAATATGAACCTCCACCGCGTATGACCGGCGGATAATATGTTCATATGAGAACCTCCCCAACGTATGACCGGAGGATAATATAAGAACCTCCCTCGCGTATGACCGGTGGATAATATGAACCTCCACCGCATATGACCGGCAGATAATATGTTCATATCAGAACCTCCCCCGCGTATGACCGGAGGATAATAAGAAAACTTCCATCGTGTATGACCGGCGGATAATATGAACCTCCACCGTGTATGACCGGCAGATAATATGTTCATATGAGAACCTCCCACGCATATTACTGGGAGATAATATGAGAACTTCACCGCATATATGAATGGCGGACACATAAGTTTTTAAGTCTGTAAACACTATTTGATTTGAATATTCTTTTGAATAGTCTTACCATTGACATATTCATTCGTTCAAACCAGTTGATCTATTTTGTAACTTGGCTTTTAGTCGCTGGGCTCCGGCATCGGGGCTTTTAGTCACAACTGAAATAAAAATAAGTGCGAATATCTTGGAGCGAATTTCTGCAACAATTTCACCGCCTGGTGGACCCATTTGGAAAAAACTACATTCCCTGTGTCTAATTCTACATTTTGATATACTATACGCCCCATTATATTGAATATACCGGCTGAAATCGATCCTGTAATTGTAAACATCGAGTCTATTTTTAGCTGTTTTATCGGAGCGTATTTGCGTGTTCGCCATTACAATATTCGCACTAAAACAGCCATATTGTAGCTAAAAACGAATGCACAGTATTCCACTGCGTTATTTGATACCTAAAACTTGTTGTTTGCTAGTGTATTCATCGAGAAATCTAAATTCTAAACATTAATGTCGAACGCAGTTTTTCGTGTTTGTGGCATTTTATGTTAGGTCAGTTGTCGACCGGATAATGTAACTTCCGGTGTCCGGTCAGTGGCGGGGTTAATATGTGTGGATAGGGCGAATGTGGACCTTTCGTTAGACACCAAAAGTAGCCCTCTATGCGCTGTATTCCTCGAGCTATCGGCCGTCCCACGCAATTTGAAAATCCTGTCCCGCAGATTGTCATGCTATCCCAAATTCCACCCCATGTTAGGTCAGTTGTCGATCAAATAATGCAACTTCTGGTGTCCGGTCAGTGGCGGGGTTAATATGTGTGGATAGGGCGAATGTGGGCCTTTCGTTAGACACCAAAATGAGCCCCCTACGCCCTGTATTCCTCGAGATATCGGCCGTCCCACGCAATTTGAAATTCTGTCCCGCAGATTGTCGTTTTGTCCCATATCCCATCCCATCCCGCAGATTGTCATGTCCCCAATCGCGCAACAGTGCTCGCTGACATGTAAACAAATGAGGTGAATGAAGTGGCGAAAACAAAGAATAAATATCGCGATATCGTGCAATTAATTACATGAAATGAGTGATTTATACATAGCACGGATGGGTTATGAGATGATACAAACATAGAAGTGATTTAATTTATATGTACGGAATAATGTATGTTTTGACGCGATAGAAGTGGACGAAATTTCACAAATGTACGGAAGACGCGAATGTACCGATGGATTATATAGATAAAAGTATGGAACAAATAAATGCATGATATAATGATTGATTCTGGTTAGGTAACTTGGTCACTCAGGTATAAAGGAACAAACACAAACATATCATGTACATGTATGTACAATATATGCATGGCATAATGATTGATTCTGGTTAACTTACAATAATATCTTATCATGATGTCACCCCATACATGTATTATACAGTATAACAGCATGTAATATATGATATAAATATATTATAATGATTGATTGATTCTGGTTAACCATTAGGTCACTTGGATCAGACATAAAGGAACAAACACAACAATACCATATATGCAAGACATGGTATAACATTTATAAAAGTACTTTATTAAACATTAATAAGTTATACAACATTCATTGATAATTTCACAATTAATATATGATTATAAATTAATTAAATTTAAATATTATCACTTACCACATAATAAGTTATATGCAATATGACATATGTCAGTTTACTTGTATTTCATATGTTACAACATAAATACCCCATAAAACAGAAATTGCCCCTGCAAAATATTTTAGCCCCTGCAAAGTATGTTGGCGAGGGCGAATTTTAGCCCCTGCAGATTTTTCATAAGGCCAGCACTGTATACAGGCTCACACATTTATTTTATCAGTAAAAATGTCACTCAACCCAGATACCCCTATGTCAGTCCTGTTACTTTCTACCCCTATTGGTAACAGGACTGACAGTAAAAGTAACAGGACTGACAGTAACAGGACTGACATTTTCGGTGGTTTCATGACTCTAATGACAGAAGTGAAGGAAATCCAGATATAGAACATACAATTCTTTGCACCTTTCTACGTATGTTTTCAAACTATAATGGAGTTATAGAATATCTGTCAGTTTTTCCTTGAGAGAATGTGGTAACAGGACTGACACACAATTAACATACTCGCCAAAAATGTTCTGTCAACTCAACCTTGAAATTATTGAGAAACCAGCAGATATAAAACTTTCAGAGGCAATGACCTCCACTGCTACTGTTTTCTTGTAGCAACGAGAAAGTATAGTGTTGTTCCATATTGATTGTACTTCTCTTCAAAGTACTTGGTAACAGGACTGACATAAAACTCATTACACCAAAACACATACTAGATATGTGAGAAATAACAATTCTTAATTTCAGAAACTAGAGCTCACGGGATAGTTGTGGTTGAAACGTTATGGTAGGAAGCAGATAAGAATGGAATTTAACCTAAAGAGTTCATGGTTGTATTCAAGGGAACCCAGGTTCATTACATTGGGTTTTTGGGGGATAACACTGATAACAAGATTAAAACCAAGTTCATTTTCATGTTTAATTTAGTTATGAGTTTCTTACGTATGTGGTGTTTCCCTAACCTTTTCATTGAAACAGTTTGTTTTATGGCATACAACATCTCGGGGTGTATAAATCATGGATATAGAGCCATTACAAAAAAAATGGTAATTTTTAGATTTTCACCCCTGTAAACAAGTGCTGCTAGTCACATTGGCCATGTACTGGTTGGTGTATTATGTCAATAAACTCTATCCATAGCTAAATAATCTAATAATTCACTGCTCTGTGTGGATGTGAGTTTCTCTTAAAATGCACAGTGTATTAATTACATTATCAGTTAGGGAGCATGTCAAAACCTTTTTTGTGAAAATAATGTTGATAATGTAGAAAAACTTTTGACGTAAATGTGCAAAAACGAAATGTCGAAAATGACGAAAAATAATGTCGAAAGCGACTGGCCATAAAAACACTATAACATCGAAACCACAACAGACTAAACATTTTTGAAAAATGTCGAAACTTTTGACAACGCGATATTTGCAAAACGACGAAAAGTTAAAACATCGATGCGATGTTGTTACACTTCATAAATTTGCGCATTTATTTTTGCCTTCTGCGTAATCAGATGCCAGCTGATTGGCTGAATTGTGTGAAGGAAAATAAAGTTCAGCCAAAGGCCATACAAACAACTCTATGCGGTTAACACACAAGTACAATGACTTGACAGTTCAACTGTTTTGATAGCTATGAGTTCGCATAAGGCCTAATTAAACAATATAAACTCATTCAAAATGTGTGAAGGGGTGACATTTAGCAAAAAGCTCACTGTGCGACAGTTTTGTTGTTGTAATGTCTTCTCAATTAGTGAAAAAAGGTTTAACTCGTTGGCCAAAACAACACATTTGATATATAAAATCCCAAAGGGGGCAGCCATGTTTTTTTTGACAGAATGACCCCAAAATGACTTGTTCCTATTTACATGTCAGTGTTAACATCCATGCACAGTAATTCATATACAGCTGTTTACAGTGAATTTCCCCCCTCAAATCTCTCTTTTAGTGTTAAAAGGGGGGTGGGTGTAAAAAAAATAGTCGGAAAAAACTGCTGAAAATGGAAAAAAAATTTGAACGAGGGGGTGGGTGGGTCCCAACAAAGGTCGAAAGTCAAAAATCAGCATACGTGCCTGCAAATTTTTTTTTCGACTCCCCCCTGGAACGTATGCCGATTTTTTTTATCTGGCATTTTCGGGGACCCACCACCCCCCAAACCTGCAAAAAAATTTATTTTCTACTCCCAATGTTTTGACACCCACCGCCCAAATTTCACATAAATTGGTCTAAAATCGCATAAAACTCAACTGATATCACTCATATGACTGGGAATGATCTCAATTAGTTCAAATAACAGTTTAACCTGTTTCAAAAGCTGTTTTAATTGAACAAAAAATGTTTTATAAATTGCTGATCATCTGTAAACTTAGGTCATTGTGCAGAATGCAAAATATTTCATAATTTCTGACTATTTCCTGATTAGTCTGTCAACCAGCCCATTATCTAACATATTCCATACCACTTATATTAGTCTATTGGAGCAACTTACTTCTATCATAATAAACTAGCTGAAACAGGCTCCCTTTGGGAACATATATTCAGCATCGGAGATACCTGTGGGACTTGGCACTCATTTTGATCTTAGACAGAGCCTTCATTTAGCGGCGACCCCTTTGTGCACTTCAAGCACATTTGGTCATGAAACATTTTGATTTATATATATTGTTTTAATTTTTTTTTTTTTTAAGATTAAATTCCTTGTTCAATTTAACAAAAGGTGTCGGGAAGGAATATTTTCAACACATTCAACATATTCAACATTCCATAGCTTAATGTCATCTCCACTAAGGCCCATGTGAGGTCACAGTATCATAAATATGGTGTTTTTGCATTTATAGATCCTTATAATATGTTTTAAACTGTTACAAATGTCAAATAAGGGCACAAAAGGTCTTTAGTAAAAAATTTGCATGAGGTTGTAAAAAACATGTTTTTTGCCCCTCGGACTACCCACCACCCCGGCATACCTTCCTGCAAATTTTTTACTACACCCCTCCCCCCCTGTAAATGACTCCATTATTCGAATGTGCGTATCAATAATGCTGCGGCATATAATTTATGACATTAATAAATTTGAGTTATTACTTTTATGATGTATTGTTTTTTCAGACATACATTATGGTATTAATTTATGTACATAATAATAAAGGAAGTTTATTTTTATATTTATGACTTATACAAATTTTGTGGTAAATCCAAAATATCCTGTTTGTCATTTATAAGAATTACTATGAATGTTCGAGGAAAAAAATGGATAATTAAAGTTCAGTATTAAATAAAGGTAAATTTGCTGAGCGCATTTCAGTGAGAACTTATCAGTTGTAAATATAAAAGCACATGGCCCACAATTAAACTGGAAGATTAGTGGTTCCATATTAATACAGAATTGCCGAACAATATAAGCAAATCCAATTGATCTTTATATCTAGTTTAATTATCATGGGTACACAATTTTTCCTAAGTATTCGACACACAACTTGAGACAAGCTGATACCTTTCACACCCGCGGAAATCACTTGCTAGTTTTGGCAGTGGGACAGGTGGCTGAATATGTCTCAATGAATAAACAGTTGCAGTTTCTGTCTCATCTAAAATCTTAAATATGTTATATTAGGGAGCGTCTCAAAAGTCTTTGCGGAATTCCGAAAGTATTTTCCGAAAACAAATGACGTTATGAACACTTTGCGGAAAACTGTTTGCGGAAATTTTTCGGTAATTACGTTCCTTCTTTCGGAAAATAGCGCTAAGGATTGCGGAAAAGAAGACGACGTTTGCGGATTTTTTTCGGAATACGTCCGACGTTTTCGGAATTTGCGGAAATAATTGCGGAATTCAACCCAACGTTATCGGAATTTTAGTTTCCTCTTTCGGAATTTGCGGAAATAATTGCGGAATTCACCCCAACGTTATCGGAATTTTAGTTTCCTCTTTCGGAATTTGCGGAAATAATTGCGGAATTCACCCTAACGTTATCGGAATTTGAATGCATGCGGACCTTGTTCCGGAAAATTTGCGGAATATATTCATGGGTGTCGGGCCGGTAAAATCGTAAACATCACCGCATACTAGAGTATATAGGTCTATTGCTATTGGGTTCGTTTATTTATTAGGTTTACAGTGTTTATTAACTTAATAAAAACAATACAGCAATTAAAACACTTTTCCTTGACGAATCTTGGTATGGCTTCATCAAGCATTCATTGCCACAGCTATCTAGTCAAAACGTGTTTTAATTCACAAGCACGAATCATGTATATATATGGCATGCAGGGAGTGAGTACCGGTACCCTATATAAACCTCCTGACATGTACTCATATATATTTGACACGAGAGTGCGCAATTATCGCTACATGTCTAACAAGTTCCATGACACTGGAAAAGTTCACGGCTGACCTAGTTAATTATAGCAATGATGTCAGTTTGACACTGTTTGCAATGTCAACACTGTTCTCCCCATTGAAGTCCGTGCAATGCGTGTAGGCCTAATGACTTCTTTCATTAATAGTCGCATTGCGATTGGTTAGACAACAAACAAACACCGACGTCAATCATAGTATTTCAGGTATTGTTCCCACCGGCCTCTATCTCAGTCTGAATGGAGTTACCACTGATTGGTTAAATCGAGCTCTGCCCACGCAAAGTGCATGTCTTTTGTGGATTCCGTTTTCGTTAGCTAACGACCAGAATATGCGATGAGGTGTGACTGCATGCATCCTTTATATTTCACTTAAATATATGATATATGTTGCCTATTGTGGACCCCCCCCCCCCCCCAATGCCTTGTGTGTCAGGTTCCCGTTTGTGATGCGTCTTGTCTCGAGATTTAATTGCGACGTGACTATTTGCAGAAGTATATTTCGCCGCAACAATTTTCCGGACACTTCGCCGAGATTTGGGACAGTTCGCCGGAAACTGACGACAAATTCACCGAAGGTCGGGACTATTCGCCGTAATTTAAGACATTTCGCCGAGATATACAACTTTTCGCCGGAATAGACTGTTAAAAAAAATCGCCGAAATAAATTTACTTATATGTGGGTGTATTGTGGGACAATTGAAAATATCTGACATTTATTGCATTATTGTGCGCATACACAGTTTTATGACAAGCAATAGCCTACACGACTATCCATCTTGGGTGGATATGGTAAATGTTGTAAAGCCAGTGATATATATGGATACCATATGAAAGTCGCTAAAACAACCTAGTTACTATACGGATCACCACCGCTAAAACAACATAGGCCTATAGGCTACTTACTTTTCGGATCACCAATGGCTTCGGGTGAATTGTAATATGAACACACCTCAGGTAACAGTATTGTCGGTAAAACGCAAATGATGGTAATAATCACACGTGCCAGGAAGGAAGCCCGAAGTTTGTTTTCATAGTACCTATGTCAAACAGTCTTCACTAATGACTAATTAGCAGTTCGCAGGATTATAATACCTGTGTCAATCATTCTTCACTAATGACTAATTACGGGATTATAATATTCCGCCGAACTGTCACTCCGTCGAAAATGACTTTCGGCGAAATGTCCATTCCGGCGAAATTTACTTCCGACGAGGAGTCCAGTCCCCAATCATGAATTTTCAACGTTTTTGGAAAGTTACTTTTCGCAATGTCGACGTTACGGACTTTGCGGAAAATAGCGGAATGTTTGCGGAATTCTTTATTTAACGTTTCGGTAATTTTTGCGGAAAACTCATGGCGTTTGCGGAAATCTTTATGTAACGTTTCGGTAATTTTGGGGAAAACTCATGGCGTTTTTCGGAACATTTGCGGAAAAATTCAGACGATAGCGTTGCGGAAATCTCGATGTTTCGGAAAATATTTGCGGATTCCGCAAAGACTTTTGAGACGCTCCCTTAAGTACCCTAATATATGTTTATGGATTTTGTTTATGGCACATATCCAAAAAGATAGAAATTTCCACCGGAGAGTTTTTATATCGGTATAAAACTCCGATTTCATCGGTAGTTTGCAAAACATTGAAATATACACAAGTAAGGACATGTTAGCATAGTCGTACGGGCGCCTGAATTTTTAGGGAGCCTGGGACTTTTTGCCCGAATTTACATGATGCATCGTAACACATTGTAATTCATTGTAACAGTTTTTGAAGACAGACAGATAATCGAAATTCAAATATACCTTAGGCCACAAACAAAAATGATAGATTTTCATCCACTTTTGTTTTTAAAGTGGGGCGGGGGGGGGGGGCATATTTTTATTTTTATTTTTCCCCAAGTATAAATAATAAGGCGGAATATGGGATCTAACTATCAATTGTTCAATGCATTGGTAGAAACATCAGCATGTCCAATTAACCAATTTATCTGTCGCAATATGTTACCCTGGTATTAAAGATAGGGGCCATTACCTGTACCTCTCTCTCTGATATAAATTTTGTGATGTGAATGTCTTTGAACTTTTGAGTTCAATATTATATGTGGGAAACAAGTGCATTCACAGATACGTCATAGGGATGAAGACAATGACACAAAGTATATTTTCTGTATATATTAATTTAAAATAGATACACATATTGAATTCATTGATATATTATTCTTTTTAAAAGTTACTTTGAAACATAGGCCCACTACATGGGCAGTATATACCAGAGCGCGTCACAGGGTGTTCACAGAACTTTTACCAAGTGTGTCCACATTGTTGATATAGAATCCGACCTGTTGTTTTTTTCAACCAGTCAATAATGTCATTCCGTATTACTTAAACTTATCATTCACCGGGTTGGCAGCCTTCTCAGGCAAATGAATGGCTTTGTTGCTGACCGACATGAGTAACTGAAATGCATCTTTCTTGACCTTATTATTTGAATGTCTGGGTCGAATTGTATATATATAATGGTCCCAGAAAGCCAACGACGTCTCCAATGGGACTCGTCGGTCAGCATTGTGTGCGGATTGTTTTGCTCCAACCAGCACTTGCACGAAATTGTCACGGCATATCACCGACTGGAGTGGTGTTGTCAAGTTTCCCTCCCGTGTCTAGGTGGTAGACATCAACTACGGTTGTCGAATCATCGACCGTGCACCCATACCAATCTTTTATTGTAAGGTGCCGGCCGATTGCAATCGTAAAATCACAAAAAAACGATTTGTATTTTCTTGTATTTTTCACGTGCAAATGTGTTTACAATGCGTATAGAATTACACCCCTTAGATTGATTTTGTGGAACTGTCGGTATAAATTCTGAATAATCGTTTTCATATCCGTTTTTTTTTTTATAAACAACGCGAGTTTATCTCGGCAATACATATCAGTCCATTGGCAATTTTTAGCATTAATAAAAAATTTGGGGGCGGGCGGGGATGAAAAGCTAGCAATTTTTTTATTGTGGACTTAAATATGTATAATTCGGGCAGTTATTTGAAAAATACTCTAATTTGACACAATTTCCCCATGAAATACCATTCAATTTGCCTGAAAATATCTCCTATTTGCCAAAAAAATTCAGAATTTTGAGCTTTCGAAAACGTTTGAGCCTGCAGACATCATCGACACTCTGGCCCATTGGGATATGCAGATTAGGCTACCCAATCGCACAAGAACTTATAAAGAGAAAAGGAAATCACAAATTTGCTTACAATATTGACTCGTCAAATAAGCCAACCACCTGTCAATATCATTGGGAGTAGGCAGGAAGAGTTAATAATTGCATTTTTTAAGACACTACTAGCACTGGGTTTACGGTATTCTCAGAATCCGACCATGTCGCAAATTAAATTCAAAGCTTTGTCACCTTTACTGTAGTGCGTCCACATTAAAATGTGGGTTTGATATAGAAAGACAAATTGAAACTGTAGAAACTCTATGTGGCACACGGAAAGTATACTATAAATCGGGGTTGTGGAATAATTTATTTTGGGCCTGTATTTTTTTATTCATAATAGTTCTCACAATTAAAGGTGACCGTTGACCCAAATGAGGACACTTAAGTTACATAATCACACAAAAAACTTATACCAAATCAAAATTTTCATTGTTTACGGTACAACTACAGCACTGGTTTTCTGCATTGTAATAATTTGACAATGTGGCAATTAATAGCACTTGCTTCACGAGATATTAGGGGCTTCAACCTTTACTGTAAACCCACGGATATGCAGCCAAATAAATACGTAGGTATGAAATGTGACACGGAAAATAGCATGTGTATCCTATTATATAAATCGTGGTCCGGGAATCATTTATTTGGGACTTTAATCTTCTATTAATAGTAGTTCATTGAACGGAGTTTGAATTGTCCGATATTGACCAAATCAGAGATTTTAGAGGATCGGGGAAATTTACTAATATACAGAACTCCGATCAAATCTGAGCTTTTTCATATCGGAGAAAATTCTGATTAAATCAGAGTTTTTTAATTGTTCATTGGAATTCTTACAGGAGAAGAACTCTGATTTGAGAAATTTTAGCTAGGACACCGACATCTTCCCATTCACGACACATCAGTATAAAACTGCGAGCATGGCGTAACACAAACGATCATATCGACACTACAGCAATATTGACGGAACAATGCTGCGATCTAGACGAAAACAAACACTGCGAAAACATGTCGAAACAAAACAGCAAACATTTGAAAAAAACTCCGAAACTGCGAAACAAAACTGCGATAATTGCGAAATAAGAGTATTATGAGTTTACAAGGTAATTTACAAGGTAATTCTTAAAATGCAGATAACGAAATGCGCTAAATCATTAATTTTGAAAATGGCACGTCTTGCGCGTGTTCGCCTCGCCGCCTATACTGACACAAATAAAACATAACGCAAGTTTTACGCAGTCAATTCTTTAATTTTTCACATCACGATTTGGCGAATTAAGTGATAATGCGCAGTGAATGTGAATATTAATAATCACACAAGAACAAAATAATCAGCGCTGACAAAAATGTTTACCCCTCCGAGAACCTCATATGCACCTAATGTTCGTACTTGACCCAGTTAATTATGATCGATAGATCCATCCCTACACATTTCGATGAGTCAATCATGCCCGTCATATATGACATAATATTGGCAAGTCATTTATAACGATGGACTGGCTATTAATATCGATAAAAGTACGCGCATTTGAGATATCAAACTAAATAAAAGTTAGCAAGACATCTTTTTGAAAAAAAAGATGACGAAATATAGGCCTACTACAAACAAATTGAATCGTGTTACCTTGACCTTGATGATGCAATCGTAAAAATTCGACGCTGTCAACATAATTAGGCTATGTTCAACTTATCGAAATTATCAATGCAGCCTATTTATAATTAGTAGTAATTGCAGAAAACTAAATTAATGTAGAGTATATAGGCCTACAAAAGCAGCCCATGCACAGTTAAATGTTATGATTGCTTCGTGTATTTATAACTTTTGCATTGCAGATTTGCATGGAATTTTCCAGTCATATTTTCACAGGTCTGTATAGACGCTCTTTATTTACCATATTAGGATTCATGGAAACAACAACAACATCATGGAAAAACTATTGAATTACTACTAAATTGTCAATGCTAAAAGTTTACATTTACAGCAGGACCCCCCCCCCCCCCCCCCCCCCATATATATGTCATGTTACGAATCTCTATACTCTTTACTAAAGGATAGAGAACAGAGTAGATATTCATGACGTGCATGATCGATCTAACCCCCCCCCCCCCCCATGACCATGCAGAATGTAGGCATAACAGCAAAATTTCATGCTTAAAATTTAACCCACTGTGGAGTTATATTTTTCTTTGTACTGCAGTGTCTACTGGCGAGTTTTGTTGTTTGCGATCCATGCATGTGCTGGTAAACAAAAGTGCAATTGCGTTATAAAGCACATCAAATGCTGTCGCACATTGCAATAAATTTCGCCTAGGCTATATGTATATTCGGAATATACGTACAGGCCCGATATTTTTTAAGCTGGAGTTGTCCCATGTTTGAAATTGTTTTATAAATCCGTTCACTGTATGAAATCTGATAATGATTTATCTTCTTCAAGACAGGCACGATCAAGTGACTTCACGCATGACTGCATATATTATATATGGGACCTATACCGGTATATACTCTGCAATGCCACATGTGTTGTTCCCAGAAACGTAAATATTGATGACCCCAATTCCTGGAATCGGGCTAAAAATAGAACATACGACATCTCATGTTAAGACTGCACTCGTTTGTGCATGCTTTAATTGTGTTGTCGGCGATTCGCGAATAACTACAAATATTTTTCATTTTCCATAAATATATATCTTTATTTCCTCCATATTTAAAAGTCGGAGGTATTTAAACATATTACAAACGCAAGCTTTGAAGATAGTACACAACTGCATACATATTTGGGTATGCTTCCCGCGACTTGATTAAGGAAGATTTCACAATGGGTGGGGTGTATTGTCCGGGGTAAAATACCGATATTGTACGCCTTGAATATCTACTCTCTTCTCTATCTTTTAGAAAAGAGATTCGTAACATGATATGTATATGGGGGGGGGGCATCCTGCTGTATATGTTAGCATTAACAATTTTGTTTGTAGTAATTCCATTGTTTTTCCATGATGTTGTTGTTTCCATGAATCCTAATATGGTAAATAAAGAGCGTCTATACAGACCTGTGAAAATATGACTGGAAAATTCCATGCAAATCTGCAGTGCAAAAGTTATAATATAAATACGCGAAGCAATCATAACATTTAACTGACAATTAAATATATGCATGGGCTACTTTTGTAGGCCTATATACTCTACATTAATTTCGTTTTTTGTAATTACTACTAATTATAAAAAGGCTGCATTGATAATTTTGATAAGTTGAACATAGCCTAATTATATTGACAGTGTCAAATTTTACGATTGCATCATCAAGGTCAAGGTAACACGATGTGATTTGTTTGTAGTAGGCCTATATTTCGTCATCTTTTTTCAAAAAGATGTCTTGCAAACTTTTATTTAGTTTGATATCTCAAATGCGCGTACCTTTATCGATATTAATAGCCAGTCCATCGTTTTAAATTGACTTGCCAATATTATGTCATATTTGACATGATCGACGCATGAAATGTGTAGGGAGGGATCTATCGATCATAATTAACTGGGTCAAGTACGAACATTAGGTCATGAGGTTCTCGGAGGGGTAAACATTTTTGTCAGCGTTGATTATTTTGTTCTTGTGTGATTACGAATGTTCACATTCACTGCGCATTATCACTTAGATAGCCTCCAGGAAATTCGCCAAATTGTGATGTGAAAAATTAAAGAATTGACTGCGTAAAACTTGTGTTATGTTTTATTTGTGTCAGTATAGGCGGCGAGCCGAACACGTGCAAGACGCGCCATTTTCAAAAATAATGATTTAGCGCATTTCGTTATCTGCATTTTAAGAATTACCTTGTCAATTTTACACTGAGTATGATTAATAAAAAAAATATCTGGGAGAAATTATATTTATTGGCCATAGTTTTGAGAACAAATTTATTCTTGAATGATGAATCGAAATCCTGGCAGCGTGAATTGTTTACTAGACACTGATGGCGCCAAAAAATAAGCGCAAATCAGGTGGTAGGAAAATGAGCCGAACAATATAGTTCTCAAACATTGTTTAACTCTTTGATTGCCAGGGGACGATATTATCGGCCCAAATGTCCGGTTGGTAAATTTCCAGGGCCGATATTATCGGCCATAATTGTAACCGTAATTATTTTGATCACAACTGTATGACAATAATAAAAAAGTTTTTCAAGTTTCATAAAATTATTGTTTTAATTGTTTCTAATTAAATTCTGCAGTATATATCTGATTTTTAATCCTTTTTAAGACGTTTGAAAATTAAAATAATGAAATAAGTTTGTAAAAAAAATGTAAGATCCGCAGTCGGAAATCCAAAATGGCCGACAATTTCAGAAAAATATTTTTAGACAATTATTTATATGAAAGATCTGTATTTTACCAATGCATTAACTAATTTAAACATGATAGTATGACAACCTGACATTACAATAAAGATTATGTGTACTTTAGATTGTTATATTAGTTTTTTTAATAGTCAAAATTGCCGTTTTTGCTGAATGAATCACCTATTTTTCAAGGTAAAAAACGCAATTCACTAAATCAAACGGCGTGATTATAAACTCCCACAGGCCCCAGCGTGCCTCAGTGACAGTTTAGATAATGCATATGTGTCCTTTTTGTTATGTTATTTATAGCACAATGATGATAAGCTTGTAGTTAGAGATTTAATTATATATCACAATTTTTGTTTTGTTTTTTGACAGTCAAAATTGCCATTTTCCTCAATTAAAAAACCTAGCTATTTTCGTAGTAAACTGTCGCAACTAAAGTCTAAATCGGCTCCTGCATTGTGTAGCTCCTCACATATGGTCCAGCTATACCAGAACTAGACCCTAATTTATTCTTACAAGTTTTTAAATGAGAAAGACAGTAGAAAGATTTATCAGATCATCATCGTTGGAATACTGTCTCAGAAAACCGATATTGAATATAGCAGGTTGTGGGCCATTTTTCAATTGGATTATTGCAAACAAATCCTTATTTGGAGTTATTTCCCTTGGGTGACAAGGAGTTATGCCCCTTAATTCTCGTGAATATTCTTCGGCAAAATATTCACCTGCAATTCTTTGGCTAATCACCTACATACATGTCCTTGATATTTGAAACATTATTTCATAAGAAGAAGACTATTATTGTATCATACTTTTCCACAATAAAATCAGTTTTCTCATAAATTCTCCGGCAATTTAGGTGTAAAATTAGCTCGGCAACGAAAGAGTTAAAGAAAGCTACCTGCTATTGAAAATCAACTATTTGAAGCCAATGTGTAGTAATTATCGTAATCTTATGGCATTTATTTCACATGTTGGTAATTTATTCGATTTTTATCAAATATATATTTGAATTTTTTATCACGTTCACTTTGGACCAGTCTATTGCTAGTGTTGAAGGGATACTACCTTTATGAAACCATTCCTTTTTATGTTTCCTTCAGAGCGCTCTAGGAGATATGTGCTGAATAATGTGCAAAAATAATTCAATGGACAATTTAATAACTTCGAATCAAAACTTGAAACGTGTAGAGTTTTAATTCTTTTAAGCCCCGGTTCCATATTCCCGATTTTCTGTCCCGAATCAGTATATTCGGCACCAATTCGGGACCAGACCAAATCGGCAGCATTCGCGATATTTCTGGACGAGTTTTATTCCAAAAAGCCGCCGAACGGATGCCGAATTATGACAAAATTTAATCGTTCCCGAACATTGCCGAGTATTCCAGAATGCTTCCGAATTTTTCCCCGAATGATCAAGAATAATCCCGAACTGATACCGAAATTTCGTGCGAGTGGCTGCCGAATTGCCCAGATTACTACCGACTTACACCGAATTGTTGCCGAATACCCCGAATCAATGCCGAACTGGTACCGAATTGATGCCGAATAAATACCGAATTGGTATTCAATTGCTGCCGAACGTCCCGAATCGATGCCGAATTTTGCAGATACACCGGATCTCAGTATAAAAGCAGCCACACATGGCAAATTCGGGAATAACATACCGAATACTGCCGACTACTCCAGAATATCCACCCGAATATTGCCGACTTCTCCCGAATAGGTGCCGAATCGCTCCCGAATTTCTCCCGATGATTGACAATTCGGGAGCGATTCGGCTTGGTTCCCGATAGTTTTGAACATTTCAAAACTGTCGGCAGCGAGTCCAGAATTGTCCCGAATCGACCCTGATAGCACCGATATCCCCGATCATGTTAGGGGGTAAAAATTCACTGTCCCGACTTTTCCCGAACTTACTCCACGATTTTTGCAAAATTATGATTCGGGAGTCTTTCGGGAACATTCGGGTGGGAAATCGGGGATATGGAACCGGGGCTTTAAACAAGCTTCCACCCCAATAAAAATGTGCTTACGAAGGAAGCTGTGGACGAATCCAAAAGTAATGACAACACATTAAACCGGAAACAGAAACACTGAAATAAACAAAACAACATGCTCGATTCATCGATTATCAAAACAGACATAATTGTTCTTGAAATAAATGGTTAAATTATCGGAAAGTTATCGGCAATTACTTTCGGAAATTAATCGGGAAATTTTCGGGATATCAGCGTGTTATCGGAATATTTAGATACTGTATTGGAATATTTTCGGGAAATGGCGACCGCTCTATCGGGATCTATCGGGAAATTTAGAAGATAGTCTTGAGTTATCGGGATCCTATCGGGATATTTATCGGGATCCCGATAGTAGTTTTGAGATGACCCCTAAGGCGTGCGATAATGATGAAAAACAGCGATAATGTCGTCATATTTTTCACACTTTTATCGCATTTTTTTCGCATATGCGAAAAAGGTTTTGACATGGTCCCTTACTTGAATTATAAAGGGCCATAACTCTGTTAAAATATATTGGATCAAACCCAAATTCGAACTTGATCTGTATTTTGGGGTGAGGACCACATGTACCAAATTTGGTGCCGATCAGATGAAAAATACTTAAGTCATCGCAGCTTGGATGATTTTATTTAAAAACAGGAATGGAAAGGGTTAACTAAACAATACCAAAATCCATACAGATGAAGAAAATGCTAAGGAAAAACTTAGGTAAAAATATGAGGCAGATCAGAAGAAAACTGTTTGACTTAAATGCATCAGATAGCATTTGTGTGCAGGGTTTATTATTTTCTAAACCGTTCAACCAATCGATACCTAAAACTATACAGTTAAGGGGGTGTGTCATCATAAACCTACATATAAAATATGAACACAATCGCACACAAAATACTTAGGTTATGGCATCAGATAGAACATGACCATGTATGGATGGAAAGTGTTAATAATTTCTAAACCGATCGATACCAAAAATTATACAGGTGAGGGGTGTGTCATCATAAACATGCACATAAAATTTTAACAGGATCCGACAAAAAATACTGGAGTAATCGTGTCGGATAGCAAGTGTCTACAGAAATGGACGGCTAGACAGACAAGACGGACGGACAGATGGACAGACGGATGAATGATGGATGGTTGATCTGGACGTCGGCATTATGTGTACCATACATGGTATGGGTACACATATAAATGGCTATAGATATACATTCAACAGTCCCTTCCTAATTTTGTTCTTTATAATTTTGATGTAAACTTTTCCTCATGCCCTAACTGTCAAATTAATTTTCAATGACCCATTAATAAGTTGAGTGACGGAAACCTATAGTTTATCATTCCAGGGTGCCAACTTTAGACTAAGTATTAAATAGGTAGATTACACCATATAACCACCCTCAATCCCCAAAACTGGGCATGTATCAGCTTGGATCAGATAAAAACTTGCCATAAACACACTACGACCTGGAGTCGGTGCAGAGCAACACCATCTTATGGTATTTTTATTGGGTGCCCACACTTTGGCCCATTTTTCTCAGGAGTATTTCATCAGATGATCATGTTCGATATTGTAAATAATAAACATGTCCTGATTTGACCTTTTGGAATAGCCTGCACTAGTTATGGCTATGACATAACTCGTTGTCACAGTTGGGGAATATCATATACCACATTCCAGATTTAGAGGGGCAGCGCTGGGTGCCGACTACAAGTTATCTGGTACAAAATTTGTTTTAAATACAATCTTACATGTGTGGTCATGCTACTTCAAAATTTATGTCTACTATTCAAATACACATGTTATTCGGGAGTGCATGCACATGTTATTCGGGAGTGCAGAACTTTTGGGCTTTTGTGGATCTTATCAGAAAATGCCATTTCAGATGGCACAACAGAGTTGGAGGCCAATGTGTTAGTATAACCATACTTTCGGCCTCAATTAGTTAGCTTCATTCCAGGTATTCAGTGGCATTATTCACATCACCCATATATTTGAGCTTCCTAAGATGCTTGAAATCATGTTTACGTGGGGAACTCAATTTCTTAAATTTCTACATCAGAACTTGTATGGCACCCTGGAATATAGTGTAGTATTTATATAATAGATAACTCGTAGCCAGCACTGACAACATGTTAATCAGTCTATTATGTGTTATGATAAAATTGGATAATCTAAACCACTTGTATTATATAAGATATGATGCACAACTAGAAATTTATTAATATTGCCATTTGGAGAGTGATGACAAGACCTACAGTTTGAAATACAACACAAAAGGTTTGTTTATCATACTTCAGGGTTGGATTTCAGTTTCAGTGTCGCATATATATAAGACACTGCTTATACAGATCCTGGACACCATAACTGTCATCATCATGCAAAAATCAAATGAAGGGCATATAATCTGCGAAAAAGTGGCTTTTTCAACAATAAATTGATGAAGGTAGCCCTCAGTCAAATCACGACTAAGCAGACAAATATTGTGAGACTAATGATCAAAATTTTTGGCACTAACCGGACAGATATTTCGAAGTGGGTACCTGTATAGAAATTGGAAATTTGGAATACCGATACATTCCATGACAATAATAAATACATGTATATGCATTTATGGGAGGACAGACCTTTCGATTGGAATAATGGTTGTGGCGAAAAGTGGCTGAGATGATTGTGAAAACTTACATTTTGTGGGATAAGGCATGTTTTCCGTGATAGAGCTCTGTCAACTACTTCTAGCTGATCACCGGAGGCTGAATATCAGTTACAAAATATTCACTTAATACCTTAAACTGTTTAGAAGTGTAGTGTCTAAATGTGTTTATTTGCAGCAAAATAGGTGTCAGAAAGTGTCTGCACACTTTGACAACAAAAATTCCTCTCCTCAGACTCTGTTACTTCCGGTTTCTGTTTGTGTCCATTGATCAACTGTGGCTATGGTGCACACAGATCTCATGGGTGAGAAATACAGGACTCCCAAATCAACCTAAAAAATAACTTTGTCAAACATACTGATTTATCAGATCTATGCACTCACCTCCCTCTGATCAGAATCTAATTTGATGTGTTCTGAATGCTGCAAAAACCTATCCTTTCTCCTCCATTTAGCTGTTTCTCTGTATTTGTTTCTATATATATATATAAATATGTGTAAAATGCATATAAAAACATATAATACCTATAAAATGATAACCACACTAGATTCTAATTCAAGAAAAGGGGATGATACTAAAACTGAATACTCTGAGATCTGTATTCCCAACAGAAATTAACAAACCATTGTACGGTAATAGTCAATGGTCAGCCACACTTAAAACATTGTATGGTATTTAATAGTCAACCACGTTTAAAAACGAGAGGCCGATCGTGATCGGCAGATGTATAACCCATCCATTGACGATAGTAAATAGCTATGATTGGAATCATAATTTAGAGTTTTGATGTTGAATTATAGAGTAAACTGAACATTATGTACTAAAGAAGTACATGTAGGGACAAATGTACATAATAACACAAATTCTCAATTGATTGGAATTTATGGGTCCTAGTGCCAATTTTGCACTAGTAGTGTCACTTTTAACATTCGAATACCCTAGGACCCCTAACATGAGATAACTGAACAAACAAAGTCCCTGGTGGTCAGTATAGCTCTCAAGAAAAGTGCGAATAATGTGGCGCCATTATCCCTGTTTTTTCTAAATTATCATTGTTTTTTCGTCATCTTCGCCATCTTGGTTCGATGTTCATCACAGTTTTGTTTCCACAGTTTAGGTTTTGCTCAACATTTTCGCTGTTTTGTTTTGACATTTTTTCACAGTATTTGTTTTTGTCGAGATCGCAACTATTGTTTCCGTCAATATTGCCTATAGTGTCGATCATAGTGTCGATATGATTGACAGCACATATACCGATATTTAATATCAGATTTGAGTTCAGAAAATAGTAAACAATGAAAGTGTCAATGACACTGTAGCTAAACTGGAGAGGGCATAATTTCATGGGTAAGAGTCAATGAAGCGATTCTGAACTCGGAAAGTTAAAAGTATTAAATACATTATATAATATAGATAAGGGAGCAGCACTGGTGGAGCACTATAACAAGGGAAAATTTGACCGCTCCCATCAAGAAGCCACCTCAAAGATCCATATGAAGTTTGGTGACAATCAAATGAGGGATGTTGTCTGTAGGGTGTGATAAAGGATTTATAGTCATGCAAAGAGTAAATTCCATTTTCCCAATAAGTCCCATAATTCAATAAGGGCCATAACTTTAGAAAATAATCAATGGACTAAAGCAACAAAATCTGACTGTCAATGACGAAGATTAGAACTTCAAAGTTGTTACCGACGAATGGACTCACATGTGCAGCCCATTTATATACCCCCGCCAAACTTCTGGTTCTGGTAGCTTAAATTCATGATAGTCCAATGTTGGGCCAACATTATAATTCCAACAGTTGGGAGGAATACATTTGTTCAATAAAGGGCCTATAATGTCAACCCAACCAATGTGCTGGCATTAATTCTGTTGGCCCAATATTGGACCAACCTTATTATTCCAATGGTTGAGAGGAATACATTGGGACAACCAAGTGCCAACAACGTAAACCCAACCAATGTGCTGCAGTTAGGCCAAAAAAAAAAAGTTTTGGTTCTCAGGCCCCGCCGCATTGAATAAAAAAAAGTTTTTATTTTTTTGTATTTTATCAACATGTCCATAGCAGATATATGTGTTGAATATTAGTGTGCATTGAGCTCTAACATGTAATGTGTTAAAAAGTGACTTGCAGGCTTACAACATGAAGTAGATGACTACAACTAAGAAAATGATTAGCTGATCCTCATGCTCTTCTTACAATTAGTCATTGTGAACAATTTACACTAATTGTAACTTTATACAATTGAAAGGCACAGGACTAAATTCAGGATCACATATTAGAATGGGGAGGTATCAGTTTTTAGACAACAATAACAGTAGTTAATGTCAGGGGCATTATATATTGTTAGGTAATCCCAGTCATACACTGGTAGTACAATGTCATTTTTATATAAGACTAAATGATTTTATATGCATAACAGTTCCCTCTACCTTTCTGGTTATTACTAGACAGAGGAAGGTATCTTTGTCCATGCTTACTATGCGCAGAAAAAAATAAAAAATAAAAATAAAACCCTCCCTCCCTCATCGATTTGAAAAAAAAATTGCCCGAGAACCAAAACACTTTTTTTTTTTAGCCTTAATTCCATTGGAATGTCGGTAGCATACTGGTCTCTCGGACTAGTGAACCGGGGATCGCAACCTGGTCAGGATATTCTGACAAAAATCATAACTCAGTCAGATACCAAGTTTGTCAGGCTGAAAAGTCTCATTCTCAAATCGATATCACTGAATAAAGATCTGAATACAAAATGCTGACTTTCCCCCTTTACAACATTTGTCCAGGTATGTTGTCATGGGCGCGAACATTAATGGCTGACCCGTGTACATGCCTTGGTGTATGCATGTTAAAGAATGCTACTGGAGTCACCACAGGGTTATAAAGTTACTTGGCTGTGGTAGCACCTGGACCAGTGCATCTATAAGGGGTCATCTCAAAACTCTTATCGGGAAATCAGCCTATTTCCCGATAGATCCCGATAGCATATATATATACAGTTATCAGGAAATTATCGGAATATTTACATAGTCTATCGGGATTCTATCGGAGTTTACGTTCATTTCGGAGTATCATATTCCGAAAACAACGCATGTTGTTTGGAAAGTTTCTGTATCAGGATTACTCCGGACTTTGATCGGGATTTTATGTTTTATAGGCCTATCTTTATTATTGATTTAATAGTTTCCTAATATGAGAAATCGTTAGTATAAAGTTTTACAGTATCAGGGGACACGTGTCGTAGAACTATTATATGTTATACTGTGGTGATCAGTGGGTTCTACGTACAATATCGGTATTTTACCCGGACAATACACCCCACCCATCGGGAAATCTTCAAAATCAATTCATGGGGAGCATACCCAAATATGTATATGGTAGATCGATCATGCACGGGGGGGGGCAATGTTGTAATTCCGACAGTTGGGAGATATTTGTTGAGCCAACTATTAAAGGGCCATCGACCCAGACACTACAGGCAGCAACAAGTGAATTAATTTTTAGAATAATTCATTGAAATAATAAATATTCATCTCAAAAACGGCATCTGAAGTACACTAACCCTTTGTTGTAGAGTGTTGAAAACCTGCCGTCCCAGATTGTCATCGAAGATGATCATAGAAAATGGGTGACTTATTCTTCAAAAATACATCGTAGTTTTATCCCTGTTTCCGAAATATTTTGTGAATAAAATATTTATGGTTGTTCTGTGAAGATTTACAGATCAATAATATCAACGATTTGTAGATGAGTATTCTCCTAAAACAAAGATCCAAATTTGGAAATGTCGGCCTGCAGACACCGCATCGCCGTAGGCCTATCTTGCTATCCCTCTTGGCATATTCACTGAAGAATATCTAAGGGCGACTGCAAATGCTGTGATTTTAAAGTGGGGTAATTACTGGTGGAACACAAGATCGCAGGCATATCGTAGCGATCAAGCAATGTTTGATTTTTGATATTATATGAAATATAAATAATTAATTCTTGCACAATTTTACAATGAGTATACCGGCTTTACAAAATCCGATGGGAGGCCTTTTTGAGGTGAATTAGGGTCTTAATACACCTGCCTGTTGGGAAGAGGCTTTGGGACCGTTTATGGTCTGATTTGAGCACTATTAAAAAGGTTGTTTAAATTTGGTCTGTTCGCGCTCCCTGCTGCTTTTTTTGTATATATCAATAATTTCATTGATGGATGAGTTGTCCAAAGGGAGTGGAAACATTTGTATTCTGATTAGTTTATCAAGAGTCTAATCTTTTGTTGATCCCTGATGTTTTCCCAGCAACAATTGCATTCGGCTGAAGCCTCCTAAGAAATGGCATTATTAATTGGAAGTACACAGCAGATATTTAGGAAAAAGCTCAAGTTCATGTAAGCAGTACCAGCCAAATTATCCTGACACAGTACTTCAAGTACATCTGCTTGTGCAGTACGTTTTGTTTTTTTAAATGTCAATATTTTCCTCAATTTTATTTCTACTATTTTAATTTTGGATTGGCTAAAACTGCTCTGATGGCAGACTCTGTTCATCATTATAAGAATATAAGCTTCTGGTGAGCAAGTCAGGATATATCGTTTGCGAACCTAGGGGACATTAAATGCCCTGAGTTTGGGGGAAATTTCAAGGCCTGCATTTTGGCATCTTTTCAACTCATTGGGAGTAATTACTTTTTTTTAAAGATCTAAATTATACTTTTGTCATAAAATAAAATTGACTTTTTTGGGGGTACGTTCAAAAAACACTTTTGCGAATCTCATTAAATCGCTCCGACATACTATCGTTTGTCATGGCATCCATACATTTTTGTACAACCTTCATTATGTGGGGAAATTATATGACAGACACAGTGTATGCCATTATTTCTTTCACTCTACCTTAACAAACAGAAAGGCTGTCTAGTCCATCAGCCAGTCTGACTTGTTATTGTCAGCAGATGTGTCACCTAATCAGACACCCACTTAATACATAGAATTGTTAACCTATAAAATAACAATAACAATAGAAATTGCATTGCCAACACATTGGAAAATTATTCCAAAAGTCCAAAAGAATCAAACTGATTTTCCAAGGTAAGAACCATAGCCTATCAAAATTTTGTACTTATGAACTGTAGTGTTTGATTTGAGCAAACCTTGGCATACATGTGCTTCTTATATATGCAAGTGAGCAGGTTATTGTGTGTCACCATAATTCTCAATAATTAAACTCGATGAAAGAAGTTTTCCGATCGTGAATTAGGTATTTTTTCTATATTTGTGGTGACACTTTATGGCACTCACTGCACACCAGTCATCGATCGATTGGTGATAAACAGATTTTGTATATAATTAACTGTAAAGCTTGTCTCAACAAAAAAATTTTGGAAGCAGAGATGCCTAATAACATATAATGTAAAAAATACTATGTGGAGAACCGCTATATATCCATAAACTCACCGAGTGAACCATAGCATTTTCGTACTGGAACTGTAGAATTTATCAGACGCGAACAATTTCTAACATTGCAGTTCCAACCCAGTGTGTACAAGTATACATGAATTGTGGGTGTATATGGTTAATGTGACATATCCATGGGTAAATTTGTTAAAACTTCACTGGTGAGTAGACGACACTTTGCCAACCCTATATGTCATGTGACCTTGGCAGTATCTTTGATTTTTACCTGTATGGCTGTATTTCTGGTATATCAGGTGTATACAGGCAAATATGAACGATAATATATTGCAACCAATAGTCATTTGCATTAAATATCATTGTGATATCATCAGTCGATATATTGCAGATGACCCACATCCAATCTTTAAATAACCACCTTTGAATGGGGTCACCTGACCATGTGAATCTGCACAGGTGCTAGCTACTGGTTATAGATATGATCAAAATTATATGGATTTATGCAGCGATGTTGCATTTTATAGAAAATAGAGAGGCAAAAATCTGGTATGGACATATTGTGCACTATTCCAGTTGTATTTTAAATGAATAGTTTAGCACTAAGACTATATGCCCACTTGTAAAATGTAACATTCAACTACTATTAATACTGGATCCATAAACATCTTAAACAGATTTTCTCTGGGTACCAAGCCTGGATATAAATTTTTTTTGAGTGTCTGACAAAATGACAGGCACCAAAGATTCGGCATCTGACATTTGAAAAGTGTGTCTGTCATTTACCTGGTATCAATAAATAGCAGCAATTAGTTGTTTTTTAGCCCATTCCAATGCACAAATTAGATTCATTGATGTACCATTTTATGAATTATGGTGGTTTACATCACTTTTAGCTGAAGCTCATATTATCATGTCATAATGTGACCGGGGTGCAAAGTCAGACAAGGCTGTCATTTACAGTATGTCTCTGCTGAATTCTTTTCCAGTTTCAAAAATACTATTACATTATTAGGCAGTGGTTACCAAGCACATGTTTCAATGAATTTTTTCGGAATTTATTCCGCTAAATCTCCAACTAACACCCTTAACTTGTGGAATATATTACACTTGTGCTGATTTAACTTGTGACATCTCCGTGTATCTTACATCAAACGAGAAAAACACGACGAAGTGTATTTCTTGGTTGGAGTTTCCCCCCAGTGGCAGCCATTTTTTCTGGGTTTTTCACGTTCTAAAAATAGAAAGTCGGAAATAGTACGGACGTGAAGGCAGCGATAATTCGCAGTTTGCGATCAATCATCAATCGCGGACAATTTAGGTTAGAGGTTGCATTAAAATTACATTTATAGGTCCTGTATACAGAACGGATCATTAACATGTTTTCGGTAAAACGCGTTGTATTGGTTGGGGGATTTGATATTTAGTGCACAGTAGTGGTAATTGAATGTCTTTGCCGCGATTAATACATCTACTTGTTGTTTTCCCCTTAATTATATATTTTTTGTGAAGATAATGGGCCCCGGACAAACTGACGGAGAATAATAAGGCGGTCATCGGTGTATTTGGCTCTGTTAATGACCGTGTCCGACCTCTTATATCCAGGCTTGCTGGGTACAACACATACATAAGCAGATATGAAATATTTAATGAAACTCACTTGTTCCCTGCTGGTTCAGAGTTAAGGGCTTCTTTATTCAGAATTGGAAATAATCCAACTTCAATTTCTGATGGTGTATATTCCATGTCAATTTTCTGTGGTTTAGCCACCTCATGATCGATATTGTTTGACCTCTTTTCTATGAGACAGCCTATGACAGAAAAAAAGTAAATATATAATAGTTAGATTATAGTGATGAAAAAATATTTTAATTTAGGACAAAAAACAACATATTATTTGAGTCACAGACACTGCCGCATTGACTTTATTGCGCTGCATTTGTCAAACACTAAACATATCACAAAAATAGAAAATGTGACCACTTTATATGTGTTGTGTAGATCTCCACATAATTAAAGTTTGGTTTGTGTAATTTAACACAGCAGGCTCGGGAGACATCATACCGTTGACCATCTCTTAACAGGTTCGAGAATTGAGAAATATTGGATCCAAAAATGGTATCGGAGTGTGTAAAATTCATGGTTATTTCAAAATGTGGAATATACTTGGAAACGGAACAAACATGTAACAAACGAGAGGCCGATCACGATCGGCAGATGTTAACCCATCCCTTGGCGATAGTAAATTACTCTGATCGGAATTATAAATGAGAGTTTTGATGTTGAATTATAGAGTATACTGTTAGGTACTATTATAGACAATGCACATAACACAAATTACTGGAATTTATGCGTCACTCACATTTATATAAGAGAATGCACTGGAACAGGATCTGTAATGCTGAACCACCACAGCCTTGGGTTAAATGTGAAAAGGTGACCTGGACATGCAATACTTGATCAAGAGATTCCAATATAATGATAATGTATCAAATTCTACCCACAACAGCAATCAAGATAAACACCTCACTGCTGACCGATTAATATCTGTTATACAGCAGAGCTGTCAATAAATCACAGGCTTATGTTAAATAGGGCAAGGAATTCAAACTAAATTTATTTTTTTAAGAGTGAATTTTTTAAATCAGATAAAATTGTCTGATCAAACACATATTCGAACTCGATCTGTCTTTTGTGCTGAGAAATTCATATACAAAATTTGGTTCCGATCAGATAAAAAATGTTTGAGTTATTGCACCATGCGTATAGTGTCTACAGACAAACAGATGGATGGACTAATGACAGTTGGTCAATCCGGATGTTGACACTTCCATACTATGATATGGGTAAACATAAAAATTAGTCTTTTGTGGGTATTAAAATATAAATTTTCCCATCTCCACCAGCATGGGCATACATTTGATTTTTTTGTCTGTGAAACACTGGACAAACATGACAAAATATACCTTCTCATAAACCCAGAGTAAGAGTGCAAATTAATTAGATAGAGCCAGCCCTCAAAAACATATATCTGGTTACCCCTCACACAAATGTCTAAAAATAACTCTAATTATCAATAACTCAGATTTACTGTTTGTCTCTTACAGAGCTAAATTGATACTGCTGGTAATCAATTAGTTGTTGACTGCTATGGTTATCTGTTCAATTCTTAGTTGAAAAAGGGCCATAACTCTGGTATAAAATGTTGGATCAAACCCATATTCAATCTCGATTTGTATTTTGAGTTGAGAAACTCGCATACCAAATTTGGTTCTTATCAGTTGAAAAATGGTTGATTTATCAAAATATGCAGAAATTCTATGTCAAAGGGCCATAACTACATTGAAAAATATTGGATCAAACCCATATTCGAACTCGATCTGTATTTTGGTCCGAGAAACTTGCATACCAAATTTGATTCTGATCAGATAAAAAAAATTTGAGTTATGGTAGCATGCATGAATTCAAAGTCGAAAAAGGGCCATAACTCCGTGAAAAAAACTCGGATCGAACCCATATTCGAACTCGATCTGTATTTGGTGCTGAGAAATTCATATACAAAATTTGGTTCCGATCAGATAGAACATATTTCAGTTATCGCACCATGCGTAGAGTGTCTGCAGACAGACAGACAGACAGACAGAGACAGACGGACGGACGGACTAACGACGAGTGGTCAATCCGGACAACGACACTATGTTTACCATACTATGGTATGGGTAAACATAAAAACACATGCTCATATATCGGACATTTGCCTTATTTTTGCTCATACCTCCCACTCCCAGGTACAGCAAATTTGCTAAAGTGTCGGCAAAAGATTTGATTCAAGATTCGATTCGATTTCGAATCATAATCATTATTCGATTCGAGATTCGATTTAATGTTGAAATTGCCGATTCGTCAGGCTCTAGACTGGGCTTACCTTCAAAGACACCCACATGCAAAATCTCAGTTTGCATTCATAGTGGTAATATAATGTCGTGGTTATATGAATCATGATGTACATTATTTTATTTAATGAAAATAATTTCTTTTGAGTTTTATTATTGTTTATAGATAGATATTTAAAATAAGACGCAAAGATCTTATATATTGTAATACAGCACTATGTGAAACACAATGGGGCAGGTAGTATTAATGAGTTTACAATGGAAATTAGCTGGAGTTACGCTATATTTGTGCGTGAATTTTTTCATCTTCATTCAGAGTTAACATGACATCAATGTATACTCGCCCTCCAAGTTCTAAAAATGGGGGTGGGCTTATCTTCCAGAACCACCAAATAATTTTTTGGGTGCAAAAACATAGACTGAGTTTATCCTTAGGAATGTGCTTACTGGCGTGTGTATATAGAGTATCTATTTTGTATTCATTCTGGTCCAAAGGCCAAGATACATACTGCGCTATATTTCCAAACATGAAATACAGTTGTCACACGCATGTATTGGAACGGATGATTTTCTGACTTGATCTTGAGTTCTGGGACATCTCAATAGACCAATTAACAATCGTAACATCACAAATTTGTTATGATACGAAGCAAGGCATGCATACTGTAACTGAGCAGAAGATCCATATAAACGAAAGCATCAATTACACTGTAGCTCAACTTGGATGGGGATAATTTCATCTGTTACAGTCAATGAAGCGATTTAGGAATGCAGTAAATTTAATTTCTAAGTAATACTAGATGTCAACATGAAGAGATAAATATAAAGTAAAATCCAAGATGGCTGCTGGTGGCCATGTTTTCCAATGAAATTCAAAAACATTTGAAAGCTCCCATCTGGTGGTTACCCTGAAGATCAATATGAAGTTTGGTGAAGATCGGATGAGGGATGTGGTCTGCATGGTGTGCCAAAGGATTTAGTTATGCAAAGAGTAAAATCCAAGATGGCTGCCAGTGGCCATGTTTTTAAACGAAATTCATAAATTTGAGGAGTCCCATCTAGTGGTCATCCTGAAGATTCATATGAAGATTAATGACGATCGGACGAGGGACATCATCTGTAGGGTGTGCCAAATGATTTAGTCATGCAAAGAGTAAAAGATTGTGCTAGTAGCCATGTTTTCATTGAAAACATAATACTAAACAAATATCAACTTTCCTTATATTGTGTCTGTATTTAATATATTTTTATTGTTTTAACAGGATTTGAATTACCGCACAAAAGCATTTACCGGAAATCCACTGACTAATAAAAATAATTGATAAAGGTAAGATTTAATAAATTATTTACCTTATTTGATGTCAAAAGTTCTTGATTATTATACGTAGATGTACAGCCAATTAGTTATAGTATATTCGCCTGTGAATGCGCAAACAAACTGTGCTTTATAAACCAAACAGATATCAGGATAATTTTCAATTGCTTTATTGATAATACCACATGCATTTTATTTCTATTCTCGTCGACAGCTATGAATTGATACTTCATTGTGGATTTGGTAAATCCGTAATTTTTTTCTTAATTCGACATCGACTAGCTGTGCTTCTAATTCTACCAAGGACGTTCGGCTTCGTGACTGTGACAATTCACATTATTATTAATTTGTCAATTCTGTGCATGGCGTGAACTATATTACTTTAATACTCTTCTTCTAGAAGAGGTGCCTCGAAAAGTCAACAGGGGAATTTCATATCAAGACATGTGGATGATCTCGCAAGATATCGTAGAATATTGTAGTTTTGTTTAAGTACTGTACAGTTATTGAAAATCAGGATTTGTTTACGGTACAGTTCTGACCGAATTTAATGGCGAAGTTATGAAATAATTTATGGCACGCACAGCATAAAATGGTCATGTGCATCGAACTTTCAGGGAACAAAAACAAAAATGGTCTGAACGGCTTCTGGATGTGGAACTAAAAATTACATCTTGAGCCGACACAACAATTGGTTTATCTGGGATTCATCATTATGTTATGTTATGTCTTAGCGCCTAGCAGGCTGCAAGGGCAACTCTGTATCTTTTGACAGTTTTAGATATTTTGATCAAGCACAGACAAACCAGAATCGATACACGAGAAGGGATGGAGATGGAGATGATGCACATACTGCAATCCGGATGAAAAACGACCGCTTTGAAGAGAAACATGTGTTTCTACTGGGTTTATAAACGTTGTGTTTGTCTGTACGTGTCGGGCACAAACATTTGTATCAGATCTGATAACACCACCACCATTACTTATATTAATGAAAGTGTCAATGACACTGTAGCTCAACATGGAATGGGAATAATTCCATGTGTTAAAGTCAATGGAGTGACTAGGAATGTGGAAAGTTTAAAGGCCTAGTTATGCAAAGAGTAAAATCTAAGATGGCCGCTGGCAGCCATGTTTTTTTGCCAAATGACCCCAAATAGACTCGTTCCAATTTACATGTCATTATTAACATCCAGTACAAATTTCATGATGATCTGACAAATGATACGACCTGTAGCCTGTGTCAAAGGATTTAGTCATGCAAAGAGTAATATCCAAGATGGCTGCTGGCAGCCATGTTTTTTGGCCAAATGACTCCAAAATGAATAATTCCCATCTACATGTCATTGTTAACATCCGTAACAAATTTCATGAAGATCTGACCAAAGCTACAACCTGTAGGCCGCGCCAAAGGATTTAGTCATGCAAAGAGTAAATCTAAGATGGCTGCCGGCAGCCATGTTTTTTGGCCGAATGACCCCAAAATTAGTCAATGTCAATGTTAACATTCATGACAAATTTCATGATGATCAGACCAAAGGTACGTCCTGTAGCCCGTGCTAATGGATTGAATTTTGAAATCCAAGATGGCTGCTGGCAGCCATGTTGTTTGTCCGAATGACCCGAAAATGACTAGTTCCCATCTACATGTCAATGTCAACAGCTATGACAAATTTCATAATGATCCGACCAAAAGTACGACCTGTAGCCCGTGCTAAAGGAAATTGTTGACGCATCACGCACACACACACGCACACGGACGGACGACAAAGCCATGGCAATAGCTCAAACTTTACAAAGTAAAGTTGAGCTAATAAAACTGGTGGTCATAACATGGTATTGAATGAACTATGCAACAAGGTTTTCTATTAGGCATATAACAGACATATTGAGCTTTCCGATGTGCCAGGCTGCGATATTTCGAAACCTGATTAATATAGTAGATTTATTCATATGGACCCGGTGTAACACGTCATCTCCCCCCCCAGGATATCTTCCCCCCCCCCACCCTGGATATCCCCCCCCCCCCCCCCCCATGTACGACTAAAAAATAATTTGTCGTCATTTTAATTGGTATCCAGATATTGATGTCTTTGCTTCAGAGTGCAACCACCAACTTCCATGTGATGTCCAGTTTGGGGGAGGATTGACAATGCCATGTCAATTGATGCTTTTAAACATTCTTGGTCTAATATGTCTCCATATATTTTTCCTCCCTTCAGGATGATCCCAACAGTTCTGACCAAAGTTCAAGACGACAAGGTAAAAGTCAGTTTACTCATTTTACCATTTTGGACCACCCAGTCGTTGTTTCCCACACTGTTGGCTCGCATGATAAGACCCCCCCCCCCCCCCCCTACAGCTGCTTCATCATGCAAATTTGCTCACCAATCCGGCAGGGGTGGGTCTGAAAAATCACAAGTTAATTCATATGAATTTTATCGTATATCTTTTGTCCAAAGTCAGGACCTTCGGTACAAGCTTGCAGTGTTATCGAACAATCATGGCGCTCTTCCACCAATAAACAGTACAATCTTTCATGGAAATCATGGGTCTGTTGGTGCCCTGAATGGCATCACAATCCCTTTGAACCGAATGTGAATAACATAATTATATATCTTTCCTCCTGGCTAAATAACAAAAAATCTTACAGTGTTTTGAACATGGTTTGTTCCATGCTCAGTCAAACCGTTCTACTTATCACAGGTACATCATTTGCTCATGAACCAGTTTTGTGCCAGTTTATGAAGGTTTTTTTTAATTGCAAGCAACAATACTTATCTAGCATGTATCCGATCAAGAATTATCTTTAGAAACCGTAACTAACAAGACAGTTACCTGACTACAAAGACTGAGAAGACTGGGATCTGAAGACTACAACAGTCAGTACTTGTAGTTCTAAACAGGGATCTTCGTTGAGCAGTGGCCTTCACCATGAAACTTCTAATTGCACACCAGTGACAAATCTTCAAGCCCCAACTCTTTTTAAACAAGACAACCAGACCACATTCCTGTTCATAAAATTACTTTTGCAAATCCCTCTTAGGTTGGAATATTGCAACTGGTACATCAAGCTCTTCAACTTATGAAATGTCCAACCTGATATTCCCCATAAAGTTAAAATTTGTGGCCAACCTGACATCCCCGATAAAGTTAAAATTTATGGCCAACACGACCCCCCCCCCCCCCCCCCCCCCCCCCCCACACACCAGTTAAAAAATGTGGTCATTACGAATTTTGGTCCAACAGTTTAACAGGAAGTAGGAAAATATTGACTGTTGGTCTAAAAACATACTGGTTGGAAAATCAAACTATGAGAACAATTCTAACCTATGCTTTGTGTGAAAATCAAATTTACACTTAATGTTTGTATCAGGCATGAACGTTACAACTGCTGAAAATTTTGACCCCGATGACACTCTACACTCCCTCCCATTGTCTCTAACATTTCCATCATATAAACCCCCCCCCCAATCCCAACCTGTCAGCTTAGAATTCATTAGTAAGCAATTATTTCATGTGTCTTTTGGGAACAGTCAAAATTGTTGTCCCGAGGTATCAGGAATGACTATCGAACTGTTGCCCAAGGCCCAAGACCGAGGGCAACAGTTCGATAGTCATTCCTGATACCGAGGGACAACAATTTTGCCTGTTCCCAAAAGACACATGAAATAATTGCTTTGTTACCCAATACATTTACTTGTATATAATCAGGTCATTGCTAATTAATCACTCTTTAATAGTGTTATTTCGAATTATGAGAACTATTTCAAATTATGACAGTGACAATGCGGAAATCCGGTATAATTAAAAAATGAAACCGGAAATTTCCGGAAATAGCCGAAACGTCACGGAAATTGCAAACCATGTAACAGTTCGTTCGGGTCAGTCAACAGTTCGCTCGGAGCCAGTCAACAGTTCGCTCGGGTCAGGCAACAGTTCACTCGTGACGTCACGAAAGCTGACTGTGATTGCAAACCGGGCAACAGTTAATTCAGGGCGGGCAACAGTTCGTTGTGGCGTTACGATTGCGAATTTGGGGTTAACCAGTTCATTCTAAATCCCGATGATTTACAAAGTAAAACTCTACTATCGAGTAACAATAATCATTATATTATTATACCAGTACCAAACTTGAATTCAACAGTATAGATACAGGTAGGGTGGATGAGTGAGAGTTAAATCCCTTATCTCTGCCCTATTCTGTCCCTATTTGAACCAATGCAATGCAAATCTCAATTTATGAGATCCATTCATCTAGTAATTTCAAACGGTATATTTTAAGAGTTGAGGTGAAGTCATTTTCTTCAAAAGTAGTTACAAAATTTAGGGAAGGGTTCATGTTGGCACCACTGATACTTTTTCCTTGACATTATCAGCATAATAGATCTACAGATCATTAGCATAGATAAAGAGATAACAGCCTGTATATGCATAATATTGTAACACCTGTTACATCTACAACTAATAATTTATCAAAAATAGAACCACAGGAATCCATATATCAGTACCTAACTTGAATTAAAAAGCTCAATTAATTTGTCTTAAGAAGGGGTTAAAGTATTTGGGGTGGGTGGGGGTAGTTTTTAAAATCATAGCTCTGCCCCTATGCACATCATACAAAGAGCTCTCACTATCATATCCAATGATTTAGTGATTTCAGAGGATAGGTTTAGGAGTTGGAAGTCAACTCTTTGAACGCAAAAGTTTTAAATCCCAATCTCAGCCACTTTTGACTAGCCAGACATTCAATTCAATCTACATAATAATGTATATGGTTTATACAGACACCATCTTGCTCACTCAAGAGAAAATTTTGTTAAATTGAGTTAAAATCTAAATTAAATTAAAAACGAGAGGCCGATCACGATCGGCAGATGTTTAACCCATACCTTGGCGATAGCGATTAGCTATTTTTATAAATTTTATAAATCCTTACATCAACCTTTTCATGAGTGCTAAAGTTTCAACAATTCACACTTAATATAGTGATAATGTGAAAAATATTTTGTTATCACATTGTGTCAACAGGATTGGCGGAGGATGTTAATATTTCTAAGCAAATAAACCAAATGACCCTCACTATGCAGGTTAGGGGTGTGTTCTTGTCAACTATGCCAAGAACTACATGTATAAACATAATCAATGGAAATATTTGAGTTATCAAATCGGATAGAATAGGGTTAATCTTACCCAAACTATTGAACTGATAAACACAAAATAGTCTATACAAAGCATGTCATTGGATTTAGAAACCCATACAATAAGTCAGTCTCAAGAATACCAGCACCATTAATATTACCCTGGAGCCCAAATGCAATTGAGGGAATTTCAAAATAAGACATTTCCTCTAATGATGAATATATAATTGGTGATTTATTGAAACCCTTACTGAACCTGGATCAAAGTGAAATGGATAATATTATATCTGTCTATTGCATAATATGTGTCTATGGAATGGTTTAATTTTAATCCCAAATCCATGCAAATCAAAAGTGGATCACCATCACCCTGGAGTCCTGGACATAATATAGGAGAATGATCAAATGAAAAGCATCAAAACAATATGATGTGTGGAGAGGGTTAATCATTTGCAATGACATATCATGGAACTGAGGAATGTGTGGATTAATTTTTGTCTAAGATAAGACAACAGTGTATGTAGACAACAATGTCTGTAAAACATCCCTACAAAGTAACAATGGACTATTCCAATTTAATATTTTAGAATAGGTGTCCTATAGTGTTTACATAAACTTTAGTAATGAACCTGTTTCAGCAAAGGGGTTAACTTAATATTGCACAGAAAACAGAACTCCACCAGATAGCCATCAATCAATTTGACATTAATATGATAACAAATCCTGCCAGCCAGCAGTACCACTATCAGGCTTTATAGCATGTCCATAGTGATAATTAACTCATTTCGATAACACACATGGTCTGCGAGATATATTCTCTTAAAATTCCCAGCAGTAATTACTTGAATTATAAAGGGTCATAACTCTGTTAAAATAGATCGGATTAAACCCATATTCGAACTTGATCTGTATTTAGGGGTGATAAATTCATATACCAAATTTGGTGCTGATCAGATGAAAAATGTTTTGAGTCATAGCAGCTTGAGTGAATTCTAAGTAAACATAAGAGTGAAAAGGGTTAATTAAACAATACCAAAAACCATACAGACGAAGAACGTGCTAAGAAAAACCTAGGTAAGAAATATGAGGCAGATCAGAAGAAATATGTTCAACTTATTGCATTGGATAGCATGTGTGTAAAGGGTTAATTATTTTCTAAACCGATCAACCAATCAATACCAAAAACTATACAGATGAGGGGCATGTCATCATAAACCTACATATCAAATATGAACACAATCGGACAAAATATACTTCGGTTTTAGCATCGGATTTTTGTTTTTTTAATTTTATTTTCGAAAAAAGGGTCATAACTCCTTTAAAATAAATCGGATCAAACCCATATTCTAACTCGATCTGTTATTTGGGCTCTGAAACTCGCATACCAAATTTGGTTCCGATCAGATAAAAATTGTTCGAGTTATGACAGCATGCGTGAATTCGAGGTCGAAAAAGGGCCATAACTTCGGATCAAACCCATATTTGAACTCGATCTGTATTTTGGTCTGAGAAACTCATATAAAAAATTTGGTTCCGATCGGATAGAAAATTTTTGAGTTATCGCACCATGCGTAAAGTGTCTACGGACAGACAGACGGACGGACGACGAGTGGTCAATCCGGACGTCGACATTATGTTTACCATACTACGGTATGGGTAAACATAAAAATATATATATATATAATTTTTTTAGTTTTGTTTTGTTAAATTGAACAAGGGGTTCAAACTGGAGTTATCGGTCGGAAACCAAAAATGTTAACAGACGGTCAAATTCTAAGTCGAAAAAGGGCCGTAACTCATGTAAAAATAATTGGACGGAACCCATATTCGAACTTGGCCTGAATCTTTACCTGGGAAAAACACATACCAACTTTGGTTCAGATCAAATAATCCAAACTGGAGTTATCGGTCGGAAACCAAAAAAATTAACAGACAGTCAAATTCTAAGTTGAAAAAAAGGGCCGTAACTCATGTAAAAATAATTGGACGAAACCCATATTCGAACTTGGCCTGTATCTTTAGCTGGGAAATACACATACCAACTTTGGTTCAGATCAAATAATCCAAACTGGAGTTATCGGTTGGAAACCAAAAATGTTAACAGACGGTCAAATTCTAAGTCGAAAAAAAAGGGCATAACTCTGGTGAAAATTGGCGGACGGAACCAGAATTCGAACTTGACCTGTCTTTTCTGCTAGTAAAACCACATACCAAATTTAATTTAATTTGGTTCACTCTGACTAAAGTTATCATCCGGAAACCTCGGACGGACGGGAGTACAAAAATTAAATTAAATTAATTTAATTAAATATAAAAAAAAAAAGGGTTCAATCTAAAAAAACATTTAATTAAAACAAAATTCTACTTTTCAATTCCTGAGCAAATATGTGCCTCAAAATCGAAGGACTGCGACTGCCCGGCCATCTGCCCGCCTGTTTGCACGGATGCGTGTCCATCCACCACACCAACCATCCCTCGTCAAACCAAAATAATATTTCACATCAATATATTGACAATAGCAGGATTTAAGTTGGATGGATGGAATTTTTTTTTTTTTTTTTTATGCTACATGTATATCCATGTAAAATTCACATGTTATATATGTTACATACTATGCATACTTCTCCTTGACAGTGTAATATGTGAATAAAGAATCTCAATCTGGAACACACTCATAAAGGTACATTCTTTACAAACAATCAGATTTATATAGCTAGATGTCAGTAAAATTAAAGAGGATATAGGATTCAATCATCCAATAATACTGTGAAGATAGGAAGAACATGGCTTACCTGTATCCTGAATAGTATCACAGGTAGAGTATGAATGGCCAATTGTGCTCAAATCGCCATTAGTATGTAACTCTTCCACTCGGTCATCAAAGAATTTCATCCATGGTTCAGGATCATCCCAGTTTGACAGGATCTTATTGTCAATGAATGATGTAAACATCTGTGTTTCTAAGAAAGCAGATAGGAACTCTAAATAACCATGTGGTTGGTCACTGAGAAATGCAGCTTTGTCAAAGTTATGCATTGATTCCCGGTTATTCAACCATTGTTCCATGTCATGACTAGGCTGAATAATGAATGTTTCGTATGAAATAAAGAAATGAACAAAGCGATTTAGGAATATTTCACGAACAGCATTGTTAAACTTGAGTTCATCTACCTCAATTTTGGAAACAGTTTGTGGGTCTTTTTCTGGCCCTTCATCTGTGTCTGATGGCAGTGTACATGCAAAGTCACCCAATGTATCCCAAACACCAGTCTTTTTTGCTAAAGCTGATATCCTCATGAAAGCTTCACTTTGTTGGAGAATATCCATTTTATAAGGTCCAGATTGCTTACCATCAGTCTCATCAATATTTTTTATATTTTTGATGTGCTGAGGGCTTCCTTTACTTTGGATGCTTGTTCTCAGTTTGGGGTGATATTCACTCACTGTTTCAGCAACCTCATTAACAAGTTCATCTTTATGAGGAAAGCTGTTCAGATCCTCTGGCACCTCCACCTGATGCTCATCAATATCAACAAAACACATTGATGCCTGGAATATAAGATGAAAGTGTCAATGACACTGTAGCTACACATGGAGAGGGATAACATCATTTATTATATGACTGTGGTCTTTCTCCTTAAAATACGGTATTTTTTAATGAATTTTACCAGAGCAACGGAATCGACAGAGTGGTATACCGATTCTGTATCATGCTAATCTGAAACAGGAACAAAGCTGGTGTACTGACAGAACTATTTTCAAACTAAATATAAAGCTGACTTGAATGTGCATTCGATTATGATTCTGTATACACCAGTGTACACCGGGCTGGTTAGAAATGTTCCGCGCATGTGCAACTGATATTTTTTGGGTGCCTTCGATATATGTTCTATATTTGTTTATGCCAAAATAAATAAAATAAAATGTCCGCTATAAATGTCAAAATAAATAATATAAAATTGGAACTAAAATTTCAACGAAATATTTGTTTAGAATGGATGACTTTTTCATTGATCAATTGTTTCTGGGAGATTTCATATTGACATGGCTTCCCCATGTGCCCTTGATGGAACCCCAATTTTTGTTTCAGCACTTTTATCTCAAAGTTGATAAATTAGAATTTTATTGACCTATATGCATCAGTGCCACATACAGGTATCATTTATGATATTTTCTATAGCATTGGAGCGATTAGGAATGCGGAGAGCAAGCCTGGATATAAGAGGTCTGACACGGTCATTGACCGAGCCAAATACACCGATGACCAGCGCCACCTTATTATCGTCCGTCAGTTTGTCCGGCGCCCATTATCTTCACAAAAAATATATAATTAAGGGGAAAACAACAAGTAGATGTATTATGCGCGGCAAAGACATTCAATCACCACTACTGTGCACTAAATATCAAATCCCCCAACCAATACAACGCGTTTTACCGAAAACATGTTAATGATCCGTTCTGTATACAGGACCTATAAATGTAATTTTAATGCAACCTCTAACCTAAATTGTCCGCGATTGATGATTGATCGCAAACTGCGAATTATCGCTGCCTTCACGTCCGCACTATTTCCGACTTTCTATTTTTAGAACGTGAAAAACCCAGAAAAAATGGCTGCCACTGGGGGGAAACTTCAACCAAGAAATACACTTCGTCGTGTTTTTCTCGTTTGACATAAGATACACGGAGATGTCACAAGTTAAATCAGCACAAGTGTAATATATTCCACAAGTTAAGGGTGTTAGTTGGAGATGTAGCGGAAGAAATTCTGAAAAAATTCATACCGGGTAGTTTTTAAATCGCCGCGTTTTGAAACATGTGCTTGGTAACCACTGCCTAATAATGTAATAGTATTTTTGAAACTGGAAAAGAATTCAGCAGAGACATACTATTAGGGCTGGGCGATATTGACCCAAAAAAATATCGCGATATTATGATGACAATATCGCGATACACGATAGTATCGCGATATTATTTTGGAATATAACAATTGTTAATTACAATGTCTAATATATGCAATATTTCATGAATAAAGTTGCATCTTTGCACAGTACACACCTGCGTTTTATTTACGATTTGTGGGCCATGCGAGGTTGCGTAAATATGTATTGCAGATTTATTGTACATCACAGTATCATGAGTCATGACCACTCGTCTGCAACTGCAAGACTGCAACATCTGACAGTTTGCCGACGCCGAACGCATTAACTTTTGATCGAAAATTAGTGAACAGTGATAATTGATAATACATAGTACTGTTCAAACAATCACACATACTCATCAACTCATGCATGTGTTATTGACTTTATATTGTTGACATGAGTCATCACATTGAGTGAGGTGTCAGCAGATGAGCTGCGTGTTTATAAATTATAATCACATGTCGGCTTCTTTGGTCCTTTAGTGGGGGAACGCGTATGTAAAACAAATGGTGGTATGAACAGTAATTCGTCTTAGAACGCAGCCCACTTGCGTTTTCAGATTTCTTAAATTTTTAGAGTTATATATAAAATAATATACAGAGTAATCAATTGGTGTCGGTGATCAGGTGAAATAATTCACGAGGGTAGCCGGCTCTGGTAAAAACCGAGTGAGCGGAGCGAACAATGATTTTACCAATAGGTAATAGGACCGGCTCCCCGAGTGAATTATGACATTTATGTCACGTAATTTATATGGAAGCCAATAAATTATTCTGTTTATTTACAGTTTTACACACTTTTCGTGACTTAAATGCGCTAATTGAATGCCTAATTCTAAAGATAATATGTGACAAATTAGTCCCCGACAAGCTGCCGCGTGCGCTCACTGGAACGTTATTCACAATTTCACAGGTGTGACATTATTACTTTTAATTCACCGAGAAATCTTGATAAATCTCCGCTAAGTGTGTAATAAAATGTGATAACGCGCGTCACAATTTCACAAAAGATATCCCAACTGCGGCCATCCATTCGCACAGATTGCCAAACTGGCTTGTAGTATGGAGCATCAATTTTCTCACAAGTTCCTTGATAAAATGGAAGATTGAAGATGTGAAGCAGATGTTATAGTTGGGGAGCCTGCATATGTTCCATTTACACTTTTGCGTACAAAAGGTTTGACCCCCTAAAGTTGGTACCAATAATGGAACATTCTGAAAAACCAATTTCTTAAGTTGCGCATTCCTGGGGTTTAGGGGCCGCTGAACCCCAAAAAGTGCCAAAAATCACTTCTATTTACACTTCCGCGTACATCGATGAATTTTGGTTTGACGATAATCCTAAGTGTACTGATAAAGAAAACACAACTTAAGAAAGGGATTTTCCTGGGGTTTTCAGATAAGAAAGGGGGTCCCATGCTGAACCCCAAAACGTGATTTTTCACTTTTTTTTACACTTTCGCGTACATCCATAATTTTTGGTCTCAAAGTACTTTGATATATACCAATTATAAAAACACAACTTAAGAAGCAACTTTTCCTGGGGTTTTAAGATAAGAAGGGGGTCATCCGGTCACCCCTCAAAACGTAAAAAAATCACTTTTATTTACATGATTGCATTCGTCCAACGTGTGTGTATGTGCGTACACCCATGGAACGTTGCACTATTACAACCAATACATCCCTAAATCGATACGATCAACTTAAGAAATATATATTCATGTCGTTTTCTGATAAGAACGAGACTTGTTACAAGTTGTGTTGATGTATAAAATGGGCTATTCTGCATTCTATACATTGAATACTAACATGTCTGATGCACCATGGTTAATTGTTACTATTTTCATAACTGACATCGTCAAAAATATTGGACTTTTCTCTAAAAAAAAACTTGACAGAAATATTGGCAAAAATTCTGTTTTCAGGTTTGGACCATTTTTTCTGGTAAAATATAACTATCTTTGGATTGAAAGGTGTTTATTGTTTTGGTCTATCTTAAATGTGTCACACTACAGTGTTTATAGACCAAATTGCTCAAGATGGCTTCCAAAATGTAAAATTCTAATTTTTTACATATATCCCGAACATTCTCTGCATTATCCGAAAATGTAGCAAATTGTGACTCACTTGGTTATTATACGTGTTAGTTAATTAACTGACAACTACATGTTCTATTCCCAGTTGTCCCAGTTCCGTATGGGGCATGACAAATTCATTTTAAAGTATGTAATTTTGCCGAGAACCTCTTTTGTGTTTTTGGCCATATTTATTGAAAGGAAATGGGCGGAACTTTGAGACAGAACTGAGATGGACCATAATCTTTGGCTATTCTGGTTCATTATGATAAAAAAAAAAATGTCAACAGGATACAGTGTGGATGCCAAGATCGTAGCCAGGGAGTTACTCTGTGATCATATGTGAGGTGAATAGGTATACAGGGAGTTATTGTATGTCATGACTGATGTGAGTAGTATACAATGAGTGACTATATGGTTATGAGAGGGTTGTCCATGGTAAGATGCATCTAGGTATACAGGGAGGTGAGGTGAATCGGTATGCATGGAGTGACTGTATGGTGTATGATTGTGTATATCCAGTACGGGTGCACCCGGTGTGCCTGTATGGTCATTGGTGTGGTGTATGGATATAGCTACATGATCATTTATGTGTTGATTATGTATATATGGAGTGACTGTAAGGTCATGGGTGGGATGTACATGCGTTGTCTGTATGATCATGGATGGGGTGTGTGGATAAATAGGCAGTGATTTTATGGTTACGGGTAATGTGTATAGTATACATGGAATGACTGTACGGTCATGATTGGATATGAATACCTGGAGTAAGGGGTCATCTCAAAACTCTAATCGGTACCGATTGACATTTACCGATTGTGATCAAGCCTTTTGAATCGGAAACAATCGGTAAGTCGGGCAGCGCGTAATTACGTTTAGAGCGTCCTGAACGGAAAAATCGATACCGATTCTACCGATCAATGCATAAGACGTCAACGTCAAAAGAGTGAACGCCACAGTCGGTAAGACAATCGGTGAAATCGGTACCGATTGAGACGTTTAACGTTCGATTCATGTTGCATGAAAGAGTGAACGCCGCAGTCGGTAATATAATCGGTGAAATCGGTACTGATTGAGACGTTTTACATTGTATTGTCGTTGTATGAAAGCAACACGCATCTGTCGTTGTTAACCCCAGAACAGAGATCATCGGGGATTCCCCCGGAAAAAATCCTATGACCCCTACACATTTACGATAATGGGACAATCCTGGATCAACTCTGTGCACTACTTTTACTTTGCACGCGATTTAATTAAAAAAATATATGTTCCAAATGCGCGTCTTATATGAGATATAAAAGTGACCATTATAAAATCCGCACACTGTTTGAATAATATTTTATTCAAAATACAAATGGATTAATGTTAAATCTACGCTAAACAGTACTTTTTCGGCACTATTTTGACCAATTCTCTCGTATTCCTCCGCGCACATTTTCGGAAGTTTGTTTTGCGCGCATACTGTCATTTTTGGAGTCAATGTGACGTTTTTGAAGCATTATCAACTTAATCAAGGTGAATCGACGCACATCAAACAAAATTATTATTTATTTTTTATTTTCTACAAAGACAAAAAGCCGTTCTGTCCTTTTGTTTTCAATTATAAATAGTAAAATCTAACAGACACTCGAAAGCATGTGTTTGTCAAAAAGTAAACAGATTCGAGGTACCTGGCACGTGCACATTCTGAACTCCTCGACCTGTGACCTCTGGGGCCAATCGGTAATTTTGTTTCTAAGCATCGTGTAAATGGAACCGGTGTTCTGAAAAAAGTGCACGTGTTCTGATATACTATTTGTTGCAGAACACCGTCTTTCAAATTACCGATTGAATAAGTATAAGAAAACATGGATGGCGACGAGTCAAGAGTCGCTACTCGCTAATGGTGAAAAATGTTTTAAGCTCCGTTAATTTAGCGTCCGGAACGATTTTATCGCTGCAGAGTTGTAGCTGAGTATGTTATTTATAGGAAACATGCGACATATACCCAGTATTTTGTGTTTAGTGTTTTTATTTGAGATATGTTTGTCCCGGCACCTGGTTAAGCCTGCATAACTTGAGTTTATTATATTAGGATACCGATTTATAAACTCGATTAAACCCTTACTTTTATACGAGAGTTGACTGTAAGGAAACCTTGGTCTAATTATTACTAGACTGAATACAGGCCTACGTGGTACTGGTATTAACTTGAAAACAAATACATATAAAAATAAATCATGTGTTGCCAGACCAATAGTGAATTACTCAGGTGATGGGCCAATTAGCGACGTTATATTTGAGTACCGGTAACGTTCTGATCGGTAGATTCAGTACCGATTGTGACCGTCACAAATTGACGTAATCGGAAAAATCGGTACCGATTTCACCGATTGACGCGTTGTTCAAAAACGTCATTTCTACGTTGTAATCGGTATTTTATCGGTAGAAATGACTTCCACAATGCGTTGTCAATCGGAAAAATCGGTGTTTTTGGCCATTTTACCGAATTTAGTTTTGAGATGACCCCTAAGCTGGGTGGACATTATCGAGCGTTCGGGTACATAGGGAGTGTCCTTGTGGTAACGGGTGGGATGTATATTTATATATCTCGTGGATGTATTATCATTGGTGGGTGTATATGGCTTAGCTGTATTATCATGGATGGCGTGTATGATTATACAGTGAATTGCTGACTTGTCATATGTGAGGTGTATTATGCAAGTATGGGTTGTTTGAGTGGTCGTATGTGCGGGGTTTTTGTATATCTGGAAGGACTGCATGGCCATTAGTGAGGTTTACATGTATACCTGGAGTGAATTTATGGTCTAGTGTGGGCTGCATATGTATATCGAGTGGTTATATGATTATGAGTGTCGAATAGGTATACAGGTAGTGACCGTATGGTTAATGGTGAGATGATTACATGTAGGTATACAAGTAGTGGCTGTATGATCATAAATGTAATGAACATCTATACAGGGGATGACAGGCGTATGAGTATACATGTACCTGGTGTTCCTGTTTGGTGACTCGTGTCGGTATCGTCATGTGTAGGTTATACCAGTACACACACGTGTTGCTTTATTGTCATGGGCGAGGGATATGTGTATATAGCGAGTGGCCATATGGCCATGGATGAGGTGCATATGCATACATGGAGTGACTATACTGACATGGCTGTGGTGTATTATTATATCTTGAGTGGCTATTCGGCTATGGTGTGACAAAGAGGGATACAGGGATTGACATGGCCAATGATGAGGTGAATATGTATACAAGGATTGACCATGATAGTGTATGAATGTTTTGAATAGGTACACACGGGGTGACTATATGGCCATAGGTCAGGTGAAGGAGTATACCAGGTAACATGGGTGAGGGTATGTGTATGAAGCGAGTGGCTATATGGCCATTGGTGATGTGCATATGTATACCGGAGTGACTTTATAGTCATTGTTGTGGTGTTGATGTATATATTGATTGTATATTTGATCATGCAATAGGTATACAGGGATGGTGACCTTATGGCCAATGGTGAGATGAATGGGTATATAAGGAGTGACTACATGTATATGGTTATGGGTCATGTTTAGGAGTATACCCGGTGTGCCTGCATTGTGACGCGTGGCTGTATGGTCATCCGTGGTCATGGGTCAGGTGTACATGTATACAGTGGGTCACTATATTGTTATGTCTGTGGTGTTTATGTATACATGTAATGACTGTGTGATAATGGGTGGCTATCGCTTTCAACGATATGACATGACCTCTCTATTGATTACCATATCCTTGAGTTATTGTGGAAAGCGATAGCCGCCCAAGGTACATATGTACAACCCACCCATTACCCCAGTTACTCCATATGTACATAAACACCACACAAATGACAAAACAGTCACCCACTTTATACACGTACATGTACTAGTACACCTGATCATACACTGACATACAGCCATACTTGGTTATACCCGTACATACCACAAATGACGATACAGCCACGAGTCAACATGCATGAACACCAGGTATACACCTACACCCGACACATGACCATATAGTCATTCTATGTATACATATTCACTACATTCACGATCATACAGTCACTCATTATATACATATTCACCTCACCATGGACCATACAGCCACTACATGTATACCTATTCGCCATACACATGACCATAGAGTCAATACAGGTATACATATTAGTGATGTAACGATACAGGGGGTTATCGGTAAAAGCCGATAGCCGATATTTTCAGTAGAATTATCGGCCGATCCGATACAGATACCGATAAGTCTTGTACGTGAACCAAACTCCATATCAATTTGTCTTTTAAATTACAAAATATTGTCGGCAAAGAACCGATATTGCGATAACCTGGTTGCAAAAAAAGTTTAGTTTACGTTCCCCAAAAACCCTGGCAAAACAATTTAATATTTCGTTGCATTCATAATATTTCCTCAATATTTGTTTGATTCCGTTACCGTGCCTTACGGAATCAGTCCATACTAGTAATCCATTTGAGTCAATGACGGCAATTTCAATTTCAATTTGCCAAACTCAATCTTTTTCAGAAGTTGAACTTGCGTTTAATAACACCTACAATGTCCCGCATAAATTGTTGACATTTTCTCTGCCCATGACAGCAGATACAAATCCCGCCCACAGAGCACTCTGATTGGTTCGGATGGTTCTATCAAACAAGTTAGTCACCTCCTCCATCTTCAGTCATCGTATACCAGAATGTCAATCAATTTGAAACAAAAGCACTTTAAACACACACACTTAACTGTTGTTAACACGTGATGTTTCTATATATTGAGGAATAGCGAGTCACGACTGCGGCGACTTTAATGCAAACTGGTCAAGTGACTCGCCTATTTATAAACACTATGATTTTTAGTTTACTGTGTCATCTGTCAACACGTGGCTTGTTAGTGATTCCTACTCGATGACATCAAATGCATGCAAATAATCGTTTGATCTTACCGCCCGGCATCCGCCTTGGGAATATCATAACAATGTGACAACTTACTGTCGCACGTCACGGTGGTGCACAATTAATTCCACACCCCCATGAATACATCACTAAATGATACCGGTACATCAGTCTGATTCACTCACAGGAAGATTCCATTCTCACGCTAATGCCAGGGGCGTCAGTTATTCGCTTTTAACATGTGCTACTCGGCACTCTCAAGTAATTTTAATTGTATACAGTTTATGTTTTATCTTTAATTATTAAGCGTACCAAACTACGGTACCTTTGGAAATGTTTATTTGGGTCATGAGTGTACCAACAGTCTCATGTCGATGTTGTCATCATGATCATGGTATATCACTGTATGTGATGGAGGGCTGACCAGTGCGTAAAATAGTCGCTATTTTTTCTGGAAATTCCCGTCATTTATTTAATATTCAAGTCGGAATTGGTGTAACAACGTTCACAAAGGACGCGACATGTATCGGTTAACGATATCGGTCGGGAGACTAAATTTTACCGATACCGATATCTTGCCGATACCACATATATCGGCCCGATCCGATAGCCGATACCGATAATCGGTACATCACTAATACATATGCACATCACCAATGGTGATCCCTTCCAGATATACCCATATCCGCACATACGACCACTCATAAGTTCCATACTTGCCATACTCATACACGCCATCCATGATAATAAATCTACTCCCCATACACCACCAATGATAACACATCCACAACATATATAAATATACGTCCCACTGTTACCAACAGGGCACTCCCTTTATACCCACACATCATTCATGACCATACAATAACTCTGCGTATACCTATTATCCTCATCTATGATTATAGAGTATTAAACTCCCTGGCTGCCATCTTGACTTCCACCATGTATCCAGTTGATAAATTTGTATCATAATGGGCCAGAATACCCACATATCATGGTTCATCTCAGTTCCGTCTCAAATTCTGCCCATTCCCTTTCAATAATATGGCCAGAATCACAAAAGAGGTTCTCCGCAAAATTCCATACTGCAACTTTAAAATGAATTTGTCATGCCCCATACGGAACTGGGACAAACATAATAGAACGTAGTTGTCAGTTAATTACATTGTAACTAACACGTACAATAACCAAGTGAGTCACAATTTGCCGCCTTTTTCGGATAATGCAGAGAATGTTCGGGATATGTTAACTTTTAACTTTTTACAAATTTGGTTGCCATTTTGGAAGCCATCTTGAGCAATTTAGTCTATAAACACCGTAGTGTGACACATTTAAGATAGACCAAAACAATAAACACCTTTCAATCCAAAGATAGTTACATTTTACGTGAACAAATGGTCAAACCGTGAAAAGTGAATTTTTGCCGATATTTATGTCAAGTTTGTGAGACAAAAAACAAATATTACTGGTGATGTCAGTGGTGACAATAGTAAAACTGATCCATGGTGCATCAGACATGTAGTATGCAATGTATAGAAAACAGATTAGCCAATTGAGTACATCAACCACAACTTTTAAGCGATTGCAGGACACCTTGGGGCAATATTTACCATTTTCCATATTTTGTCGGCCATTTTTGCAGCCATTTTGAGCCAAGGTAAGATTTATGGTTCCAGAGATTTGGAATATTCATAGGTAATGATATGCCTCACTTACATTACAATGTTCTTTTCATTTCTTGTTGAAATATGACTAGAATCCCAATTGTGATTTTTATTTTATTTTGTACTGCGTTCTGTAAAATCGAATTTTTGAGGGATCGAAAGGGGTTAGGACCCCAATAATTGCATATTTAATTGCTCCAATGATCAGATAATATACAAAACACAAAATAAAGTTGCATTACTCAACCAGTTCCAAACAGCATGAATTGATCTAGAAGATATTTGTTAAAAAATGTAATTTTCAACTTCCGGCGGCCATTTTGGCAGCCATCTTGATGGTGAGTTTCAATTTTGGCCCAAAAAAGTGTCATATTGTCTTAGCTTCACGAAAATATACACATTTGTATACATTTTACTAGATTTTCTCGCTATAATTTTCATAAAAACTGGTTCACTTATAGTTCTAGAAAATGGATCGGGTTGTGGGGGGGGGGGGGGGGGGTAACAAGTCTCGTTCTTATCAGAAAACGACATGAATATATATTTCTTAAGTTGATCGTATCGATTTTTAATAGGGATGTATTGGTTGTAATCGTGCAACGTTCCAATGGTGTACGCACATACACACACGTTGGACAAATGCAATCATGTAAATAAAAGTGATTTTTCACGTTTTGAGGGGTGACTCGATGACCCCCTTCTTATCTTAAAACCCCAGGAAAAGTTGCTTCTTAAGTTGTGTTTTTATAATTGGTATATATCAAAGTACTTTGAGACCAAAAATTATGGATGTACGAGAAAGTATAAAAAAAAGTGAAAAATCACGTTCTGGGGTTCAGCATGGGACCCCCTTTCTTATCTGAAAACCCCAGGAAAATCCCTTTCTTAAGTTGTGTTTTCTTAATCAGTACACTTAGGAGTATCATCAAACCAAAATTCATCGATGTACACGGAAGTGTAAATAGAAGTGATTTTTGGCACTTTTTGGGGTTCAGCGGCCCCTAAACCCCAGGAATGCGAAACTTAAGAAATCGGTTTTTCAGAATGTTCCATTATTGGTACCAACTTTAGGGGGTCAAACCTTTTGTACGCAAAAGTGTAAATAGAACATATGCGGGCTCCCTAACTATTAGGTTGCTCCAACAACAATGTGCGTGCGAAGACATACAAAGTACTGATGTATGAGAAGAGTGGACTATTTAGATCACAACAGGGACTGTCAGGGAGGAAGAACGGAAAGAGTGAAGACTTCAGTGAAGACTTATACATTTCCTGCATGTACTTCAGAGCGGATCTCAATCTCCAAACTTTGTCAACTTACATAGTTTTTATAAACCTCAGTCGTGGTGTGATTGCAATTTCCATGTTGCTTCGTGCAGTATTAACTATTAAGTTACTCAAGCCGGCATTGCCACACAACGCCACTTTTACGTTGTCACTTCGTTGTGTGAATTTAGAGTTATCATTCCTGCATTGGGAATTGGTGATGCCGATATTTTAAAATTAACACAGTATTTTTAACTGACTGACTGACTGGTGAGTTGACTGATCTAATATTCTAATTTCAACATAGATTCCTGGAACAAGATTTGGCCCCACCCCAGTAATACTTATAATAATTCTATAGAAAGGAAACTAACTTGACAGGGCCTAATTTTTTACCATTTATTTGGCAACGGCATTCGACTTTCGTTGACTTCATTTGAACATTTCCATTTTCAAACAAATTATGTCAGGCGGATTAGCTGCATGTTTATAATCACATGTCGGCTTCTTTGATTGGCTTCTGGTTCAAACTTCAAAGTCAAAAGAATTACAGCAAAAATAATAATACTATTTTTAATTGAAAGAAGCTGAAACAAGAAATTAATTAAACAATAATATTGTATTATTGAATTTATTGTAATACAATATCAATTATTCAATTATAAATTTTGAACTGTCAGTTTTGAGTTTTTCGAGTGAACGATTGACTCCACATTATAGTTTTATACATGCCCGGACCACGGAAACAACAGTGTCAACAGTAATCTAATTACTCGCAATACTCGGGCAGGTTCTTTGTGAGGAACACGAGCATGTTCACCTTGGTGGGGTTCAGACATGATCTCTTCTTGGTGACAACATTACCCGCGGTGCTGAACAGGTGCTCTGAAGCGCAACTTGTTGCCTGGATGCACAAATATTTTCGAGCAAGTTTGGCCATCATTGGGAACAAGTTATGGTTAACTCGCCACCAATCAAGCGGATATTCATCTTCGTCGATAGTCGGGAACATCAAATAAGTGTTAAACTCCTTCTTGGCACAGTCAATTGTATCTTTGCGTTTGTCCGCGTCACTTAACTGTTTGGGCTTGACTGATTCTGGTTTCTTAAAAAAGTCACTTAAGCGCTTTTTCTTTTTCATCGGTGGCTCAGAAACAAATGATTCTTTTGAGCTTTTGTCGACATTCTGTGCATCTTCTTCGGGTGTGTTTAATTTGATAGCCACTGACTCGTCTACAAGTATATTGATAATACCTTCCACCTTTTCTTGTGTAACATATTTTGCTTTGAAGCGTGGGTTCAATAAGGAAGATTTCTCTATTATGTCCCTCACGTCGCCTTCCTTATACTTTTCCTGCATGTACTTGAGTGCTTTGTATTTTATATCCTTAGTTAGTTCCGGTTCTTCATCTTTAGATTTAAGAAGGTCCGTCTCGAAGAGATGTAGCACTGGCAGAACATAAGAAATTGTCAGACTTTTCTCGCCCGATAGAATGTCCGTAAAATCCGAGAGGCAGGAGACTGCCACATTCACTGCTTCTAACACGGCTACATCTTGCCATGTAGGAATCAAATGGGTAGCCTTTCGGTCCGCACTTAAAACTTTCCTGAGTGCTCTCTCCTGCTCCAGTATTCGAGATATCATTTTTATCTTGGAGCCCCATCGCGTATCACAGGCTGTTACCAGTGAATGTTCAGGTAGACCCATCTCTTTTTGAGCTATGGTTAAGTCTCGTTTTTTTTTTCCAGCTATGACTGAAGTGGGTGATGCTTTTCTTTGCCTGGCCTATCGCTCTGCTCATTCTGTTGTCATCGTCATCAAGTCCCTTGTTTACGGCAAGATTTAATCTGTGTCCAAAGCAGGACATACGAACCCAGTTCTTGGATTCAATAGCACATATTATGTTAGCTGCATTGTCGGATGTCACTGCCACCATGTTATCTTCCTTGAGATCCCATTCATTTAGGATATTTGTTAGCCCAGCAGCAAGTACATCAGCTGTGTGATCATCTGGGGTGAATATGGTTTCAAGGCAAGTTGATTTAAGGGACCAGTTGTTATCAATGTAATGTATGGTTAAACTCATGTATGGGTCCGATGTCACACTTGACCACATGTCGGTTGTTGTTGAAAAGAATGTACATTCTTTCTTCAATGTACCCGAAACTTTAGCCCGAAGATCGTTGTACATGGCTGGAATTTTAGTTTGAGAGAAGTACTTTCTACTGGGCATTTCATATCTTGGGTCAAATTCAGATATCATTCTCTTGAATCCGACTTTATTGACAGTGTAAATTGGAAGCATGTCCTTTGCTAAGCAAAATGTCACCGCATTTGTCAACTGATTCCACCTCTTCCCATTTCGCTCATACATATGATTTTTTTTAAATCCCTCATATATACTAATTTGTTGAGATTTTTCATCTCCCCCACCTTTGGCAGCAATAGCGAATCGCAAGGGGGGTTTTCTGTGTGTAGTTTGCCATATTCAGTTGGGTGATGGAGCCTTAAGTGCCTAAAGAGATTTGTTGTGTTACCACCCTTCGCACCGACTTTTTTCTTACAAAGTTTGCATGAGGGTGCATCGTACCGCATTTCCACAACTTCTGAGTCACCCCGAGCATCTATGAATCCGAAATATGCCCAGACAGGGGATTTGATTTTTTTCTTCTCTAAAAAATTGTCAGCCATATTTAAAAAATGGTGGTCTAATAAGTAATTAGTAAACAAGCAAATGACGTGATAAACAAACAAAGGGATATAATCATTATTAATTAATCCTGCAACGCGACCACGTGCGTTTGCAGATCTCTTAATTTTTAGAGTTATATCCATTCGTCCGCTAACTGAGATCAACTAAATAACGTAGCGTGCATTGAAGTTGATTGAACTCGCAGACATGAGAAATAGCTTCTTTGATGTTTGCGACACAGTGATAATCGGACCTGTGAGCCGTGAAAGTAGTCCCACGTTGTCAGATATTGTGACACCGTCGACCAACTCGCTGAATGGCACATGTTTTCAAACAATGGGTTGCGTAAGCAAATAAATATATCCCGCTGTCGGTGAAATTCTGCCCAGTATGATGCAATAACCTTCTGCCATGCTGCCCATGCACTATGATGCATGTCTCATGGATGACGGGAGATAAAATCGCGAACACCGGGAAGTTCGAGACTATTATACTTAATGATCTTAATCTAACTTCCCCGTTTGTTGGGACCATATGATGGGTTTCTTCAGCAATCTACATGTGGAATATTACAAGTTTATATAATACAACGTGGACGGTTTTACGATATTTTTATTTCAGACGATATTTTTGACGATCTCAAATTTAAAACCGGGTATACCCGATATATCGTCATACCGCTCAGCACTACATACTGTAAATGACAGCCTTGTCTGACTTTGCACCCCTGTCACATTATGACATGATAATATGAGCTTCAGCTAAAAGTGATGTAAAACACCATAATTCATAACATGGTACATCAATGAATCTAATTTGTGCATTGGAATGGGCTAAAAAACAACTATTTGCTGCTATTTATTGATACCAGGTAAATGACAGACACACTTTTCAAATGTCAGACGCCGAATCTTTGGTGCCTGTCATTTTGTCAGACACTCAAAAAAAAATTATATCCAGGCTTGGCGGAGAGTTGAAATGTCTATTAAAGTGATACTAGATTATTAACATGAAGAGATCTATACAAAGGAAAATCCAAGATGGTTGATGGCGGCTATGTTTTCGAATGAAATTCAAAAATATTTGATAGCTTCCATCTAGTAGATCAATATCAAGATAAATATGAAGTTTGGTGATGATCAGCTGAGGGAAGTGTAGGGTGTGCCAAAGGATCTAGTCATGCAAAGAGTAAAATCTAAGATGGCTGCCAGCAAACATCTTTTATGGCCGAATGACCTCAAAATGACTCGTTCCCATCTACATGTTAATATTAATATCCTGTAGCCCGTGCTAATGGATTGAATTTTGAAATCCAAGATGTTACTGGCGGCCATGTTTTTTTGCCGAATGACTCGTTTCCCATCTACATGTCAATGCCATGACAAATTTCATAATGATCCCATGCTTGTAGCCCATGCAATATGATTTGGTCATGGGAAAAAGTAAAATCAAAGATGGCTGCTGGCAGCCATGTTTTATGGCCAAATGACCCCAAAATAACCCGTTCCCATCTACATGACAATATTAATATCCATGACAAATTTCATGATGATCAGACAAACAGTACGACCTGTAGCCCGTGCAAATGGATTGAATATTGAAATCCAAGATGGGCACTGGCGGCCATGTTTTTTTGCCGAATGACGCAAAAATTACTAGTTCCCATCTACATGTCAATGTCAAGAGCCATGACAAATTTCATAATGAAACGACCAAAGGTACGACTTGTAGCCCATTCCAAAGGATTTAGTTATGCATAGAGTAGAATCCAAGATGGCTACCAGCAACCATGTTTTATGGCGGAATGACAACAAAATGACTCGTTCCCATCTGCATGTACATGTCAATATTAACTTCCACGACAAATTTCATGATGATCAGATGAACACTCCAGCTTGTAGCCCGTGCTAATAGATTGAATTTTGAAATTCGTCATTTTTGGGTCAAAAGTCAGGAATATGTAAGAAAAAAATGAAATTGTCAATGACACTGTAGCTCAACTTGGAAAGGGAATAATTTCACTTGTTACATGCAGTCAATGAAGTGATTAGAAATGTGGAAAGCTGACAGTTCTAGTTATGCAAATAGTAAAATCCAAGATGGCCACTGGCAGCCATGTTTTTTTGCCGAATGACCCCAAAATGACTCGTTCCCATTTACATGTCAATGTTAACTTCCACAACAAATTTCATGATGATCAGACCAACACTCCGTCTTGTAGTCTGTGCTAATGGAATGAATTTTGAAATCCGACATGGCTGTTGGTGGCCATGTTTTTGTTTCGAATGACCCCAAAATGACTCGTTCCCATCTACATGTCAATGTCAACATCTGTGACAAATTTGATAAAGATACGACCAAAGGTACGACCTGTAGCCTGTGCCAAAAAATTTAGTCATGCAAAGAGTAAAATCCAAAATGGCTGCTGGCAGCCATGTTTTTTGTCCGGATGACCCCAAAATGACTCGTTCCCATCTACATTCCAATTTCAACAACCATGACTAATTTTATGATGATCCGACCAAAGGTATGACCTGTAGCCCATGTCAAAGGATTTAGTCATGCAAAGAGTAAAATCCAAGATGGCTGCTGGTGGCCATGATTTTTGGCCGAACAACCCCAAAATTCTCCTTCCCATCTACATGTCAATATTAACATCCATGACAAATTTCATGATGATCAGCCGAACAGTATGACCTGTAGCCCGTGCTAATGGATTGAATTTTGAAATCCAAAATGGCCACTGGTGGCCATGTTTTTCTGCCGAATGACCCCAAAATTACTCGTTCCCATCTACATGTCAATACAGCTGTGACAAATTTCATTATGATCCGACCAAAGGTACAACCTGTAGCCCGTGCCAATGAATTTAGTCATGCAAAGAGTAAAATTCAAGTGGCTGCTGGTGGCCATGTTTTTTGGCCGAATGACCCCAAAATGACTCGTTCCCATCTACATGTCATTGTTAACATCCATGCCAAATTTCATGATGATCAGAAAAACAGTACGACCTGTAGCCGGTGCTAATGGATTGAATTTTGAAATCCAAGATGGCTGCTGGTGGCCATGTTTTTTTTTCCGAATGACCCCCAAATGACTCGTTCCTATCTACATGTCACTGTCAACAGCTATGACAAATTTTATTATGATCCGACCAAAGGTACGACCTGTAGCCCATGCTAAAGGAAATTGTTGACGAATCACACACGGAATCACACAAGCACACACGGACGCACACACGCACACACACGGACGACGGATACCAAGCCATGGCAATAGCTCAATCTTTACAAAGTAAACTTGAGCTAAAAATGGTGAAAATTGTAATTTTCTGGTTGAGACTCGGATTTTAAGGTGAATGTATATTAAATTGGTAACAAGCTGTTTCAGTGTTATTTTGGCGAGCAGAATCTGGGGAATAATATATCCAAATTTCTCTTTGGGGAAAATTTTCTACATGAAGGGAAAGTCGTTAAATTTGGATAAAAATTAAGAAAATATGCAAGAAAATGGTGAAAATTGGAATTTTTGTCTGGGAACCAGGTCGGCCAATGTGCATCCACCAGCCTAGGGCCACAGTCCATTTTTTTGTTCGTAAGGATTTTGATGATAACATGTGGCCGTACCAGGCAATATGGCGGCCATTTCCTGGAGTGTGCTACCAATCACTTTAATGTCCCCTAAATTTATTAATGTGACAGAAACCTGCCACAAAAACACATTATTCGTGTTGCCATAGCATATGCCTGCCAGTTTGTGCATAATTTGACTCTTGATTCACAATCCGTTATGATAAGTCATTTCCCGAGAATTTGACAATTCGGTGTCTAAAAAAGTTTCCGAAATGACAGCGAAAATGGAAGTGTTTTTATTGTTTGTTAATTTTTTTTTACTAAATCTTACGATATCAAATAAATGTATAGCCAATATGTTGTCATATATGCCACCATACCAGTTTCCAGAGCCATCAGCTAGTTTTATAATACATCAAATGAGAGTCGCAAACCATCTAACAAGTGCACCAAACCATATACAGAATTACAAAACTCATCTGGTATCCAACGAGAGGCCGATCACGATCGGCAGATGTTCAACCCATACCTTGGCGATGGCAATTAGCTATAACTGATAATTTGTCAAAGATAACATCACAGGAATCCATATATCAAAAGCTCAAATAATTTGTCTTAAGAAAGGGTTAAAGTATTTGGGGTAGGGGAGGAGTAGTTTTAAATCTCTTAACTCTGTCCCTATTCATCCAAGGACCTCTCACTGTGAGATCCAACGGTTTAGTGATTTCGGAGGATATGTTTAGCAGTTTAAGTTACTGTACTCATTGGAAGCAAAAGTGATAAACCCCTATCTCTGCCACTTTTGACCTGCCAGATATTCAAAATACATTCAATTCTAAAGAGAAATTATAATTTGTTGACAATTAAGCCAGACTGCTTTAATAGGCGTCATCTCAAAACAACTATCGGGAAATCAGCCTATTTCCCGATAAATCCCGCTAGCATATACTGTTAGGGAGCGTCTCAAAAGTCTTTGCGGAATCCGCAAATATTTTCCGAAACGTCGAGATTTCCGCAACGCTATCGTCTGAATTTTTCCGCAAATGTTCCGAAAAACGCCATGAGTTTTCCGCAAAATTACCGAAACGTTACATAAAGATTTCCGCAAACGCCATGAGTTTTCCGCAAAAATTACCGAAACGTTAAATTGAGTTTTCCGCAAAAATTACCGAAACGTTAAATAAAGAATTCCGCAAACATTCCGCAAAGTCCGTAACGTCGACATTGAGAAAAGTAACTTTCCGAAAACGTTGAAAATTCATGATTGGGGACTGGACTCCTCGTCGGAAGTAAATTTCGCCGGAATGGACATTTCGCCGAAAGTCATTTTCGACGGAGTGACAGTTCGCCGGAATATTATAATCCCGTAATTAGTCATTAGTGAAGACTGATTGACACAGGTATTATAATCCTGCGAACTGCTAATTAGTCATTAGTGAAGACTGTTTGACATAGGTACTATGAAAACAAACTTCGGGCTTCCTTCCTGGCACGTGTGATTATTACCATCATTTGTGTTTTACCGACAATACTGTTACCTGAGGTGTGTTCATATTACATATTACAATTCACCCGAAGCCATTGGTGATCCGAAAAGTAAGTATAGCCTATAGGCCTATGTTGTTTTAGCGGTGGTGATCCGTATAGTAACTAGGTTGATTTAGCGACTTTCATATGATATATATATCACTGGCTTTACAACATTTACCATCGTTCACAACCGGTCGGACCACCAGAGAGTTAGGATCGCCACCTCTCAGGATGACTACGCCACCGATAATCCCGAATGCTATCACAACAATGCTGGACTCCATGCATGTCGCGCCTTGTGTGAGCTGGTCACTCCATGCACACAAAGGCGGATACCAGTTGGTTTTGGACTTCCAGTCCTGCCCGGCAAAGCCAGGGCTCTCTACCGGGAGAGGACTGGAAACTACCAAACCAGCCAGGAAGAAGCGAAAGAAAAAGACTCCATCCAGGAAAAAGAGAGACACAGAGAGACTGGCTGTGTGGAAAAAGAGGAAATCGACTGATGCCACACCAGGCGACACCTCACGCGCAGCCGAGATCGATGCACCGCCCGAAGTGGTAATGGACTCTCCATCGCCACGGATAAACGCGGACACCTCCCTTTTCAACCCGAAGACGCCGGATTACACCGAACCGGAGTCTTCACCTGCATCTCCTACAGCAAACACAGCACAAACATCCGACCCCGAAGATACATCTGACTCCGACTCCGAAGACACATCTGACTCCAACCCCGACGACACATCTGATTCCGACTCAGACGACACATCCGACTCCGAAGAAGAAGAAAGACAAGAGGACATTTTTGAAATTTTTGCGAGAGCAAAAGAAGAATTAAGACAAGCCGATTTAATACTCGACGATTATCATAAGACGACTAGTCCTGTCTCCAAGTTTGCAAACATCACCATCCGAACCACCGCCAAAAAAGAGAAATAGACATAGAAAGAAACAAAACAACCGCCGCTAATACTCCTCCACCACGCTTTTCCGCCTTGCCTCCAACCACGACAGCCTCAATGATCGATCTTCATCGAAGAAATCAAGAAAGGGTGAAGGGAATTGCACAATGCGTTCCGACCATCCTACCCGGCCTGCGGCCGGAAACTACACAACAACATTTACCATATCCACCCAAGATGGATAGAACTACGAATGTTGAGTTGTGTAGGCTATTGGTTGTCATAAAACTGTGTATGCGCACAATAATGCAATAACTTGCGATAAATGTCAGAAATTTTCAATTGTCCCACAATACACCCACATATAAGTAAATTTATTTCGGCGATTTTTTGTAACAGTCTATTCCGGCGAAAAGTTGTATATCTCGGCGAAATGTCTTAAATTACGGCGAATAGTCCCGACCTTCGGTGAAGTTGTCGTCAGTTTCCGGCGAACTGTCCCAAATCTCGGCGAAGTGTCCGGAAAATTGTTGCGGCGAAATATACTTCCGCAAATCGTCACGTCGCAATTAAATCTCGAGACAAGACGATGCACCTGACACACAAGGCATTAAAGGGATTGTTAATCAGCACTGTAAATATAATTGCTCGAATCAACAAACAAACGTGCTATATTTTAATATGATCATTCAACACACTGTATCCACAGTTTTATTATAAACTCTTCTATCATTACGATAGTTTTATCAGAATAGTTTTAATATTATCGTTTATATACCCAATATACTGGGGTGCTTCTCACCTAAATGAGGGATTTCCATAACAAGCAATTAGCTACCACGCTGGACAAAACAAGTGTCCACTTAACCGCGGTGCGGTTTGTGTTTCCACCGCGGCCGAACTGCAACAACATCGCGGCCACACCGGCTAACTGCAGTTAATGGTCCGCGGTCTAATTGCCGTTCGGCCGCGATGTAGGCCTATACTTGCCGTCCGGCCGCGGTATACTTGCCGTTCGACCGCGGTATACTTGCCGTTCGACCGCGGTATACTTGCCATTCGACCGCGGTATACTTGCCTTTCGGTCACAGTGTACTTGCCGTTTTTAGAATGTGTTGAAAAACACAAAGAGGGCACTATAAATGTGGTTTGATTGAGCCCATTGTTTAGCCAGACGATCTATTCAGTGTGTTAAATTGGCGATCTGCTACGTCAGGCGACAAGGTGTGATAATCTTATAAGTATATAGTCGACGTCCTACCGGTATACTAAATTAAATTACACTAATTTAAACTATAATTATTTGGTTTGAAATTACATTGACTACATCCGTCCATGTGGGTCTCCTTTTGGAATTTACTGCCAGCCAGAATTTTCTTCACAATAAAAAATAAAGAGCGTTTGTGCGTGGTAAGGTATGTTTCGCCCGCGAACATTTTATGAGCCAAAGGGGCTTGTTACATGAGCCGGGACAACTCGGATAGCCGAGTCAACTCGGTCTGCCAGGACAACTCGGTCGCGCTGTTAAATGAGTCGAGACAACTCGGTCAACCCATCGACGTATATTTTTAATATAGATCGATGGTCAACCGGGACAACTCGGTTGACGTGCACAAAACTAGCTGTCAATCACCGAGTCACGGCGTAATGTGGGTGGTCATTAGACGTCACTCACATGACGCGAACATTCTATTGGCTGACGTCATGAAAGTAACAACGAATCGTGTAACGTTCCATATCTAGCCGGGATGACTCGCTGTTAGCATAGACTAAAAATCCTTCCTTCATCTATGCTGTTACATGGACCAAGTTGTCCCGGCTAACAGAGTTGTCCCGGCTATTCAATTCAATTAAGTTTATTCTGGTCGTCAATTATAGACATTACAGAAGAGTTGTATACATAAATACAATATATATGATTTCGGGAGTTAAATAGAGCGGCTAATTATAAGTGTTTGGTCTCTGATAGAAGTCGGGTTTCAGATATTTTATTCTTAGTTTGCAAAGTTCCCTACAATTCAGTACCATGTGGTATTCATCGCCGATTTCGAGATTACAGAGAGTGCAGATTATGTCCGAATAATCCGTAGGCCTATTCGTCCAAGCGCCGAGTTCTTTTTGGCAGTTTGTGGTTTCTAGTGCGGAAAGCTAAATTATTGTGAACTGCTCTATTATCATCAGGGGATATAGGTAATTCTCTCGTTCAAATTTGACTTTATAATCCTGCAAAATGCGAATCTGCTTGTACAGCGTAAACCGGAACCCGGCACCCAGCGCGCGGTGTATTATGGGAATTGGTGAAATCGAGCATTGTTGACCACCATTCTTGAATGTGTGTTCAAATCTTTTCAATAGTTACTATAAAGACAAAGTCGCGGGGCATCGTGCCAGTGGACTTTTGATTAAACTTGAATGAGAATATCGCCGAGAAAGTGACATACAATCATGTTCACTCAAACAACGGTATACGATGTAGCAAATCATGTTCATTGCTACACAGTCCTCGTGCTGACGTAATTCGCTGCACCTGGCATTTGAGAGATACAGATGCGCGCAAAAATAACGGCGATTAACAAGTTCCCAATCAGGGGTTTTATTCACTTTTTTGTGGCAATGTTCGTAAGATTACTACTGTAAATGGGCATATAATAGGTTTACCTCTTAATGATATAAATATATGAATAATATGATATAGGTCATCAACTGACCACATTGGTAATATTTATTGTCTTGTCAAAGTTACCCAAGTGTGTCAGTGTATGACCTGCTTATACTGAGATTTGTACTGAATTTCTACCCATGCCGTTTCTGACGGAATTATTAATTGAAGGTCACATTAATTTTTGCAGTTGAATTCACACAACATGTCCAGAAAAAAAGTGGTCGGATTAATTTGAATGGACATGTCTTCCAATGCAAATCGCCTTCAGGAGTAAACGTTACAGTTGCAAATATAGTTGGGTGTGACTTAATAATGCAGTATTGGGAACAATACGTATTTATCTGGCTGAAGATACATTTATAGAATGTGGTCTATTTTTCAATTTAAAAAAAATCAAGTGTAGCCGTATTAAAGAAAACAACATTCATTTACAGCTACTTATAACTAGTAGCCCATATAGGCCTATGCACGTGTACACTTGTCAGTTAAATATGACTGCTTCGCGTATAACCTTTGCACTGGAGATTTGTATCGAAATTTCCTGCGCTCTTTTAATTTTTACTATCCATCAGGATTCATGAAAAAACTACGGAACGCTCTTTATTAAATTGTTAGGAGTAAAGCCGAATTAAAGCCGGGACCTAATGTATCTAAAATGTAATATGCAAATAAGTGTTTCGGAAAATTGGCAGTATTATATACTATTACGACTGTATTAGGTTCCCCTACTTGCGAAAAGTTGGGGGGGGGGTCCACAATAGGCAACATATATCATATATTTAAGTGAAATATAAAGGATGCATGCAGTCACACCTCATTGCATATTCTGGTCGTTAGCTAACGAAAACGGAATCCACAAAAGACATGCACTTTGCATGGGCAGAGCTCGATTTAACCAATCAGTGGTAACTCCATTCAGACTGAGATAGAGGCCGGGTGGGAACAATACCTGAAATACTATGATTGACGTCGGTGTTTGTTTGTTGTCTAACCAATCGCAATGCGACTATTAATGAAAGAAGTCAGTAGGCCTACACGCATTGCACGGACTTCAATGGGGAGGACAGTGTTGACATTGCAAACAGTGTCAAACTGACATCATTGCTATAATTAACTAGGTCAGCCTTGAACTTTTCCAGTGTCATGGAACTTGTTATACATATAGCGATAATTGCGCACTCTCGTGTCAGGAGGTTTATATAGGGTACCGGTACTCACTCCCTGCATGCCATATATATACATGATTCGTGCTTGTGAATTAAAACACGTTTTGACTATATAGCTGTGGCAATGAATGCTTGATGAAGCCATACCAAGATTCGTCAAGGAAAAGTGTTTTAATTGCTGTATTGTTTTTATTAAGTTAATAAACACTGTAAACCTAATAAATAAACGAACCCAATAGCAATAGACCTATATACTCTAGTATGCGGTGATGTTTACGATTTTACCGGCCCGACACCCATGAATATATTCCGCAAATTTTCCGGAATGAGGTCCGCATGCATTCAAATTCCGATAACGTTAGGGTGAATTCCGCAATTATTTCCGCAAATTCCGAAAGAGGAAACTAAAATTCCGATAACGTTGGGGTGAATTCCGCAATTATTTCCGCAAATTCCGAAAGAGGAAACTAAAATTCCGATAACGTTGGGGTGAATTCCGCAATTATTTCCGCAAATTCCGAAAACGTCGGACGTATTCCGAAAAAAATCCGCAAACGTCGTCTTCTTTTCCGCAAACATTAGCGCTATTTTCCGAAAGAAGGAACGTAATTACCGAAAAATTTCCGCAAACAGTTTTCCGCAAAGTGTTCATAACGTCATTTGTTTTCGGAAAATACTTTCGGAATTCCGCAAAGACTTTTGAGACGCTCCCTTATTGAGAAATTATTATCGGGAAATGACGCAACGTTTATCAGGAACGTTTCGAAATATTTACATAAGCTATTGGGATTCTTTCGGAGTTTACTTTCATTTCGGAGTATCATAATCCGAAAACAACAAGGCATGCTGTTTGGAAAGATTCTGTATCGGGATTACTCCGGACATTATCGGGGTAGGGCCTATTGGCCGCGCGGGGTTTTATGTTTTGTAGGCCTATCGTCCTAATATGAGAAATCATCAGTATAATATAGTTTTCTGTATCGGGATTACTCCGGACTTTTATCGGGATTTATGTTTTATAGGCCTATCTTTATAATTTATTTAATAGTTTCCTAATATGAGAAATCGTCAGTATAAAGTTTTACAGTCTTATCAGGGAACACGTGTCGTAGAATTATTATATATATATAGATACTAGCAGGTGGACCCGACTTCGTCTGGGCTGTTTCCCCTCTGCTTTCGCGAATTGCGCGATTTGACCTTGAATTGTCCATTTTGAAGGTCAAGGTCAGCTGGGGTCACTATTTGACCCGTCCAAAACACTGCCTGGACAAAAGTAACCGAAAAAAGTACCTGTGGAAATCCATCCGTTTTTTACCCGATTTGACCTCAAATTGATCATTTTGAAGGTCAAGTTCAGGTCGGGGTCACGATTTGACCTGTCCAAAACACTCAGTGGACAAAAGTAACCCTATATATCAAATTTCGTGGAAATCCCATCCAAATTCGCAATTTGACCTTGAATTGACCCAATTTCAAGGTCAAGGTCACGTCGCACGGGCAAATGAATAGGCTTATGAGACTCCCCATACGAAAGTATCCCTAGACACTAATTTTCATCGAAATCCTGTGATATTCGGGCGTTTGACATTGAAATGACCCGATTTCACGGTCAAGGTCACGTCACACGGGCAAATTAATAGGTCTATGCCACTCATCGGCCGATAGTACCCCCACATACCAAGTTTCATCGAAATCCCGTGATATTCGGGCGTTTGACCTTGAAATGACCCGATTTCAATGTCAAAGTCACGTCGCACGGGCAAATTAATAGGCCTATGCCGAAAGTACCCCCCACATACCCAAGTTACTCAGCGCCTCATACTACCCGTTTCCACCAAATTCAGTGGAAATCGGCTCAGCGGATCCCGAAATATAAGTTCAAGGTCACTCGGAGGTCCAAAAATGGGAGAAATCGGCCCAGCGGATTCCGAGATACGGTTTCAATGTCATTTGAAATGTCAAGGTCACGCCGCACGAAATCCGGACGCGACGAAATGGCTCGGCGCCTCACACTGCCCCCACATACCAAATTTAGTCCAAATCGGCCCAGCAGGAGCCGAGATACAGGTTGAAGGTCACCAGTTTGGAGGTCAAGATCACGTCGTTTCCGTGTCGAATTACGTGTCCGTACCACATTTGGTCAAAATCAGTCTAGCTGTGTTCGAGTCCATCGCGAACACACACACACACACAAACACACAGATCTTCCAAAATATATAATAGACTTGCCGATGAGCCCGACGTTGTCCGGGCTATTCAAAAACCAAATTTCAAGTCGATAGCTCCACCCGTTTCCGAGATCTGGTCTGCGCATGCGCGAAGCTGGCGTCGCACGGGCTCGGCGACCCGATAAAATTCATATCCGGGGCAAGATACATTCACATACCAAATTTCAAGTTGATAGTTCCACCCGTTTCCGAGATCTCGTCTTCGCATGCACGAAGCTGGCGTCGCACGGGCTCGGCGACCCGATAAAATTCGTATCCGGGGCAAGATACATTCACATACCAAATTTCAAGTCGATAGCTCCACCCGTTTCCGAGATCTGGTCTGCGCATGCGCGAAGCTGGCGTCGCACGGGCTCCGCGACCCGATAAAATTTGTATATCCGGGGCAAGATACATTGACATAGCAAATTTCAAGTCGATAGCTCCACCCGTTTCCGAGATCTGGTCTGCGCATGCACGAAGCTGGCGTCGCACGGGCTCGACGACCCGATAAAATTCGTATCCGGGGCAAGATACATTCACATAGCAAATTTTAAGTCGATAGCTCCACCCGTTTCCGAGATCTCGTCTGCGCATGCGCGAAGCGGGCGCCGCACGGGCTCGCCAATACGACAACAATGACCGCCTGGTCAAACTACACACACGTACCAAGTTTCGTCCCGATCGGTCGAGAATCGTAGATTTGTATAAATGACATACATACAGACAAACAAACAAACAAACAGAGGTCTTCAAAATATATATGAGACTGGCAGGTGGACCCGACTTCGTCCGGGCTGTTTCCCCTCTGCTTTTCGGCGAATTGCGCGATTTGACCTTGAATTGTCCATTTTGAAGGTCAAGGTCAGGTGGGGTACCAGTCTTGACGGGGATAGTCGTGTTGTTTTTTATTGGCATCCCCATCTACACCAATACCCCAAAAATGGAGAAAATCGGCCCAGCGGATCCCGAGATACAGATTCAAGGTCATTTAAAAGGTCAATGTCATGCCACTACCCTGTTGAAAATGTTTGGCTACCCGAACTATCACTACCTACGAAATTTCATCCCATCGGATCCTGAGATAGAGAGTGAAGGTCACGCGAAGGTCCATTTTGAAGGTCAAGGTCAGGTGGGGTCACGATTTGACCGGTCCAAAACACTGCCCGGACAAAAGTACCCTGTCGAAATCCATCCGGTTTTACCCGATTTAGAGAGTGAAGGTACTCGAAGGTCAAGGTCACGCCGCACGGGCATCCGGGTGTGACGAAATTGCTCAGCGCTTCATACTACCCGTTTCCACCAAAATCGGTGGAAATCGGCTCAGCGGATCCCGAGATATAAGTTCAAGGTCACTCGGAGGTCGAGGTCACGCTTACTGACAGACAGACATGCCCGTGTTACTCCTGGGGTCAACCTACACCAACACCCCAAAAATGGCAGAAATCGGCCCAGCGGATCCCGAGATACGGTTTCAAGGTCATTTGAAATGTCAAGGTCACACCGCACGGGCATCCAGACGCCTCACACTGCCCCCACATACCAAATTTGGTCCAAATCGGCCCAGCAGGAGCCGAGATACAGGTTGAAGGTCACCAGTTTGAAGGTCAAGGTCACGCCGCACGGACAAATGGACAGGCCCATGTTCGTTTCCGGGTCGAATTACGTGTCCGTACCAAGTTTGGTCGAAATCAGTCTAGCCGTATACGAGTCCATCGCGAACACACACACAAACCTTCCAAAATATATAATAGATAACCCTAGCCGATGAGCCCGACGTTGTCCGGGCTATTCAAAAACCAAATTTCAAGTCGATAGCTCCACCTGTTTCCGAGATCTCGTCTGCGCATGCGCGAAGCTGGCGTCGCACGGGCTCGGCGACCCGATAAAATTTGTATCCGGGGCAAGATACATTCACATACCAAATTTCAAGTCGATAGCTCCACCTGTTTCCGAGATCTCGTCTGCGCATGCGCGAAGCGGGCGCCGCAAGGGCTCGCCAATACGACAACGTCCACCGCCTGGTCAAACTACACACACGTACCAAGTTTCGTCCCGATCGGTCAAGAATCGTAGATTTGTATTAATGACAGACAAACATACATACAGACAAACAGACAGACAGAGGTCTTCAAAATATATATGAGACTAGCAGGTTAGCCCGCCACTGGCGTGGCTGGTCAGAAACATGACATTTTTGAAATTATTTTGTTTGTATTTAATTTTGTTTTTATTTTTTAACATTTATACATACCAAGTTTGGTCGAAATCGGTCCAGCCGTGTTCGAGTCCACAAACACACAGATCTTCCAAAATATATAATAGATACTGTGGTGATCAGTGGGTGCTACTATATCGGTATTTTACACGGACAATACACCCCCACCCATCGGGAAATCTGCAAAATCAAGTCGCAGGGATCATACCAAAATGTAGATGCAGTTGTATATACCATCTTCAGAGCTTGTGTTTGTAATATGTTTAAATACCTCCGACTTTTAAATGAAATTTATCTTATCTATCTTAAATAATCGGCGCTGCTCTCCGATCACAATTAATGCATGCACAATCGAGTGCTTTAGAAATAAACTGACAAATCTAGATAATAATATACCGTTGCGCAGTCTTAATATGAGATGTAGTATGTTCTATTTTTAGCCCGATTACAGGAATTGGGGTCATCCATATTTACGTTTCTGGGAACAACACATGTGGCATGCAGAGTTTTGGCCCATATATAATACATGCATGCAGTCATGTGTGAAGTCACTTGATCGTGCTTGTCTTGAAGAAGACAAATCATTTTCAGATTTTACACAGTGAATGTAAAAACAATTTCAAACATGGGACAACTCCAGCTTAAAAAAATATCGGGCCTGTACGTATATTCCCAATATAGGCTATATATATAGGCTTAAATATTGCAATTTGCGATGGAACATTTGATGTGGTCATTTTTTTTTACCAGCACATCGCAAACAACAAAACTCGCCAGTAGAAAGAAAAATATAACTCCACAGTAGGTTAAACTTTAAGCATGAAATTTTCCTGTTATGCCCACATTCTGCATGGTTATTCAGTTTCGGTGGGGGGGGGGGGGGCCGTTAGATCGATCATGCCATGAATCTCTACTCTGTTCTCTATGCTTTAGTCAAGAGTATAGAGATTTGTAACATGACATATGGGGGTCCTGCTTTTAATATATGTATACTTTCAGCATTAACAATTTAGTAGTAAATCCATAGTTTTTTCATGAATCCTAATATGGTAAATAAAGAGCGTCCACAGATCTGTGAAAATATGAATGGAAAATTCCATGCAAATCTGCAGTGCAAAAGTTATAAATACGTGAAGCAATCATATCATTTAACTGACAATTAAAGTGTGTTCATGGGCTGCTACTGTACATTAATTTTGTTTTCTGTAATTACTACTGTTTTTCCGTTTTTCCGTAATTTTGTTTTCTGTAATTACTACTGTTTTTCCGTTACCTTTTTATTCATCTACTTTTGTTGATAGTTTTTTTTATCTATTTCTTTGGTTAACCTTGTTGTCTGTTTTTCTATTTTAATTAATTTTAGCCATAATCTTTTTTCATAATTTGAATTTTTTTTTAATTATGTTTTTTTTTTTTTTTTTAATTATAAGTCGCATGCTTATGGTCGTTGGTTTTTTACTTTTGTTTTGTTTTTTAGTAATTTCTTAGTCACATGCAGATGGTCGTTATGAATTTTTTAATGCTCATTTACTACTTTTTAACTCTTACCTTGTATATTTTTATTTTTATTGATTGATGTAAGCGCATTGAAACTAATTTACTGTAGAATGCGTTTTAAATGTATATATAATAATAATAATAATAATAATAATTATAGGCTGCATTGATTATTTCGATAAGTTGACCATAGCCTAATTATGTTCCAACAGTGACAGTGTCAAATTTCACGATTGCATAATCAAGGTCAAGGTAACACCTGGGTCACGATGCGATTTATTCATAGTATATTTCGTCATCTTTTTCAAAAAGATGTCTTGCTTACTTTTATTTAGTTTGATATCTCAAATGCGCAATGAGAAAGTACTTTTATCGACATTAATAGCCATTCCATCGTTTTCAAATGACTTGACGACAATATTATGTGATATATGATGGGCATGATCGACGCGTCGAAATGCGCAGAGATCTATCGACCATAACTGGGTCAAGTACGAACATTAATAGGTGCATGAGGTTTCGTTCTTGTGTGATTACGAATGTTCACATTCACTGCGCATTATCACTTAGATAGCCTCCAGGAAATTCGCCAAATTGTGATGTGAAAAATTAAAGAATTGACTGCGTAAAATTTGTGTTATGTTTTATTAGAATTGCTTGTGTCAGTAGGCGGCGAGGCAAATCACGAGCAAGGCGTGCTATTTTCAAAAATAATGATTCAACGCATTTCGTTATCTGCATTTTTAAGAATTATCTTGTCAATTTAACATTGAGTATGATTGATAAAAAAATACACTGGGAGAAATCATATTTATTGGCCGTAGTTTTGAGAACAAATTTATTCTTGAATGATGAATCGAAATCCTGGCAGCGCGAATTGTTTACTAGACACTGATGGCGCCAAAAAATAAGCGCAAATCAGGTGGGGGAAAATCAGCAGAACAATATAGTTCTCTAATATTGTTCAAAGAAAGCTACCTGCGATTGAAAATCAACTATTTGAAACCAATATGTAGTAATTATCGTAATCTTATGGCATTTATTTCACATGTTTGGTAATTTATTCCATTTTTATCAAATATATATTTGATTTTTTTTCTCACATTCAGATTCAGTTTGGACCAATCTATAGCTAGTGTTGAAAGGAAACTACCTTTTTGAAACTATTCCTTTTGACGTGTTCTTCATAGCATGTATGAGATATGTGCTGTATGTATACATTGCAAAAATAATTCAATGGACAATTTAATAACTTTAAATCAATACTTGAAACGTGTAGAGTTTTAACTCTTTTAATTAAGCTTCCACCCCCAATAAAAATGCGCTTACGAAGGATGCTATGGACGATTCCAAAAGTAAAGACAACACATTGAACCGGAAACAGAAACATATATATAAACAAAACAACATGGTCGATTCATCGATTATCAAAACAGACATAGGCCAACATTTTCGTGAAATAAATGTTAAAGTCATCGAAAACACGCGGTATCACTTTCGGACTTTTATCAGGAAATATTCGGGAAATCAGCGTGTTATCGGAATATTTAGATGCGGTATCGGAATATTTTCGGGAAATCGCGATCGCTCTATCGCGATCTATCGGGAAAGTTAGAAGATAGTTTTTGAGTTATCGGGATATTTATCGGGGTCCCGATAGTAGTTTTGAGATGACCCCTTAATGTATCGTGCCTGAATGGGTATCCACTTGAAGTTGTTGAATAACTTGGGACATAGTTATATAGATATTGTAGGGTTGATTTTCTCGTCATTTTATAGAATTGAGCAAGTTTTGAATTTTCTTGCCTTTTCGATAGTTTCTGCCATTCTACCAATAATTCATCCCTATTCTATTTCGTCATAACATCACTTCCGGTATAAAATGAGATATGCCAGTGCGCAGGCGCCAATCACTTTTGCCTTTGTAACGCAAGGCGTAGGACGTTACCTTTATCGTCGTCCTCATTTATAGCCGTGAAGATAGTGAAATATATTAGTTCCTTGTCTTCGTATAAATTTATTGTATTTGCGGTTATCTATTTACCGCATTTATTATTCGCACCACTTCCTTGTCTAGTGGACTGCGAATTAATAGCAATTCGCGGAGTATAGCGATTGCAATTGTCTTAGAGACTTTCTTTATGTACTGTCTCGAGTTGTGAATAACTCGTCGACAAACAATTTCTTGTGGTTACGTTAGTACCACGGAATAGTACATAATTAAAATAACTTAATTGAGACTACGTCTTGGTAAACTAGTTATTTTGATAGCGGCAATCTGGTTTGAGATTTGATCGACTTGCCGTTTATCTGAAACAAAATGGCGGATTCCTTTTGTTCAGAAGCCTTTCTTTATGTACTGTCTCGAGTTGTGAATAACTCGTCGACAAACAATTTCTTGTGGTTACGTTAGTACCACGGAATAGTACATAATTAAAATAACTTACTTGAGACTTCGTCTTGGTAAACTAGTTATTTTGATAGCGGCAATCTGGTTTGAGATTTGCTCGACTTGCCGTTTATCCGAAACAAAATGGCGGATGCCTTTTGTTCAGAATACGTGGAGTGTTTTAAATGCACTCCCCATTGTTTTGGTGTAAATGCTTTTACCTGAGTTTTCACTGGCTTTTTTGTCAGCGGACACAAAGTCTTGGTAAATTCTGACGACATAATTGCTGTTGCAAAATTGTCTGAATTAGGTCAATTGGTGACCTGATTTTTATACAGGGAAAAATTGCACTCAATATAATCGAGTCACTTGTTGTCGGCTCTTGACAGCCGCTTTTCACATGGCTGTATGGGCCATGCCCTCAGTTTTGCGGAAAGGGTCCAGGAAATATGGCATAATAATTTCTTTGCTGCGATTTTTCATTGGGCCTGACTTTGTGTCCACGATGTGAACGGGCAGTTGACCTTTGTTCATGACCTTTCCTTAAAGTGCATGTGGGTACTCGAGCTATCGTTGATGCATCGAAGCGTGTAATCTGTTAAGACATTGAACGAATCAATGTGCGTGGCTTTTGTGGCCTATATTACACGACGTTTCATTTGTTGCTACAACAGTTACTGGCTACGATGAGAATGATATAATATTCATTCTGTTTCCGTTGTGGATCATAATTACGCACATGTTTTCGTAGCGTTATTTACCACACGTGACCGGGCCGTGCCATTCGGCAAACCTCGTCAGTTTCCGTACAGATCTGTAGACCCAGAGGTCATAGGTCGAAGCTATGTAACATGACGAGCTCGTGTGGTTGATAACTAGATTACAATACTTAGCCGTGATGGGTTTTCTTTCCAATGTTGTTTCACTCATCATAAGTTGTCAATGTGGGCTTTATTGTTTTACCCACAACTCGTGAGACTGTTATTGTTAATCCCAGTTTAACAAATTTATTAAGAATTAAATGTATGCTCACTGGAGCTGTGTAGTACACAGTCGCACATTTTGTTCAAATGACCATGTTAGTTTTTATACTATATTACAAAATACGTTTCTAGCATTCATTAAAGTTATATGTTTTATATAACATAATGATTTTAAATCATTTTATGAGAGGTTCAGGTTTTTTGAAGTCTGGACTTTGTAGATATAGACATCTACATCATTATGCTCGTACTATTTGACACTATCGGCATAATATATATGCATGCATATCTACATGTACATATGCACAACAGTCATGCTGTCACTCTGTACCACTGACCTCACTTCACCATTTTCACCTGCAGCAGTTTTGTTGATGGGGGTTTTAGCGTGTTTAAATATATTTGCCTCCTTATGGCATGATCGTCAAACACTAACACTATGTACAATGCTGCTAGATGCAGCATATACTGTCATATTTATCCTGACAATTTGAACTTGAAACAAGTTCCGTTCTCAACTCATTACTGGAATGAACTCAACAGCGTCAACTTATACTTGAACAGTCTGCATTTAATGTATTTTTCATATGCATTATATACTCAGGTCTGTTGTGACCACTGACCAGTATAACATGTTTAACCTGCTTGGTCTGCGACAAGTTTATACCGTCGATAACGACGCATGTCTGATATATATATCTTCTTTTACATCTGGTCTCAATGGTTCGATATTCCATATTGGTTGGTAGGAACACATGGCGTACTAGTGTCAAACCAACTTAATCCATAGCTGGTTATCACTTATCTATCTTAAAGATAAAACCTAATTGTATCTGACTAATTAATCAGTATACATGTACAGTGTTTATTAGCTTACATGTATGCATGGGCACGATTTTTGCTGACCTGTTAACTTAATAGTGCATGATAGTTGCATGTGTTACAAACCATCGAAGATAAATGTCAGGTTTACTATCTATATATAGGGAGTACAGACAATGTGTGGGTTGGTGTGTACCCTGTAATATCGGGTATTGATGCTTTATGCTATCGGGGTTTGGTTTAAAAAAAAAAATTCAGCAACCTGAGTTGTTTCCACTATTACTAATAGTATTTGTGGCTTTTTTCGCCTGGTCTGGGTACTTCAGAGTCACCCAACTTGCGAATCTACAATCTTGTTTGGTTGTTAGTTATTGTCACTTATCAGATTATTATATATGTCTGAGTCAATGATACCAATTGATTTGTCTTCAACATGAATCTCTGTTTGACTAAGTTGACTTCAAGTTCTATTACATGTATAGGACATCACATAGGCCATGCGACCGTCTACACTACGTATCGGTATTTGCACTGTGCATCAGTTTTTGTTTCATCTGCAGTTAAGAATCCTGCCCAGATGAATATATTTATGCCATGCTTTCTGCACTGCATTCAATGACTGGCACTGTCCATATTAACATTGATGTATATGTCAACAGTTTTATAGTATGTCGTATGTCTATTTATTTCGTGACATGACTATGGCAGATTTATATCTACCCGGTTTGTTCAGGAACAGAACTTGATTAAATAATGGACTTTTATTAAGTCTATATATACTTGGGACGTTGAAACTCACGTTTGCATTGGCAATGTCAGCCCATTATCTTTCTGGCTGCGGCAATACTAAATCTCGTAAATGAGTTTGGTGTTTGGTTGCATTTGACGTAGATAATTCTGCGTTCATCGTGAGATGTGTGCTTATGGTTTTCACAGTTAATTTAAACTCCAGACAGTTCGCGAATTTAATCCACACAATCTGTTTAGCATGGGGTTTATGTACATGTGCTATTACCTATAGTTTCATGTTTCCCATTACATGTACCCACATAAAATGTAAACTATCACTGCCGATCTGAGGGTTTGACTGGCTTTTCAGATGTTATAACATTTGTTGGAATCAAAATATTTTCAATTTAATTCTTGTCATGCGATGTTGACACAATACAGAAATGTGTCTATGAGCGTATTTCATCACTGGAGTATCTGGATTTGACACAATCAATTACGCATTTACATGATTGGGTTTAGTTATGACTATACCGGTATACCTTCTGCGAAGGCTCTTATTCTATATCTATTCAGTACATTGCTTATTTCCTATACAACGTTGCATATTACTTTACTTAATATGCATTTTTACATACCAATGTAACCTTCGTTTTTCTGGATGGGGATATCGAAGTATACATTATACTGGTTTCTCACATGCTGTAGGCAAAATTTTCATCCAGAAAGGGGGGGGGGGGTGCATTGATTCCCCTCTTCTCTATAGTGGTATCACGCTATGAGTGGATTTGAGTAAGGAAAATCAGTTTGTTCTTTTTCTCCACCTGTATATGCAGGCGGATACGTTGATCATGCTTGTATCATGTTCAGATAAGTTTTATCAAGTATCTCTGACATATTACTGACCGCGATACGTTATGGTTTTGTGCTTTTCTCCAAAGCCTTAACAAAGGTTTGAGTTCAGGCTTAATTGTTCCATATCTGACGATAATTCCTGACGATGATTTCATCATCAGTGAACATGGCTGATAATACCGAGGCCTGGTGCATTGGCCAAACCTTTGGAACTGGTGCAGTATGATGCAGATCCTCATTTGTGTGTTTATCGGACGTTGACTACATATATTCACCGTACTGCAACATTACGTTCAACCTGTATGGCCAATAATAATGAGTTGCTTCTGAGTTATGTTCATCCCCATAAGCATGTTACTGTGCATACTATCGCTCGTTGGATAAGGACTGTGCTTGCTAGAGCGGGCATTGGCACTTCGGTTTTCAAAGCACACAGTGTGCGAGGTGCTGCTGTTTCTCGTGCTTTTCAGTTAAACATTCCAATTAAGGATATTTTGGGTAAAGCAGGCTGGAGTTCAGCTGCTACTTTTGCTATGTTTTATAACAAACCAATTGCACCTGTTTGTCAATTTGAATGTGGGGTACTGGATATTGTTACAGAATAAATTCTGTATAATCCTTGGAAATTTGGTGTTTTTATACCGGAAGTGATGTTATGACGAAATAGAATTAAAAAATTAAACAAGCCTTCCTTGGGAAGGTGAAGTTTGATTGTGATTCTATGAGTCATAAAGAATCACTGGAGGGATTAAATGCCACCCTCCCACCCAACTTTTTGGGTTAAGTATGTATGTTTCAGTTGAGATCTTCACTCCAAATTTCGGCTTTTAATTGTGATTGGCGCCTGCGCACTGGCATATCTCATTTAATCCCTCCAGTGATTCTTTATGACTCATAGAATCACAATCAAACTTCACCTTCCCAAGGAAGGCTTGTTTAATTTTTTAATTACAACTCCTAGTAGCCCCAGTTTAAATAAGACGTGCTGCTTCATATTGTATATCTTCTAATAATTGTGATTCTTCAGCCGTGCAATTGTCCCACACAGAGGAAGCATATTCCGAGAAAGGGCGTATAAATGATAAATAATTTCATTCTAATGTTCTCCTATTGAGGGCATATTTATTTTTCCTAAGTATGAATAATCGATGTGAGGCTCGCTCTTCAATATGTTCGATGTGATTTTTCCACTTCCATTCATCATTAAATGTCAGTCCTAGATGCATATGTTCAGTTACCTCAATGATATCTTCCCCTGCCATCCTAAGGGATGGGTGATCAGATCACCGTGATCTTCAATAATATTCTTACATGATACTACGATAGACTCTGTTTCAATCGATTAAATTTAACGGTCCATATTTGTGACCATTCATATATTCGCTGCATATCTTGGTTAATTACATTGGCAGCAAAGGTGAGGTCTTCAACGGCAAGAAAAAGGGAAGTATCGTCTGCAAATAGGCGAATAATGCTCATTACCCCTCCAACAATATCATTTATGCAGACCAAAAAGAGCAGAGGGCCAAGTAAGGTTCCCTGGAGGACTCCTGCTGAAACAGGAATCCAATTAGAGCTCGATCCATTGATTGTAACTCTGCCCTCTAGATTCAAGGTAATTCTCAAGAAGTTTATACATATTTCCTGTTATTCCCATTCTTTTCAATTTAAAGCGCAGTCCTCGATGGCAGACCTTTATATCAAAAGCTTTAATAATATTGCAAAAGACATATCCAATTTCTTTTCCCTCCTCTAGCGATGATATGATATATAGAGGATATCCACACTTTTTCAGTGGATATGTGTTATATCTCATGAGTGATGACAAAACGTTGAATTTCCACGAGTGGCTTTAGCGAATGAGATTTAACCCATATCCACTCAAAAAGTGTGGATATTCTGTTTATTATATACTTTAGTTACTGGCCTATGGCCCCCAATGAATGTCAATACATCAGAAATTTTGAGCTGATATCACTCACTAGTGGGATATCACTTATATCTCACTGCTAAAACCGTATAATTCATGGGCAAGTATATAATAAATTGATATATGTTGATTAATTGAAATACAGTACTGTCATTGGGAGTAAATTCCGATTGCAGATCAGACAAAAATTTGTTTTCCCACAAATAGTCTGTCAGACGACGGTATATGCATTTTTCAAAGATTTTTGAGAGGCAACAGGGCATAGTTCGATGGTATACAAGGGTCATCTTTTGTAAAAGATTGGACATACATTTGCCTTCTTCCACTCAATGGGAAAGTATGCATGTTCTAGAAGAATATTAAGAATAAATCTTAATTGTGTGGTTAAAGAAGAGCCACAGTTCAATACCTTTGGGCGTATGCCATCATAACCAGAGGCTTTTGTTGTCTTAATTGACCATGTAGGCATTTGTGTACAAGTTCGTCATTAATTTTTATGTCACTTTAATAGTTCGCTTTCTGTTGACTTTTCAAAGCGAGGTAATTCTATATCCTTTTCATTTGGCAGTGACGATATAGAACAAAAGTATTTGTTAAAGGCGTCAGCTTTTTGTAAGTTGTCATTTATCACTTCATTGTTAAATATGAGTGCTGGTATAGGCTTCGGCTCCGGTTTCATGAATTATTTCAAAGTTTTCCACCAAAGTGAGGACTCTGTGAAGCAACTTCCCAATATACTCTGGGTTTTGGTGCAATGAGATTGTTTAGCCTAGACAAAAAATTTTTGTGATTTATATTTTGCCCAAGAATCTTGAGAACCTTTCCATTTGGCTGCCTTGTATAATCGTTTCCTCTGCCTTATAGTTATACCACGGATTTCGTTATTCATCCATTTTTTTTCATTTTGGCGAATAGTTACTTGTTTGTTTGGTATACATTGCAATGTTATTTCATTTATTTTATTTGTCAATATATTCGCTAATGTGTGGAATATTAGATAGTTCTCTCTTATAATTCCAATTTTCAGCATTCACTGCATTAGAATCTGCTCTTTAATAGTCCCATACCCTCCTTTTCATGATTCCACTTGATTCTATATGAGAAAATTCAAATATATCACTATTGGACAGTGAAATCGAGTCAAATCTGAGAAGAGAGGGTCAATAACTTCGCTATGTTTAACAAACTGTCCTTGGATTCTGATTCGATTACGAATATACTTTACATATTTTGATTAAGATGGCAGTTGATTGGAATTGAAGTCGCCAGTTAGAATCATGTGACGAATAACTTTCCTGTCTCCAAGGGTCATACCTATATTTAAATATATTTTCTCACTAGTAGATTTCGAGGTTCATAAAATGTACCAAGTAAAAACTTTGTTGATGAGGAAAGCATGACTTCCACCCAGATACATTCGATTTCCAGAGTTTCTAGATCAGCATGTCTCGTAAAATAGTACGAATACACAGCAACGTCCTCCTCCAAATGTGGGTCTATTTAGGGAGCATGTCAAAACCTCTTTCGCATATGCGAAAATATTGTCGAAAAAGTTTTGATGTAAATGTGCAAAAACGAAATGTCGGAAATGACGAAAAATAATGTGATAACGTCGAAAGCGACTGGCCATAAAAGTGCGATAACGTCGAAACCACAACAGACCAAAATTTCTGTAAAATGTCGAAACTTTCGACAACGCGAAATTCGTGACGTCGAAACATTGATCGTTATTCGCAAATGACGAAAAGTTGACGGAAAAGTTAAAACATCGATACGATGTTGTCGCACTTTGTAAATTCGCGCATTTATTTTTGCCTTCTGCGTAATCCGCAGATGCCAGCTGAATTTTGATTGGCTGAATTGTGTGAAGGAAAACAAAGTTCAGCCAAAGGCCATACAAACAACTCTATGCGGTTAACACACAAGTACAATGACTTGACAGTTCGACTGTTTTGATAGATATGAGTTCGCGCGAGTCCTAATTAAACAATAGTCAACCCATTCCAAATGTGTGAAGCGGTGACATTTAGCAACAGGCTATACAAACATATAGGCCTACTGACATATAATAACGTATACCGGTCCTCACAACTATGCGTGGACTGTGCGACAGTTTTGTTGTTGTTGTCGTGGTGTCTTCTCAATTAGTGAACAATGGTTTAACTCGTTGGACAAAACCAACACATCTGATATATGAAATTCCAAAATGAAGCGAATTGATGTCATAATATCAGTTCGTTCATGGCTAGAAACAGTGATTAAATCGAATAGATCTATCGTTAGCGGACATACATATACGCAGTTGGGAAAATATTAGGCCAGCAGTTTACACAGGTCGACAGTACGAAGAGGGTAGGGTATTCACAACCCCAGGCATCACACATCTAATCACACAGAAATTTTAAACCAGCTGCACCCACCCACAACGGGAGCGACAACCGTCCATCCAGCATTTGAAGCAATAGGCCCGATATAGAACAAGCCCTCATCACATTGTATTAACGCCAGACATATATAGAGAGAGAGCCATATCCCCTAAGTTCATTGTTTTATAATGGTATGTATATCATTATCCATGTTTTTATCATTCATTCAATAAAGAATCGAGAAAAACATAACACTCAACTCCTCTGCCAGTCAATGATACCCAAAGACGAAACTAGGGTTGGCCTGGGAAATTACAGTGCTAAAAATAGCACAACAAGTGGAAATTCCAAACTATTCTATATGTTTTGTATTAACTTAACTTTGTCGCATCTGATCGCTGATATATATTGAATAAAATGTGTCGATTTGAAATAAAAGTCGCTGACTAATCATGATAACGCTGCGCTCCGATATCTATCTAACAATGATTTCATACTTAAATTGCGAAAATGGAAGCATTGCTTACAACAAAACCACCACCGGGTTTATGGTACTTTCAGAATGCCATAGACTAAAACGAGAATGCTACGATGCCGTAAACATTAAAATATGTGTTAAATATGTTGCACATTAAAATATGTGTCTGGTCTAGAAAGACAGACTGAAACTGTAGAAATTAACTCTACGTGGCATACGGAAAGTATACTATAAATCGGGGTTGTGGAATAATTTATTGTCGTCCTTGGCTGTATTCTTTTATTCATAATAGTTCGCACAATTAAATGGTGACGGTTTACCCAAAGTGAAGACAAGTTACATAATCACACACAAAAACGATTTTCGAAATAAAAATTTGCATTGTTTACGGTACCACTCTGCAGTAATAATGCGACAGTGTAGCAATTATTGCTCGAGATTTAAGGGGACTTCAGCCTGTACTGTAATATTTACTTAGGGAGCATGTCAAAACCTCTTTCGCATATGCGAAAAAAATGCAAAAAATGTGGCGTCATTGACGTCGTTTTTTGGACATTATCAGAGTTTTTTCGTCATTATCGCACGGCGTAACGTTGTACGTTTTCGTCAATTTTTCGTCATTTTCGCTGTCTTGGTTCGATGTTTTCGCAATTATCGCAGTTTTGTTTCGCAGTTTTGCTCAAATGTTCGCTGTTCTGTTTCGACATATTTTCGCAGTGTTTGTTTTCGTCAAGATCGCAGCATTATATCCGTCAATATTGCTGTTGTGTCGATATGATTGGCAGGACAGTTTGTGTTCAATAAATACTCCATAGTCGCAGTTTTATACTGATGTGTCGCGAACGGGAAGATGTCGATGTCCATGCTGAAATTTCGCAGATCGGAGTGACAGTTTGTGTTCAATAAATACTCCATAGTCGCAGTTTTATACTGATGTGTCGCGAACGGGAAGATGTCGGTGTCCATGCTGAAATTTCTCAGATCGGAGTTTTTATCATAAGAATTCCATTGATTTAATCGGAGTATTCTCCGATATGAAAACATTTCCGATTTGATCAGAGTTTATAAATGTAGGCCTATTAGTAAATTTCTCCGATGATCCGATCTACTGAAATCTCCGATTTGGTTAATATCGGACAATTCAAACTTCGTTTAATAATAAACTATTATTAATAGAAGATTATTTAAAGTCCCAAATAAATTATTCCCAGACCCAATTTATATAATAGGATAGGCCAACACAATCATTTCCTACGTTTTGATGTCACACGGTGCCCGCAAATCCGTGGGTTTATAGCAGTGATATTGCATCACTGGTTTACAGTAAATATTACAGTACAGGTGGAAGTTCCCCCTTAATCTCGAGCAATAATTGCTACACCGTCGCATTTATACTGCAGAGTGGTACCGTAAACAATGCAAATTTTGATTTTGAAAATCGTTTTTGTGTGTGATTATGTAACTTGTCTTCACTTTGGGTAAACTGTCACCATTTAATTGTGCGAACTATTATGAATAAAAGAATACAGCCGAGGACGACAATAAATTATTCTACAACCCCGATTTATAGTATACTTTCTGTATGCCACGTAGAGTTAATTTCTACAGTTTCAATCTGTCTTTCTAGACCAGACACATATTTTAATGTGGACGCAAATCAGGGTGTTTACGGCATCGTCGGACAGTCGTAAACAATGCTTTAATTTTCGCAATATAAGTATGAAATCATTGTTAGATATCGGAAGCGCAGCGTCATCATGATTAATTCGTCGGCGACTTTTATACTTTTATTTCAAATCTACACATTTTATTCAATATATATCAGCGATCAGATGCGACAAAGTTAAGTTAATACAAAACATATTATATAATAGTTTGGAATTTCCACGAATTGCACAATCATGTTATGTTGTGCTATTTTTAGCACTAATTTCCCAGGCCAATCCTAGTTTCGTTTGTGGGTAGCATTGACTGACAGAGGAGTTGAGTGTTATGTTTTTCTCGATTCTTTATTGAATGAATAATATAGATAACATACCATTATAAAACAATGAACTTAGGGGGTATGGCTCTATATATGTCTGGCGTTGATACAATGTGATGAGGGCTTGTTCTATATCGGGCCTATTGCTTCAAATGCTGGATCATGTGGATGGACGGTTGTCGCTCCCGTTGTGGGTGGGTGCAGCTGGTTTCAAATTTCTGTGTGATTTCATCTTTTTTCTGTTAGATGTGTGATACCTGGGGTTGTGAAAACCCTAACTTCTTCGTACTGTCGACCTGTGTAAACTGCTGGTCTAATATTTTCCCAACTGCGTATATGTCCGCTACCGATAGATCTATTCGATTTCATCACTGTTTCTAGCCATGATCGAACTGATATTATGACATCAAGTCGCTTCATTTTGGAATTTTATATATCAGATGTGTTGTTTTTGTCCAACGAGTTAAACCATTGTTCACTATTAATTGAGAAGACATCACGACAACAACAAAACTGTCGCACAGTTCACGCATAGTTGTGAGGGACCGGTATATACGTCATTATATGTCAGTAGACCTATATGTTTGTATAGCCTTTTGCTAAATGTTACCCCTTCACACATTTGGAATGGGTTGACTATTGTTTAATTAGGCCTTGTGCGAACTCATAGCTATCAAAACAGTCGAACTGTCAAGTCATTGTACGTGTGTGTTAACCGCATAGAGTTGTTTGTATGGCCTTTGGCTGACAGCCAATAAAAATTCAGCTGGCATCTGATTACGCAGAAGGCAAAAATAAATGCGCGGATTTATGAAGTGCGACAACATCGTATGGATGTTTTAACTTTTCATCGTTTGCGAATATCGATCAATGTTTCGACGTCGCGACTTTCGCGTTGTCGAAAGTTTCGACATTTACGGAAATTTTGGTCTGTTGTGGTTTCGACGTTATCGAACTTTTATGGCCAGTCGCTTTCGACGTTATCGCATTATTTTTCGTCAATTCCGACATTTCGTTATTGCACATTTACGTCAAAACTTTTTCGACATTATCAACAATATTTTCGCATATGAGAAAGAGGTTTTGACATGCTCCCTTAAACCAGTGATGCAATATCACTGCTGTAAACCCAAGGATTTGCGGCCACCGTGTGACATCAAAACGTAGGAAATGATTGTGTAGGCCTATCCTATTATATAAATTGGGTCTGGGAATAATTTATTTGGGACTTTAATCTTCTATTAATAATAGTTCATTATTAAACGAAGTTTGAATTGTCCGATATTAACCAAATCAGAGATTTCAGTAGATCGGAGAAATTTACTAATAGGCCTACATATATAAACTCCAATCAAATTGGAATTGTTTTCATATCGGAGAATACTCCGATTAAATCAATGGAATTCTTATGATAAAAACTCCGATCTGAGGAATTTCAGCATGGACACCGACATCTTCCCGTTTGCGACACATCAGTATAAAACTGCGACTATGGAGTATTTATTGAACGCAAACTGTCCTGCCAATCATATCGACACAACAGCAATATTGACGGATATAATGCTGTGATCTTGACGAAAACAAACACTGCGAAACAGAACAGCGAACATTTGAGCAAAACTGCGAAACAAAACTGCGATAATTGCAAAAACATCAAACCAAGACAGCGAAAATGACGAAAAATTTACGAAAACGTAGAACGTTACTCCGATAATGTCGAGAGAAAAAAACGACGTCAATGACGCCACATTTTTCGCACTTTTTTCGCATATGCGAAAGAGGTTTTGACATGCTCCCTTAGTCTCCCTGCATGGGGCATGGAACCCATGCAAGATCAGTTCTGCATTCGAAGTTTGATCAGTAAGCCAGGTTTCAGTGAATGAGACATAATGTAACTAGATGCTTCTATGTACAACCACAACATCTAATTTTAGAAGCAAACTTTGTATATTCAAACACATAATGGAAAATGTTCATAGTTACACATCTTCTCAAAAGAAGTGACCCTCCCGACCGCGTTGGAGTAACGTTACGACCGCGTTGATTGTAAAAACTCCAACACAGTCGTAACGTTACTCCTACGCGGTCGTGATTTTTTCTCAACGCGGTCGAGGTAACCGTCAAAACAACATAACGCAACAAACGCGGTCGCGATAACGGTCAACGTAACAACCGAGCTCGAGAGAATAGCTTATCAACTGTAACAAGAGTTGTGCACTCGAGTGCTAGCATACCCCCCACTGTGGCAAATTCAACCCGCATTATCCGTAACTTTAAAGAAAAATTCAGACTAATAATATCGATATGGTGTCACAAGAAGCTTGTACAGAAAAAATTATTCAAATTGTTAAAGTTATTAAGTCGGACAGAATTTTCTAAGTAAAAATAAGTCGAAAATGAAGTGTAATATTACGAAAAACAGTCTGAGCCAATCCCTAGCAGCATCATGTAGAGAGGGTATTGTGAGAAGCATACCAAAAATTATTGAAATCGGTTCATATTTGTTAAATTTATTACCTGTAAGTCAGACATAATTTTCTAAGTCAAAATAAGTCGAATATGAGGCGTAACTTAAAAAAAAAAAGTCGGACCGAACCGCAATTAGCATCATGTGGAGAGGCAGTCCTAAGGAGATTGCATACAAAAAATTATTGAAATCGGTTCATAGTTGTTTGAGTTATGAGGTCGGACGGACGGACGGACGGACGGACGGACGGACGGACGCACGTACGGAGAAAGAGTGACTGACGGACGGACGGATGGACAGACGCAGTCAATCCAGTATACCCCCCATTTTCTTCGAAAGTGGGGGTATAATAATAATTATTGAATAACATTGTAAACAAGAATATTCACCACAGTGAATTCTAATTTTGAGACATTAGCTCATTTTAATAAAAGATTTTCAATTGAAAAGAGAAAATGAACGAGGGCCACCAATTTTAGTTTTATACAATTTTCTGATAGGACACAGAACGAAAGGTTGTAATCAATCGAGAAGGTGAAATTTGGTTCAAAATGGAACATTGTCAATATAATACAATGTTTTTGGCTTGGGCAATGCATGATTTATTGGTGATAATGTTTTACATTTAGAATTTTTCCGGAAAAAAAAACTAATAAATAAATGCAGATCACATCGATCGCGTTGCACGAATTCATAGAGATGCAATTGACATTTCTAACAAACAAAAAACATTGAGTTCACGTCGCAATGTACATGTACGTGTATTCTTTGAATATTTAATATTCAGCGTCACCTCCTAATACAGGTCGATAACCTGTACGCCAAGGGTCCGATGTCATTTGAAATCTTCGTGAGGGTATGCTAAAACACACATGTACATGTACACGCACGTGGGTAATCGACACATGCATACCGCGGATCAAAAGCCTGACGCGAATGATTGACAGCGATGTCAATGAACTCAAATACAATAGGGGGCGTGTCTTCGGTAAATTGAAACATAATTCTCGATTGAACACGTGCTGTCATAACTTTGTCGGTTTTTATTGGCTAGTGGACAGCGTGCGTCACAATGAGGTCGTGTTAATGATAAAATAATGAAATCGTATTCAATGTAGCTTCGAAGAGATCTACATGTACGTTTCAGTAATTGTCCGCTATTGTATAGACAAGGATATGATCAATATTAACTTTCTTTTTACCGTAGTATATATAAGTTTAATAATTCAGTTAAATTCTGTTTTTCTTACCAGAATAAAATCACTGCAATTGAATTATTTATTTGTCTTCATCAAATATTTGAAAACAAAACATATACATTTGAAGATCCGAGCGCGATCCCACGCAGTCGATACCAAATTAGACAAAATTGTATTTTTCTAGCATTCCGGGTTAACAGAAAACTTTAATATAGTCACCATCAATTATTATGTCACAGACATCGCGAAAGCACACAAAAGTGTCCACCGTTTTACCATCGATCTATATTTACATGCGTTTATGGTTTTACATTGAAAACTAGTACAAACTATCATAATTTAAACACTCTTTATTACATACCACGTTTCGGTGGAAGTATGGACGCTATTTATTAGAAGCGATAATTAGAATTTTTTCAAGACAAATGAGTTAAATGTATTCTCTTGAAAGCCGATATATGGTCATCAAAACCTCATGTATGTCAATTACAGAAACCTTTAGTTCATGGTATGATAGTTACGGTAGGAAATAAACGGCACACATTGTGCATAATAACCACATCAAGATAAATGTGCAATGATATATTTTACACACAGGGGTTCGGAAACATTTTTTTTTATCATTTTTATTTTTATGATATTAATTTAAAAATTAATACATGTATAATAAAATAAAAAGTTCCCTGTGCATTTTATCTTTTGCACATTTATTTACAGTATTCTCTTAAATTCGTTATCATTTCTGCTGACAAGTACATCGTAAAATATCAACAATTCAAATCAAACACAAGTCTACACATAATGGCTTTCCCATTTGATTTTAAACGCCGATACTGGACAAAATATATACGGTAATTCAATGCCCCGCTAAAAAAAAACACACACACACACACACTACCACCAGATAATTTTTTTGTAACTCCACCCATATTTGAAAATTGATCTTATAATTGGTCAGATTCACATCCTGAATGGAGACTGACATACTGCTGCAGAGAAACGACAGACATCATGCTTATACTGCGCATTTTAAATCTGTTATAGTTGACAAATTTATTCTGGTTTCGTCGACTACGAAACCAGAATGTTAGTTAGTTGTGGTTTATTTACTGCTAATAAGCCTATTAGATATATTCTTCGTTCCGTTTGCAATGACATGTACATATATTCACTCTCCAGCAGTTCTGTAGTGGACATTTATGGCAATATATTCGTGCGTATAGTGTTTTACTCCATACATTGGGAAACACAACTACACGACCGCTCCGTGCGATACACTGATACATGCAAATTATACATATATATATCACAAAAAAGTCTAACAAGAGTCAAAAGCTGCAAATAAATTGCCTTATTTGGAACGAATGCGTAGATATGCAATTTTCGGTGAGTGATGAAATTACACTAAATTAGTCATAAGTGATCGTAAATAAAACAAAAATTGAATAGTATAAAACCAAATAACGCGACTCATCGTCTGTTTACTTTTCGGCATGGTGATTGTAATCTTCAACGTGTGTGCGTTGATCCTTAACGCAACACGTTTAACGTAAACGCGGTCTGCGTTAAACTTCAACACAGTCCGTTGATTTTCAACGCTGTCGTAACGTATCACCAATATATCAACGCAACGACCGCGTTACGACCACGTTGAGGACCGCGTTAAATGGGACACTTATTTTGAGAAGGTGTGTATCTGCGGTGGGACCTGGATTAATTTTTATATCAAACGCTCGCCTTAATAGTTCTGGAAAGATTTGTTATACTATTTGTACCATCGCGACGTTTCCTTCACATGTATTTCTGAAGTAACGCCCTATATGTTTTATTTTTCATTTTTGAATATTTAGTTTTCAGTAGTTGTTTTAGATGCAATGCTAAAAAGATAGTATTTCGCATGAAACTGAGTTTTCTGACATCATATCAAATATATATGCAATAAATAAGTAAGGGAGTATGCAATTGGCATCAAGCATAAAGTGCATTAAAACTCAAAAACGCAATTTCCTAAGATATGCCGCACCCTTAATGTAATATATGAAAGTAAATTCAATGATGCCAAAGGGCTTAATGGTTTGTTTCTTGTCCCTTTGAAAGCTCTACCGTAGTACAACCGTTTCTTGCCCTATATGTTACCAGACTAATCATTAGAATATGAACATGGAATCAAAATCTGTATCCAAGAACAAGACACATTGAGGACAAGTCCTGGGCTATACATGATAAATCCTAATAGCATGATGCTGGTGTGGCCCGAAGGACCTAAGGGGATGATAGCAGGCATTTTTTGGTAGTTAATATATGTATGCAAATTACATGTTGTAGATATGAGAATAAAAATAACATGAACAGCAATATACATGAATATTTCTGGCAATATGGCTTCAAATTTTCTTCTATCTACTTCTTTTGTTCGGTTCTGTTCTATATCTCGGATACATTTGCCACATTTTAACATCTATATATATACAATCACATTTCTTCCGAATATATATATATGAATATGTAGATATAAATTATTTTTGAAGCGTATGGGATGGTCACTGCAACTATCTACACAATCCATTTCAACTCCAAATTCCAATCTGTTACACTCAATCCCAATCAGTTATTAAGGTCTAACAAATTAATAAATAAATTGTTATCGAAAACTTATAAAAGTTGTAAATCAGGATAATACTAAAATATTATATTGTCAACCAGGCTTGATGAAACCCACTGTATAACTAGGGAGAATCTATTGTTTGCCATTGGGCGTTATGGGTCAGCCACGCCCCCATACACTTCTCTGTAAATGTTATCAGATAATATATTAATTTCAAAATTCATTAGGGAGGTTCATACCAGGACCATCCTACCACAAATCCTAGCCGCCGCCAGCCAACATTGACCAGATGACGCGTGCGATCAGTAATTTAATTATGGATCATGTCTATTCTGGCGACCATATGCATCACCCGGACACCGGAACCGACACCGCCCAAACTTTGAAGTCATAAGCCCTCGATCTAAACCTCCCTATTATTTATTTGATTCATACACATTCAAATCAAAGAATGACCTCTTTTAAATTGTGTGCTACTAGCAGTTAACATTTTAGCTACGTAATATATTTGAATTGTACATATATGATTATTTATGGAAGTTCTTCTCGATCATGACCGAGTATTAAAGTAAGTTAATATACTATGAAAAACAAAGGTTTGTCTCATGAAATATATTATTCCTATACTTGTTAAGCTGGAGTTGTACGTCCCATGTTTGAAATTGTTTTTACTGGTTCACTGTGTAAAATCTGGAAATGATTGTCTTCAAGACAGCACAATCAAGTGACTTCACACATGACTGCATGTATAAATATAGGCCTATACTCTGCACATGTCACATGTGTTGTTCCCAGAAACGTAAACATGGATGACCCCAAATTCCTGGAATCGGGCTAAAAATAGAACGTACAACATCTCATATTAAGACTGTGCAACGGTATAATATCTAGATCTGTCAGTTTATTTCTAAAACGCTCGATTGTGCATGCATTAATTGTGTCGTCGCGATTCCCGAATAAATACAAATCTTTTGCATTTGCCATTTGGATAGTCTTTATACTCCGTCGCGTGGAATGCATGCGCACATCTCCAAAAATGATCTGAGAGCAGCGCCGATTAAAGGTGGTACAACTGCATAAATATTTGGGTATGCTCCCAGCGACTTGATTTTGAAGATTTCCCGATGGGTGGGGGTGAATTGTCCGGGTAAAATACGATATTGTAGCACCCACTGATCACCACTGTAAATATATAATAGTTCTATGACACGTGTTCCCCCGATACTGTAAAACTATATTATACTGACGATTTCTCATATTAAGACGATATAGGCCTACAAAACATAAAACCGAGATACCCCGATAAAAGTCCAGAGTAATACCGATACAGAAACTTTCCAAACAGCATGCGGTGTTGTTTTCGGATTATGATACTCCGAAATGAAAGTAAACTCCGAAAGAATCCCGATAGCTTATGTAAATATTCCGAAACGTTCCCGATAAACGTTGGGTCATTTCCAAATAATAATTTCCCGATAACTGAATATGCCATCGGGATTTATCGGGATAGGCTGATTTCCCCGATAGTAGTTTTGAGATGACGCCTTAATGAACTATTATTAATAGAAGATTTAAGTCTCAAATAAATGATTCCCAGACCCCGATTTATATAATAGGATACACATGCTATTTTCCGTGTCACATTTCAAACCTACGTTTTGATGTGGGCGCAAATCCGCGATTTTACAGTAAATGTTGAAGTCCCCAATCTCGTGAAGCAAGTGCTATTAATTGTTACATTGTCGAATTATGAGCGCTGTAGTGGTACCATAAACAATGCAAATTTTAATTTCGTATAAGTTATTTTGTGTGATTATGAAACTTGTCCTCATTTTGGGTCAACGGTCACCGTTTAATTGTGCAAACTATTATGAATAAAAGAATACAGGACCAAAATAAATTATTCCACAACCCTGATTTATATATAATTTCCGTGTGCCACATAGAGTTTCTACAGTTTCAATTTGTCTTTCTATATCAAACCCACATTTACACTACGGTACAGTAAAGGTGACAAAGCTCTGAATTTAATTTGCAACATCGTCGGATCAGAGATAGTAAAGGTGACAAAGTTCTGAATTTAATTTGCAACATCGTCGGATCAGAGATACCATAAACCCGGTGCTAGTTGTGTTGTAAACAATGCTTTCATTTTTGCAATATAAGTATGAAATCATTGTTAGATAGATATCGGACGCGCAGCGCTATTAATTTGTCGGCGACTTTTATTTCAAATCTACACATTTTATTCAATATATAGCAGCGATCAGATGCTATAAAGTTAAGTTAATACAAAACCTAATATAATAGTGTGTTAAATTGGAATTTCCACGAATTGCACTTGCTCAGATTGTCCTGTTATGTTGTGCTATTTTTAGCACTGTAATTTCCCAGGCCAATCCTAGTTTCATTTGTGGGTACCATTGACTGGCAGAGGAGTTGAATGTTATATTTATCTTGATTCTTTATTGAATAAATTATTAAAACATGGATAATGATAAACACACCATTATAAAACAATGAACTTAGGGGGTATGGCTCTATGTCTGGAGTTCATACAACGTGATGAGGGCTTGTTCTATGTCGTAACCATGCTTTGCTGGATGGACGGCTGTGGGTTGGTGCAGCTGGTTTCAAATTTCTGTGTGATTTCATCGTTTTTCTGTTGGATGTGTGATACCTTAACTTCGAAATGTTGACCTGTGTATGCTGCTGCTCTAATAATTTCCAAACTGCGTATATGTCCGCTAACGATAGATCTATTCAATTTCATCACGGTTTCGTAGCCATGATTGAACTGATATTATTATGACATCAAGTCGCTTGATTTGGGATTTTATATATCAAATGTGCTGTTTTGGCCAAACCATTGTTCACTAATTGAGAAGACATCACAACACCAAAAATCTGTCGCACAGTTCATGCATAGTTGTGAGGGACCGGTATACGTCATAGGTTTGTATAGCCTATCCCTAAATATCACCCCTTCACACATTTGGAATGTGTTGACTATTGTTTAATTAGGCCTTATGCGAACTCATAGCTATCAAAACAGTCGAACTGTCAAGTCGTTGTACTTGTGTGTTAACCGCATTGAGTTGTTTGTATGGACTTTGGCCGAACTTTATTTTCCTTCACACAGTTCAGCCAATCAAAATTCAGCTGGCATATGATTTCGCAGAAGGCAAAAAGAAATGCGCAAATTTATGAAGTGTAACAACATCGCATCGATGTTTTAACTTTTCGTCGTTTGCGACTTTCGCGTTGTCAAAAGTTTCGAGATTTTACTAAAATGTTTAGCCTTATGTGGTTTCGACATTATAGCGTTTTTATGGCCAGTTGCTTTCGACGTTATCGCATTATTTTTCTTCATTTTCGTCATTTCATTTTTGCACATTTACGTCAAAAGTTTTTCGGCATTATCGACATTATTTTCGCATATGCGAAAGAGGTTTGACATGCTCCCTAAGACAGAATTCCCATCAATGTACTGTTGGCTTCCAAGACCACATGACGGCATTGTGTACTTACATATCCCCCATCCATAATGGTCCCTGTCTTTACGATTAGGCTCTGAGTATCAAGGGATATATAGCTTGCTTGAAGGATAAGATTCGCATAAGTGAGTTTTGACTGACAGATATAAATCATCAACACAAATAGATTACCTCACTGGTGAGACTGAGTTCAGACTTATCTTCCTGCCCATGGTGCAGGCCCATAACATAAGGAACTGGAGCATCCAGGAAGTGCTGTAGCGAAGCAGGCAAGATAGGAACATAGACGTGTTGCCAGGCAAATGGAAACAGCAATGCTGTGATTCCTTCTGCTACTAACATCAGCTTGTGAAAATCTAAAAAGTGAAAACAAGTTTCATGCTTATCATGACATATTATTGAAGCAAAGCAGTTTATTTTTGGACTCAAAATTATTATAGCCAATAAATAGATAGAACGACACAAGTGTGTGAACTGGTTAACGTTATTGCACGAGTTTGTTGTGACGCGATGGTAAAACGAGAACCGGAGGTTCGAGTTTTACCTCGCGGCACGACAAACGAGTGCAATAACGTTAACATGTTCACACAACTGTGTTGTTCTATGTTTATTGCACACTCTGAAGATTGCAGCTTGTAACATACTAATATTTAGGTCGATATTGTTGTATTTAATTGAACAAACATGTGCTTAATGTAGACTATACCCTATAATTTAGCGAAGACATTTCTGTTAAAGTTGACATCGCCAATGACGTTGTTGACGTAATAGGTTTGTATTGTTCAAGAACAATACACATTTTTTTATTGAACGTTTCAATTATTCTGTATTTTGCTATATTTCGCACAAATAAGCCATTGGGTGTGCAATAATAACATTGAATGTGACTTTCATTTTTGTATTGTTAATTCAAATAAGGTTTCCATAAATAACACAACACTATTCAAAGTTACTGCAAAACATGTTAAGATCCCCTTTATATTATAATTAATAATGACGTCCTTTGTTTTTTATGAATAACCTTGGGCCAAACAAAATCAGATAACAATCAAAGCTCAACATTTGGTATTTATTAAAGCCATATTCACATTGTTTAGCATTATCAATAGGTAACAATGATTTTCATCTTTTGGCTGAAAATGGATTTATATCCCACAAATGTTTACCGATGAGCCTATTTGCAAATATGCAGTGTTTTGAGATAGCTGTCCCTATTTCAGTGAAAAGGTCATGAATTATCTCCCATATTTTGTGATGTCATGTATGGAGGTGAACAATCGGAGTTGATTTCTCCCAACACATAACAACTTTCTGCAAAATGAGAAGTTGTGTGATAATTCTAAAAATAAACAAGACTTTATACCTTCGGAAGGTGAAGTTCATTTTGATTTTTATGAGTAGTTAATCACGGGGGTTTAAATAGGATAGCACTCTTGCGCATGTGCCAAATCTTACTATTGATGCCTGGGCGGCGACGGGAAGACGGCCAGTTAGGTCAATTCATCGACTGCATTTTGTATGTACATCGCACTATATATGCTTATGTTTGTCCAGTGTATATACATTATCAAATAAACAGTCATTCATTCATCGAGGTAAACTCACTCTTTGCAGCAAATTTTTCGCTGTATTGCCACAACAAAACAAAACGAGAGGCCAATCACAATCGGCAGATGTTTAATAACCCACACCTTGGCGACAGTGATGAGCTACTTTCATATATCCTTACACCATCCTTTTCAAAAGTGCAAAACTTTCAACAATTCACACCTTACTATTAAGTTCACAAGTGGAATCACACTTATTGGGCACCTTGCTCACATAAAAACAATGTTAACGCAGATGTGGATTTGATTTCAACCTATTAGGTCACTCCAACACAGATATGTCTTATAGAGTGATAAAGCTAATTAAGCTCAATCCATAGTTGGAGAGAAGCACCATAGCTGTTAAATATAAAATAGTTAAGAAATTAAGTAGATAAACATCATAGCAACTCAATTTATCTGTTTATTGCATTGGAACACGAGAAATAACATATTGTGTTCTTTTTATTATCATTGCTATTTTTTTGTTTATTATGTTTTGTGTCAGCTGCATATTAATAATTCATAGCAACCTATTAATATTTCACCACTAAAAAAACAATCAATACATCCTTTTCATGATGGCAAAACTTTCAACAATTCACACCTTACTATTAAGTTCACAAGTGGAATCACACTTATTGGGCACCTTGCTCACATAAACACAATGTTAACGCAGATGTGGCTTTGATTTCAACCTATTAGGTCACTCCAACACAGATATGTCTTATAGAGTAATAAAGCTAATTAAGCTCAATTCATAGTGGGAGAGAAGCACCATAGCCGTTAAATATAAAATAGTTAAGAAATTAAATAGATAAACATCATAGCAACTCAATTTATCTGTTTATTACATTGGAACATGAGACATAACATATTGTTTTTTCTTTTTATTATCATTGCTATTTTGTTGTTTATTTTGTTTTGTGTCAGCTGCATATTAAAAATTCATAGCAACCTATTAATATTTCAACACTAAAAAAACAATCAATACCTGAACAACTATACAAGTGAGGGATGTATAGACCTGGATATACAATATGATTGCTAATGATTGGATATAAAGGTTAATTTTCTTCTAAGCTGATCATTGGAAAGATACAATGTCTGTAAACAGTGGAAATATAATTAAAGTTATGGTTAATATTTTCAAAACCATTCAATCGATACCAAAATCTATACAGGTGAAGAATGTGTCATGATTATCACAGATGTGATTATTAATAGAGTGATCGTGCAAAAAATATTTAGCTATCACATCGTGTCAACAGGATTGGTGAAGGATGTTAATATTTTTAAGCAAATAAACCAAATGACCCTCACTATGCAGGTTTATAATAGGGGTGTGTTATCATAAACTGTGCCAGAACTACATGTATAAACATAATCAATGGAAAGAGTTGAGTTATCAAATTGGATAGTAAGGGGTTAATCTTAACTAAAATAATGAACTGATAAACACAAAATAGTAAACAACAAGACAGTCAATGACTGTGGGGTCGCTAACCAGACTGCAAAGACTGATAAGACTGGGACTCTGGAGACCAAAACAGTCAGCACTTTTCATAATCACTTTAAAAGAAGTAGATTTAAACAGGATATGTGGCTAGAGAGACTTAAAGTATGTAGATTGGTGAAAATCCACCTTGAAATTGCCAACTGTACAAAACTGATCACCCCCCTCCTCCAGCTCAACAAGTCCCCTCCCGACCGGGCTCCAGACTCCCAAGTCTTAGGTTGGAATTTCACAACCGACACATCAAACTTTCTCAACTGTTGGAAATTTCCAATCTCACAAGCGCCTTTTTCTAAAACCATTTAGACACGTTTGAAGCCCAATTATCCATGGACCCAAAACACCATACATGTATGTCAGACCAATCAGTCAGGTGGTTCCAAGGTAGATGTTTTAATGAATTTGGTATTTCAATGATTTTATTAGACACAAAAGTGTTAACTCCCCATAGCCTGCCATTTCTTGACAGGTTGACCTCATTTTAACAAATCTGAATCTCAGTCACTAAAGGATCCTCCTGATTCCTCCATACTATATGTAAGCTAAATAGTCCAAACTCTCTTGAGAAGACATTTTAAGAATTACTATAGAGACATATAGTTATGTCCCTGGTCCCACCCTATTTAACCGGGTGACCCCATCTGAATAAATTTGAATCCCAGACACCAAAGAACCCTTCATACATATCATAAATATCAGTAAAATAGACCTGATGGTCCTTGTGAAGGAAGCATATAAAGAGGGAAACTGTCCATCGCTTGGCCCCTATTTGACCAGGTGACCCCATTTTTAAAAATCTGAATTGCAGTCAAGGAAGAACATTCCATTCTATATAAGCCAACTACCGGTAGTTCTTGCAAACATATTTTAAGAATTACTATGTAGTGAAATAGTTAAGTCTCTGGCTCTGCCCTTATTTGACTTTGTGATCCCATTTTCACAAATCTAATAAGGATAAGATTTAAGTTCCCCAGTTGAAGTTGGTGATATTCACCCATTGGGCACCTCATTTATGAATTTTATCTTCTGCAAATTAGGGGATATAGAAACTTCCTAGAAGGGAAATTTAACTAACAACAATGTAAATTTGATACTATAGATACTTCCCAGAAGATGAGGCCTAAGCAGAATGAGGTCTCCAGAGGGTGAATTTGGTGATGCTAACCCGCTGTGCGGGATAGCATCACAAAAAGCGTGTCTGTTCCTAAACTGTGCATGCCTGGCCTCAAGCAACACAATGTAATATGACCATACATAAACGTAATAAAGCCCACGTAGATTAAATCTGGCAGTTTGCAATCCAAAATACATTTATAATAATTACCTCTTTTGAATTATACCGGTATCAAAATTAGTCGAAAAAATTTCTGTGACAATGATAAAGGGAAATAATGACATTTCTTCCTGTGCTCAAATAGAACTTTCGAACAAGTGTTCTTTTGTGCGACACTGTTCACATTTTCACAACATGGTATCTACTCGATGCGTTTACTGGTAACATCGAAGATCTGGTCTGCCTGACAGCGTGGAGATATAATACAAGACAGTCAATGACTGTGGGGTCGCTCACCAGACTGCAAAGACTGATAAGACTGGGACTCTGGAGACCAATACAGTGAGCACTTTTCATAATCACTTTAAAAGAAGTAGATTTAAACAGGATATGTGGCTAGAGAGACTTCAAGTATGTAGCTTGGTAAAAAACCACCTTGAAATTGCCAACTGTACACTACTGATCACCCCCCTCCTCCAGCTCAACAAGTCCCCTCCCGACCGGGATCCAGACTCCCAAGTCTTAGGTTGAAATTTCACAACCGACACCTCAAACTTTCTCAATTGTTGGAAATTTCCAATCTCACAAGCGCCTTTTTCTAAAACCATTTAACCCTTTAGCGTTCAGAACACCCCAGAGCGCCCCGCCGTGTAGCGTCCAGAACACCCTAGAGAGCCCTGCCGCGTAGCGTCCAGAGAGCCCCAGAGAGCCCGGAGTTTTGAGTTTTTTTCAGTCATAGTTTACAACAAAACTATTGCATTATAACACAACAAATTGCTTTCATTGTTAATGTAAATAATAAAATATATGTTACATTATTAATTGTTACGTTTTTGTGGCAGATTTTGTACAATTTAATCGATAGTTGTCAATAAAATCGCAATAAAACGAAAAGTGGAATGCGGCGGTGCTATTTTTTTAAGTCGACTAGAGAAATCAGCGTACTCAGGCAACTGTGTACGGTCGTCTAACTAACATTTATTTATTTTCGAACTTTATTTTTATTTCCAATAAAATATTTACTTGACTTGTTTATGTTTTCATATCATATGCATCCACATATAAAACAATCACTACCATTAATTTGACTAACGAAGCTACGGTAAGAGCAAGACGACATGCTGGGGTGTGTCTTTTTACCGGATTCCGGATTCCGGATTTCGACCCGGATCTAGGTGTCTTTTTACCGGATTTCGACCCGGATTCGGGTATGAATTTCATGCTTGTTTTATCACACATTTAACCCATTAAAAGCCGTTTCTTACACGATTAAACCAATATAGGGCTGTCGTGCTCATTCAACCCGATTAATCGTATTTAAAGGTACATATCGTGCCCGGATCAGCATACTTCTTATTTTTTCATATAGACACGGCGGTTGGATTGATGTTACGTGATCATGATGGCATTTAAGGGAACACACCATGTCCGGAACGAATTAATTATTGATCATATTTAAAGGTAAATATCATGTCCGGATCCGGTTTTTTTCTCTCTCTTTTTTTCCATATAAATTATCGTCTTTTTGATATATTAAATGTCACGTGGAACAAAGTTATAAGTTGATTTTGAGACGTTATACTAGGCTGTTGGATTGATTTCACGGAATGATTATCGCATTTAAAGGTACACACCATGTGCGGGCTGCAACGGGATGAATATGCTATCCGTGTTTTTATAACGATTCGGGCGTCGTGACATAAAACGCTTAATACAAGTCGTACATCTATCTCACTTAAACCGACTTAAATATCGAATTTACAATAGTAATACTACTAGTATCACAAATATAATCGTTTATAATCGAACTAAAACAATAAACCATTTAAACTGCACCAGGTTTTTTTGTGGGCTGGAGAACAAAAAATCTTCACAAAAGCAAGTCAATTTATTTCAATCCCAATGATATTACTGTTAAACGCAACCTGTGCCATGTTTTCGCGGGTCTGAAATGTCTTTTAATGTGTTAAACATGGGTTATAATAAACATAAAATTGAGATCAGGGTTCGGGTCGAAATTAGAAAAAGACACATAAAATCCGGATCCAGATCCGGGCATAAAGTTTGTCTGTAAATGGGCTCATTCTCGCGTGAAATCAATCCAAGCGCCATGTTCACCGTTTCCAAATAAACTGAGTTCCGCGTGGCTCAGCTGCCATTTAATGTATTAAATACTTGACTATTTATATGAAATAGAAAAGAACTATTCGTATCCGTATCCGGGAATAATCTGATCTAAACATCAACATCTATAACCTAGTTCCACGCGACTCAGCTTACATTTATTGTATTAAATAAGCATTACTTTATAAGAAGAAAATCCGGATCCGGGCATAATCTGTACCTTTAAATATTATCAGTAAATACGTGGAAATTAATTCGGTTCCGCACATGGTGTGTACCTTTAAATGCGATAATCATTCCGTGAAATCAATCCAACAGCCTAGTATAACGTCTCAAAATCAACTTATAACTTTGTTCCACGTGACATTTAATATATAAAAAAGACGATAATTTATATGGAAAAAAGGAGAGAAAAAAACCGGATCCAGACATGATATCTACCTTTAAATATGATCAATAATTACGAGATAATTAATTCGGATCCGGACATGGTGTGTTCCCTTAAATGCCATCATGATCACGTAAAATCAATCCAACCGCCGTGTCTATATGAAAAAATAAGAAGTATGCTGATCCGGGCACGATATGTACCTTTAAATACGATTAATCGGGTTGAATGAGCACGACAGCCCTATATTGGTTTAATCGTGGCAGAAACGGCTTTTAATGGGTTAAATGTGTGATAAAACAAGCATGAAAATCATACCCGAATCCGGGTCGAAATCCGGTAAAAAGACACCTAAATCCGGGTCGAAATCCGGGATCCGGAATCCGGAATCCGGTAAAAAGACACACCCGACATGCTGATGTTAGTTTTTGTTACTAAGGACGCCGTGTTTGTTCTTACTGCTGTGAAGGCCTATTCCCAAATAAAACTGTTTCCAATTATTTTTTTATTTTTCCTAATTCTTCACATGATCATATTGACAATATTATATTTTTTATAGAGTGTATAAAATGTATTGAATAGCAATGCGAGGAACTAATTAGAAGCTTCCAGCAAACAGCGCGTTTACCAATTTCTGAACACGTGGCTTCCATCCAAGCTGGGCGCGAATTTCAATCTTATAATTATCAATAATTTTTCAAGAGATATTTATCATTTAATCGAACAAAATTGCACTATTAGTATGTCCTTTGTTACAAGTTGAACATAGGCCAAACAATATATCGATTACCGGTAGTTTAACTGTGTACACACCTTGTGTTTTGGCACTAACTGTGATATACATTGCATCATCATTACATCAAGGTCAAGGTAACGCCTGTGTCTCAATGTGATTTATTTTTAGTATATTTCGTCATCCTTATTCAATACGATGTCTTGCTAACTATTATTTAGTTTGGCATCTCATATATTCACGAAGAGAAAAGCACTGTTATCGACCTTAATGGCCATTCAATCTTTTTCAAATGACAATATGTGATGGACATGATCTACGCATGTAATTTGTAAATGTGCCAAGATATATCGTAATAAACTGGGTCAAGTTCGAAGTACGTACGCATTACGTTCGTGAGGTACACAGAAGGAGTTGTTGTCAGCGCTGAATATATAGTTCTTGCGATATATATTTCAATTCCGACATATTAAACATTATATTGTTACTGAATAGCATTTCAACTTCTAACCTATGATTTAAAAAATTGAAATTTTAGTCTATTAATGCTGTTTTTATGTCTTTTTTTATACATGATACACGGAGTAATTGTCGAAGTATTTACTTCGACGTTGGACATCTTATTTCTGTATCCTCACGATCATGGCTTGTGTTTTGTTTACATTGGTTACTATTTGTGATCACGTGCCAACAACAGTTAATCAGATTTTTACAATACTGGAATCAATTTCACAATGCATTTCCACATTTTATTGAATTTCGTTGGTACATTATTAAATGCAAATAAATAGAAGTTGGTTAACACTTTGCTAGTGATTGTGGAAAAGTGAAGGTAATTCTGGAAATCGAGGTTACAACGTCAAACTTCATACAAAATCTTCGCGGTGTTTTTGTTGATAAAATATTGGGGATAATTTTATTAAACGATGTCAAAGTATGGTACGCATTCATATGGACATGAACTAGAGTGATTGGTGCACATGTAGATGTGAAAATTTAAAGGAATGCACGCGTAAAACGATCTCATTATTTTATTAGTAAGTGATTGCTAACAGTAAAGAAAGTACGGCAACTGTGCGCACCTCGAAACAGTGCGCGGAACTGCGCAGAACTACGCGGAAGTGCGCGGTACAAATAAAACAGTTATTATGCACAGGGGCAGGTGGGGGTTGAATTAAAACATGAACTATAGTAGTAGACAGTCTTCGGTTGCGAATTTGTAAGGTTATTTTAATGTTTTAACTCGTACTGGAGAGAGATAGTGAGTGGTAGAATCTACCGGGCACTGTTTCGTGAAAAGCTTACTGCGCGATATCTTCTGCGCACTGTTTGAAGCTTACTCGTAGTTTCGTCTTACGTAATACACAACTCAATCGACGACGTTTTCTGTTTTGCAAATTTATATATGCAATATATAATGGGGGATAATTTTGTTTAACGATGTCAAATTATGGTACGCATTCATGTGGACATGAACTAGAGTGATTGGTGCACATGTAGATGTGAAAATTTAAAGGAATGCACTGCAAAACGATCTCATTTTTTTTATTTGAAAGTGATTGCTAACAGTAAAGAAATTATGGCGACTGTGTTGTCTCACGCAGTACCGTACACAACCAGATCTCCGGCGTTTTTTGTTTTGCAATATTTCTGTTGATAAATTGAACACAATAATACGATAAATTTTCGAAATTACCAGCTGAAATGACAGCAATAAAATTCAGAATCTGATACATTTCAATGTGAAATTGATTTTAATTCTATGCAACGAATCAGGGTCAAGAAAAATCCGGAAAGATACCTACCAACTCCATAGAGTCTCCATCGCCAGATGGAATATATGATCAAACAAATCATCTTACCTGCTCTTCCCATACTAAGGATGTAGTATGAATTAAATAAAAAAAAAATTGACATTGCCAATGGGGACTTGACTTTCATAAATATGAAAATCAATTGTTACCAATTAATTAAAATAAAAAAAACCTTGCAGATAAAACAAGAGCCACCATAAGATTTAATAATACATTTTTTCCTATAACTTTGACGTTACCAGAAAGTTATGTTGGCTGGGGTGACGACGTTCTCTCCTATCAGTATTGGTGTGGGTAATGACGTTAGACATATTACTGTTGGGTAAAGGGTTAAACATGTTTGAAGCCCAATTATCCATGGACCCAAAACACAATACATGTATGTCAGACCAATCAGTCAGGTGGTTCCAAGGTAGATGTTTTAATGAATTTGGTATTTCTATGATTTTATTGGACACAAAAGTGTTAACTCCCCATAGACTGCCATTTCTTGACAGGTTGACCTCATTTTAACAAATCTGTATCTCAGTCACTAAAGGATCTTCCTGATTCCTCCATACTATATGTAAGCTAAATAGTCCAAAATCCCTTGAGAAGACATTTTAAGAATTACTATAGAGACATATAGTTATGTCCCTGGTCCCACCCTTTTAACCTGGTGACCCCATCTGAATGAATGCAATAACTATCGTTGTATTAATATTACAAGTAGTCTTGGAAAATTATTCACCTCCTTGTTACAGAAAAGACTGCACAATTTTTTAGAAGATAATAAATTATACAATAAGTTTCAGGCAGGATTTCGTCCCGACTACAGAACTTCAGATCACTTGTTTACAATGAAAACAATTATCAACAAATACATAAATCACGATAAAAAACCTGTTTATTCCTGCTTTGTTGACTTCTCAAAAGCATTCGATTCAGTCTGGCGACAGGAAATGCTTGAAAAATTGCTCAAACATGGAGTTGGTGGAAAATTTTATAAACTCATCAAGAGTATGTACTTACAACCAAAATTTGTTGTAAAAAAAAGAAATCTGGTTACATACCCAAAAATTTCATGGAAAGGAATTCGTCAGGGTGATGGACTGAGTCCCCTCTTATTTAACGTATACACAAATGATATATTAAACTGAAATTTTCGATTTTTCAATAACACATCCGATCACTCTCAAATCAACACAAACTAATCTTCTAATGTATGCTGATGATTTGGTTCTACTTTCTGAGAGTGAATCTGGGCTACAGTCTTGTTTGGATGCACTGTCTACTTACTGTAATAAATGGAAACTGAAGGTGAACATGGGTAAAACCAAAGCTTTAGTTTTTAGTAAAACAAGGAGGAACAAATCCAAGATGTTGTTTAGCATCGGGGATCATGAAGTGGAAATTGTTGACAGTTATAAATATCTAGGATTGCCTTTATATTTTAATGGAAACTTAAAACATGCTGCCCAATACATGGCAAAACAAGCTTCAAAAGTACTATTTTCACTTAAATCACAAATTCTTGACTTTAATTTCTCTAGTAGGGAAACAGATATGAAATTATTTGATACCCTAATTAAACCAATACTGTTATATGGATCTGAAATTTGGGTTGGGAATTATTCTACAAAGGCATTTTTCAATGATCAAACACCCTTTGAAAAATTACACAATAGATTTTGCAAGTATACTCTTGGGGTTCATCGAAAATCCTCGAATTTGGGCAGTAGATGCGAACTTGGAAGAGAGCCAATGGCAAATTCTATTACTAAACTGGCTATAAAATACCTGCTTAGACTTACCAACTTGCCAAACGATCGCTTTTTAAAAGAAATATTTGAACTGGACAAGGAACTCTTCCATAAAGGCAGTCCATCCTGGTATTCTATTGTAAATTCTTCTTTGACAAGATTCAACATAAACTTAGAAACATTGGATGCAGACAACTTGGAGGACCCTATATTATATTCTTACAAGGCAGATGTAGATAAAAAAACTTCAGACCTATTCACAAGATGTTATAATGGATAACAAACTTTATTTGTTTGGAAAAATATATAAGGAGTTCAAAACTCAAACTTATTTAACACTAGGGATACCTAAATCTCTCACCAGGCACCTGAGTGCAATGAGGATCAGTGCTCATAATTTAGCCATAGAAATGGAAAGACAGAAACGCCCAAAACCAACATTATCTCAAAGAACTTGCTCTCTATGTCTTCAGTTAGAAGACGAAGAACATTTTTTCCTTTTCTGTAAGAAGAATATTAACCAAAGAAATAATTTATTTGTAAAACTCAATCAACAAGTTGAACCAAAAATTTTACAACAAGGATCAAAAGAATCTTTCAATAATTTTCTATGTCTTCTTGACCCAGACACAGCACGCGAAACAAAATTGATATGTGAATTTATTGCATGCTCTCTAGACTGACAGGGTCCTCCACAGATGTTTCACCTATTGTAGTCAATTTATAGTCACCAAATATATGATTTCTTTCTCAGATGTATATTGTATATATATTATGTTACGACAGACACCATTGTTTTATGGTTTGTTTTAATAAATCTTATCTTATCTTATCTTATCGAATAAATTTGAATCCCAGACACCAAAGAACCCTTCATACATATCATAAATATCAGTCAAATAGACCTGATGGTCCTTGTGAAGGAAGCATATTAAGGGACCGTAGCGAAATGCAAAAACCGATACCGACCGATAACCGACCGATAGCCGATGTACACCGGTTAAATCATCGGTCGACCGATCCGACCGACGTGAAAAACGACCGATGGTTCGACCGATGGCGTACATCATTTGACCGATGGCGTACATCGGTCGACCGATGACGACGTTCAAAATAACCGATGGTTGACCGATGGACTTAAATTACGACGCCATAACGTCATGTTTGTAAGCCATGCAGTGCTATGACTATCGCTCTTCGCATCCAGATAAACGTACAGGTAATAATCCGTCACCATCAGCTACCAGCATTCGAATGCATGTGTCCACGAAGGAAACGGAGCAACTAGACGGGAGATAACTCGCCCCGACGGTGATTTTGTGTTTGGGACGACTTGTCTGAAGTTGTCTTATGTGGACGCGTCATATAATAATTCTTGGTTGGGATTTGTATGGGTTATTTTATTCGTATTTATAAAAAAAATCATATTGAATTCTATTTTGACTTTCATTATCACTTCAATTAATCCTTGTGTGCGGGAATACAAGGACTTCCTTGACGAGACGGCGCACGTGCATGGAAAAATGTTTTGTAAACACAATCATAACTGTCCGCTAAATGCAGTGTTCTTATGACAAAACATTGTATAAACACAATTAATTGTCCTCTAAATTAGTCTTAAAGTGATTTGAAACACTCCGACAGGGTGATAAAATAGAAATGGAGAATAATCTAGCTCAAAGTAGTAATTTTTACAAATGTATCCAAATTGACAACAAAAGCCGTCATTCTTATCTATTAATTAAATACAGTGACGCTCGATAGTGAAATAAATTTATCTCAGATAGAATTAAACTGTTGTGTCCCGAACGGCAAGTACACTGCGGCCGAACGGCATGTACACCCGGGATAGATTTCTGGTTTGTATCGTCTTTTTTTCGAGTATTTTTAATTAAAGGAAATTTAAATTCGTACATAACATCGGCTTTTGTGGTCATTATGACGAATCACATTTATATTTAACCCCACTGTTTCAACGATCTAACGATTTTAATGGGACTTTGTTGTCAAACATAAAAATACCGATGCATCGTTCCCGCGCGCATGCCATCATGCACGTCGACATACACCTGTCAATAATCCCGGATTATTTAGTGAGATTTTATTCTCTGCTTTAATTGGTTGGCTGTGGGAGGAGCTTACCGATATTTTGTTCTAATGTGGTATACTTTGACACCATAACCGAGAATTAGTAAATTAAATTATTCCCATGTTTTATTCGAGTGGCTATTATATGGACAAATGAGCATATTAAATACAACTGTAATATTCTCAATCCATATGTGGCATATCCATTGCCCAGTGAAAATTAACTACGAGCGCCCGAAACTGGAAATGTGCGACATTTTACGATGTCAGCAATTTATCTGATCTTCGATTTTGAAGACCCCCCCCCCCCCCCCCCCCATGCATGCCGAAAGATATTCGGCATTACTCGGTTTGACGTCTGGGTGTATTCTGCACATACTCCGAACAGATTCCCAATTTGTAACATACCCGAGCTACGGGACATAACTCTAATCCATACATGCCAAGTTTCATAAATACATTTCGGCGTATTGAAGGAACAAACACCACAGTCAAGTCGAAACGTGAAATATGTACCTATTTAAGCACTGTATCAATAAGTAATGATTGATAGTGTAGTGAACCCGAACATAGCGTGTTGGAATTGATGTTTTCAATAATAGAATTCAGTACGATTAAAAAAATTAGTTATTTATTTTGTGCGCTCAATTTATTTTATTTTAAAAGTCTTTTTCTTAACGTCTAAGGGAAGCGGTGCACTCATACTGGTTTCCCGGAAAGCCGATTTATTTAGCACAATTCTAATCATCCATATCCGGTCTATTGCAAATCCACATAAACAAACCATGTGGACGCTTTATTCAATTGGTGTATAAACCATGCATCATTTTATTTTGTTATATATATCCATAAAGTATTGTTTACGTATATTGCCACAAAAAGTGAGTAAAACCCTTGAATGAGAAATTGTTAATCTCCGTTATTTTTGCGCACGTCTGTATATCTCAAACGCCAGGTGCATCAGGCAGAATACACCCAGACGTCGACTGTGTTGCAAATGACATTATTTGCTACATCGTAACTCTTGTTTGAGTGAACATGATTACATGTCACTTTCTCCTCGATTTTCCCTTTGAAGTTTCATCAAAGGTCCACCTGCATGCTGCCGCGGCTTTGTCTTATGGTAACTACGACATTGAACGTATTTGAAATATTTATTTTTATAAAATCTTTCGCGGTCGAAAAATACCTCATCACGCAGAAACGCTCTTTATTTTTCATTATGAAGAAAATTCTGGCACCGATTTTTATACATTCAATGACAGTGAATCGTCGGCAAAGATCAATGCAATCGTTTTCAATGCACTAGGCCCTACTACAGTGTGTCATTTGACAACTGTCCGAAAGTTTTCATAAATCTTCACAATTGAGTCTATTAAGTTGCCGTGATTGCGCGAAAATCTATATAGGTCAATATTCTTCCGTAAAAAATATTACACTTCGCGAACGGGAAGTCATGAGGCGATCTAGTATGACGCATTCATTTATAAACACAATTAAATTCTTCGATTATTTTACCGTATATATATGGGTAAATAAATATCTAATTACTGATTGAGATCTAAGCCTATAGTGCGCGGGCCCAGGGATTTTTGCCTATTTTGGGAATGGGTCAGGGTCCGTTCGAATTGGGAAAAATGTGTCTTTACAGACCAAAATTGGAAATTTTCCATTGTTTTAGAAAAATTCAATTAATCACCGTTACACACAAGTAAATAGTAATAATACCGTAATTTTCGGTGTATAACGCAACCTAAACACAGGTAGGCTAACCCAAAGATGGAGTAAAATTCCAGCCCATTGAGGTCTATTTCTCAGCCTCAGGTAAGTTGAAAATTCACAGACACAACGGAAGGATCCACCAAACTTCGAAGGAAAAACGGTAACGAAACACCCAATGATGGATAGGTATCTAGTTGTAATTCAATAAATAAAATAAAATAGTTAATACCAAATCAATGTTTCCGTGTTATCATTCCAATATTGAGGTACCGGTACGGTACTACTCTCGGGCTCCAAATAAACGTGCTGACCAGCTGGCAGACCCAAATGCAGGGTAGAATTCCCAGCAAATGTGAGGACGTGAAATTTTTATATTTTATACATAACTCGGCAAGCTTGTTCTTCTCCGCAAGATTATATACATATATATTTAATTTTTTTTTTACAAAAAGTGTCCGCCATGTTCTCGCAGCGAAACAACATTTTTTTATACAGAAATTCCCTAAAGACAGTGCGTAATGAGGCCCCGATGTTTGAGTTTTTACATATTAAAAACATATAAAATTAAATGCTCCTTATGGAAATTTGCGCACATATTATTGGATAATTAACTAAGAACGCTCTTTATGTCTGTTTCTCAGAAAATGAATTAACATCGTGGAAATTGAGACTTACCTCGTCATCAGTTGTGACACACCCCTTGCATGTGAGAGCTCGTCACTGCGAACACTCCCATTTTATTGACGATTTGTTGACTTTCTTTTTGGTATAAGCATGACCTTCGAAACATAATTTGTCACCACCACGATTGTTCTTAATCAGTTCCATGATTGAAGATATGATTCCATTTTTTTTTATTTTTTTTTTTTTAGTGAGTGTTTTGGGGCGGCTGGCCCCGGGATTCCATGATAACTTTGATAAGGTTATATAGCTGTCTAGAGTTCACTCACTAGAATTCATACTGTGATCATAATTGTCACAACATTGTTTTAACTGCGTTGATGTCCCAAACTATCGTCAAAACACTCTTTCATGTTTGTCAGAACACGCTTTCGTGTCTGTCAAAACATTACATCGGCTGAGTTGACATCGCTTGAGATGGCCTCACTGACTAGGCTTTACTGATCAGTCAAAACATTGTTTGATGTCTGCATTTTATTAGCAGGGTGGGGAAATTTCCGGTCGGTAAATGTCCGGGTGGGGCGCTTCCGAACTATAAAGTAACATTTTATTACACTTTCAATGATCCATATATTTTATAAAACCTCTAAAATAAAATTGTTGGATTATGGCATTATTGAGTGTTTGATTGAGATAATTAAAACGAAAATATTTTGTGCCTAAAAGGAACCCCACAGTGGCACAGTATTAGATGTGTATTCCGGTAAGCACGCGAACATGACTGATTCGTCGGCAAAGATCAATGCAATCGTTTTCAATGCAGAAGGACATATTACGTACAGCTGGTCATTTGACAACTGTCCGAAAGTTTTCATAAAACTTCACAATTGAGTCTATTAAGTTGCCGTCATTTGAATGCGGGGAAGTCAGGTAGCGATTATACAAATAAACTGATAAAGTATGACGCATTCATTTATAAACACAATTAAATTCTTTCTCGGTATGGGTATAAATACATGTCTAATTACGGATTGAGACCTAGGCCTATCGGACTAGGCTATGATAGTAAGATATTTCTCTCAAACACTATTTTGCGTGTATAACTATAGATAAACTACAGTGCATGGATAAATATGTATATTATGCTCAGCGCGATAGTCATTCGAATTGACTTTATAAGCATAGATTTCAAGGTTATATGCACGAGTATCGCTTCCATCGGTCGTTTCATCGGTTATTCAACTGTTCCATCGGTTATTCATCGGCGACTGATACGACGACGTTACAGCGACGTCGCCAAAACACGACTGACACCCGTGTTTTCCGACGTCGCTGTAACGTCGTCGTATCAGTCGCCGATGAATAACCGATGGAACCGATAGAATTACCGATGAAACGACCGATGGAAGCGATAGAATGACCGATGGAACAGATAGAATGACCGATGAATTTATTACAATCGGTCATCGGTCGGTATCGGTTATCGGTCGGTATCGGTTTTTGCATTTCGCGACGGTCCCTAAGAGGGAAACTGTCCTTCGCTTGGCCCCTATTTGACCAGATGACCCCATTAAAAAAATCTGAATTGCAGTCAAGGAAGAACATTCCATTCTATATAAGCCAACTAGTTCTTGCAAACATATTTTAAGAATTACTATGTAGTGAAATAGTTAAGTCTCTTGCTCTGCCCTTATTTGACTTTGTGATCCCATTTTCACAAATCTGATAAGGATAAAAATTAAGTTCCCCAGTTGAAGTTGGTGATGTTCACCCATTGGGCCCCTCAATTATGAATTTTATCTTCTGCAAATTAGGGGATATAGAAACTTCCTAGAAGGGAAATTTAACTAACAACATGGAAATTTGATACTATAGATACTTCCCAGAAGATGAGGCCTAAGCAGAATGAGGTCCCCAAATGGTGAATTTGGTGATGCTAGCCTTGAATCAAGCTTTGAAATAGTCTGTCTGTTATTTGCAGAATGAGGTACCCAGAGGGTGAATTTAGTGAGGCTATCCTGCACAGCGGGCTAGTATCACTAAATTCACCCTCTGGGGACCTCATTCTGATAAGGCCCTCAACTGCTATGGAAGACCTAGAATAAGATTGAAGTTCCCCAGTTGAAATTGGTGATGTTCACCCATTGGGCACCTCAATCATGAATTTTATCTTCTGCAAATTAAGGGATACAGAAACTTCCTAGAAGGGAAATTTAACTAACAACAATGTAAATTTGATACTATAGATACTTCCCAGAAGATGAGGCCTAAGCAGAATGAGATCTTGAGACTCTAGATACTTCCCAGAAGATGAGGCCAAACGGAATAAGGTTCTCAGAGGGTGTATTTGGTTATGCTAGCCTGCTGCACGTAGGATAGCGTCACTAAATTCACCCTCTGGGAACCTCATTCTACAAATGCCAGGCACTCTTTGAGAAAATGAAATTAATCTGATTTTAATGACCACTGAGTGATAATATAAACAACAAGGGTGCTTCATTGATAACACCATTAATCTCATTTAAATTATGGATGACATGAATACACTCCCTGGGGACTCTGTCTAAGGCTGCAGTTCTAAGCTCTCTTTATCTCTCTATCTGCCTTGCCATGTGTGATGTCTATCAGTTCATAGGAGAGTTGACTTGTAATGGAAATTTAAATAAATATATTTTATTTACCTGTGAGTTAGAATATGAGATAGGGTGGAATGCTGTTGGTTGGGGGTGGGGTTCTGGGCCATGTGGGGGGGTGATATTTTTTGTTTGTATGTTAAATTTATCAAGGAGTTCCTGAATTTTTTATTATTTTTTGGGGAATTATGGCCCTGGCTCCACCACTATTTGACCCAGTGACCCCATTTGAACAAATCTGAACCCCAGTCATTCAATGACCCCACATACCAAATATAAACTAAATCGGCTTAATGGTTATTGACAAGAAGTCGTTATAAGAATTACCAAGGAGGAATATAGTTATGGCCCTGGTTTTGCAACTGTTTGACACAGTGACCTCATTTGAACAAATATTAATGACAGTCACCTAGGGAACATCCACCCCAAATATGATCAAAATGCAAAAATGTTTTTTTTTGGTTTTTAGAGTTATGTCCCTGGCTCTGCCCCTAATTGACCCAGTGACCCAATTTGAACAAATCTGATTCCCAGTCACCCAAGGTCCCTCAGTACCAAATATAAGCTAATTCGGCCCAATATTTTTGTAGAAGAAGTCATTGTAAGAATAACTATGAGTTATGGCCCTGGTTTCTCAACTAATTGACCGGGTGACCTCATTTGAACAAATCTGAACACCAGTCACCCAAGGACCCTCCATACCAAATATTAGCTAAATCGGCACAATGGTTATGGACAAGAAGTTGTTTTAAGAATTACTGTGGAGGAATAGAATTATGGCCCTGGTTTCGCAACTATTTGACCCAGTGACCTCATTTGAACAAATCTGAATGAGAGTCACCTAGGGAACATCCACACCAAATATGAACCAATTTGGTATGATGGTTTCAGAGGAGAAGATGTTTTAAAAAAAAGTTGACGGACGGACAGACAGACAGACATACAGACGGACGGACGACGGACGAAGAGTGATGACTATAGCTCCACCGGAGACTTCGTCTCAGGTGAGCTAAAAATTACATTACACTATGCTCCAAGTTGTGTGTTGAAATTCGGTACTACATGTGGAGTGTTTGCAGAGTGTGCTGAACAGCTCATGGTATGTTGCTACACAGCTAAGTCATGTAGTTCGAAAATATCCAAGGTCTATTCAAATCTGAGATGGAAATGCTTATTTGCATAAGTTGGAGGGTATTGTGTTTATAGCACATGGTGACGTCATATAGTATAACACAGTTCACAATCTGAAGGAACAAGGCCTGTTACAGTCATGTCGCTAGCACACGGGGTGCTCGTTCCATCACAACTAAAGAACACATGGGTGACATTAAGAACTAACCACGATTGAACATATAGTGACATTAACAGATTGACAGACCCATGTCACAGTGTATATATGCCGCAAGCATATGAACGCATGCATTTGACACTATATATCAATAATTATGTGGGATACATACACAAAACCGCACGCGTGTGTTATTGGTATCAGTATATCGAACGATTGCAATGTGTAAGGACAGCACGTTCAGCCAACATCCTAAGTGTCATCCTTACGCGACATAGGCATGAACATAATTCTCAAAATTCAGTCATACCAGAGTCGAGAATATTGTACCCAATTACAGGTTATGCCATACCGTTATCAGGCGTTATTTGTTGGTATGCATAGCGTTCCTACATCAATAATGTGGACACTGCTACTACGTCAATAAATCAATTTTCAATATATACGAGGACATGATGATCAACCTGGGAACGCAATGTAAAATTAAGAAATAGCCACTATTGAATACAATGTACCACTACCGGTTGGACAGACTATTGCCATAACTAGTGTATGTCGCAAGCATATGGATGCACTTATGACACGATATCAATGTCGCACGCTTGGTATGGAATATATACACAAAACTACACGTGTGGGTTACTGTTGTCAGTATATCGGACGAGTTCAATGGCGTAGGATGGCACAATCTGCCAAAAACAGTATTGTTCTCCTTAAAAGACGCGTGCATGAGTATCATACATCGGCCAGTAACAAACATGCAGTTGGGTCTGTTTACCACACGCTCGATCGATATATTCTAACCGACTCTTCCCCACCGATGTCTCTGTATCCACTGTTTCTTGACTGAAAGTGCTCAATTTCAGGTAAAAAAACGCATATATTTAACCATAAAACTTGCATTTTAGTGACTTCATTTGTATTTTTCTAGCGATAATTGTCATACATGTTTCAATTTAATACGAACACCAAACACCATCAGCACCAACATCCAGTCATACATGTATAGTCAAGAATACTGTACCCAATTACTGGTTATGTAAACATTTTAAGGCTTTATTTTGTGTACACTTTGTCCACTGCGCTATTACGTCAATAAAGCAATATTCAGTCCATATGCCAGGATCCATTGATCGATGACGCAACCATGTGAGCGCCCCTTCCGGAATATCGACTTATCCCAACTCTAGAACGCAATGTGAAATTAAGAATTAGCCATGATTGGACATAGTATATCACTAAAGGATTGTCAAACTATTGCATATACTGTATGTCGCACGCATATGGACGCACTTGACACAACATCAATATCACACGCTTGGTACGGAAAATATATATATACACACAATATCGCATGCGCGAGTTACACGATCAGTCAAATACTAATTGTTATCTTTATGCGACGTATGCAAGTATGTACTATACGTATGCGGGCTGTTAATCACACGCTGGAACGGCATATTCTTACTGACCCTTCCCCACAAGTGTCTCTACATCCCTGCTTTACGGATGTTGCTTTACACAATTTCTTCAATAAAAGTGACAAATATATATATCGATTTAAACTCATTGATTTAATCACACAGCCCTGCACAGCCTGGAAAGTTTAAGCATTTTAGTGACTGTTTATATTTATCCTGCAATATTTGTTTAACCTTTTAATGCTGGGAGCTGCACCATGTTCCAGTGCCTTCTCTTATATAGGAAGCTTCGTACATGTAAGAGAATGCGTTGGCACAGGGTTTTCATAATATTTCCGGAAACTCAAGTCATGAAATTGTTAAATTTAATAGAAACCAAGCACCATCAGCATTAAAAATTCTAATAGTAGGTATATATATAGCGGTGAGAACACTACACAATTACTGGTTATGTCACAATTCAAACGCCGTATTATATATTTTAATGCGCTCTCATATCACCCATTATCACACTACGCTGGTACATCTATAAAGGACTTTCAGTCTATGTTCTAGGATGAGTTGATCCATGTCGCAACCATATGGGCGTTCCTTCTATGGAACGCATTGTTAAAGGTACTCAATCCGAACAGAGGGTCCCCATCTCAACAGATTCCAACAACAACAATCCGATCAGAGGGTCCTATATTACTATTTCTTTGGCTTTGGGGGTAAAAAATATTTGATTCTAGTCGAGGAACCCATCAAACAAAGCTCAGAGTTATTAGATATTGATTTTTGAAATTTGTTATGTTCTCGAGATGAGTACTAATAATTGCCGTCAATTTCGTATCCTGCTCGAGATTTGTACACCAAAACTCTATTCAAACAGACAAGGATGGATAACTCTAAAATCAAGTGGTAATAATAACGCAATTTTGCCTGAGATCTGGGCCAGAAAGTATTCCCGATAATGAAAAATAATAGAATTCTAAAATCGATATCTAACAAATCTGAGCTTTGATGGGTGACTTCCTCGACTCGATTCAAATATTTTTGACCCCCGAAGCCATTGAAATAGTAATTGAGAGGAGTTTTATCGGATTGAGTACCTTTAAATTAAGTAATATCCACCATTGAACTTCCTACCACTAATGGGTGGACATACTATTTCCATATTGTGTGTCGCAAGCATATGAAAGCACTTGCCACCAAATCAATCGCTTGGATTGAAATATGTTATACAAAACCGCATGTGTGTGCTCATGTCGTCAGTTTATCTGACAAGTACAATGGCGTAATGATAGCTTGACCTGTCAAATACACTTCCACGATCGCATGAATTTCATAAACATTCCAAACGGCAAAAGGATATCTGACCGGAAGTTGGTTTGATAAAAGTACTCTGGAAAACCGAAAGCGAGGCTGCTCCGTTGTGTGGAAGTAGTCGTGGGAATACAGACAATTTGCTGACACTCAAAAACCCAGACCACTTGTAAGTACATGGGGACCTCACTCTGCAAATGACATTAGTCCTGATATGAACAATACATGATAGATTGGGAATTAATGACTTCTAGCAGATCTGCAAGGAATGTTTATAAACATACAATAGATGCCACTTTCAAATTCTTCGCTTTCAATGTCAAATTACAACGGCACGAGCGTCACACGTTACTTAATGATGCGTACACCGATAATAAACTTATCAAAGGGAACGTACAATTAGATGACATAATACGGAAGAAATGCCCAAAAGATGCGAAGATTCGGCCCGCGGCGATAAACTTATGTAGCCAACTGAAAGAGGCATACCGATTGGAATTCACCAAAGTACTTATGGCACCCACTGCAATCAGAGGAGATGGTGGTAATAATTGAGGACCTATGCGCTTGTCAAACATGGATATTATATAGAACCCTATCTCAAATATACAATCAACAATGAGGCAAGAAGTATGTTTACACGTTTGCGAATTAGTAATCATAACCTTGCTATTGAAAAACTAAGACATATCTATCCTGTTAAATCCGAAGCAGCTAGAATATGCTTATATTGCAAAGAAGGAAAGTCTATAGAAAATGAGATTCACTTTATTACCGAATGTAACGCATATAAGTCCATAAGAAATGATCTCTACTCACAGTTAGAATTATATAAGCCGGGATTTTTACAATGGAAAGAAACTGACAAATTTATATTTATTATGAGTAACAATGACCCGAATGTCTGTTCAATAACTGGTTCGCTGCAAAATATCCTACATACACGTAATAAAATGCGTATATATATTTCAACAAACAGAAAATTATTTAATTTTATGCTCGCAGTTGATAATTTGCACTCTTTTCTCAAATTTGACCCCCATATATATACATTTGTGATTATGTTATGAGCCTGGATGTCTCACTAGGCTATGGTTATGAGCTTGGATGTCTCAATAGGCTATGGTTATGAGTCTGGATGTCTCTCATTAGGCTATGGCTATGCCTATGGGCCTGGATGTCTCATTAGCCATTAGGCTATGGTTATGAGCCTTGATGTCTCATTAGACTGTGGTTATGGGTCTGGATGTCTCATTGGGCAATGATTATGAGTCTGGATGTCTCATTAGGCAATGGTTATGAGCCTGGATGTCTCATTAGGCTATGGTTATGAGCCTGGTTGTCTGTTTGTCAAAGTAGGTTATCGATATGAGCCTGGATATCTGATTAGGTTATGGTTATGAGCTTGGTTGTCGGCCGCCCTTAGGGCAAAACATTTGTAATTTTTCTCAAACTTTTCGCGATATAAGTACCTTTTCTGACAATTTTATTGGTCGGCATCCATTCAAACTTCACAATGTCCCAATTTAATTATATATGTAACAATATTTCTGAAATATTACCTGACAAACGCTATTTAAATGATTAAACTAAACAAGAGTTGACTAAACAAGACAGTGTCATTGCCAAGGCCCATATCTGGGCTTCCAGCACTCTTACATAGGGTCCAAATATGGGCTTTCAGCACTGAACCAGTTAATATGCCGTAAGATTAACTTATGTTTTAAACAAAGATCAATGTTATCAGCCATGAATACATAAAGGCTCACACCCGCGAAATTATCACTCGATCTGCTACCAAGGGTGTCATATCATAACATATTGTTGTATCTATCTTATATATATGTATTTTTGTGTTCTCTTATTTCATGTTTCAATGTCTTTATGTACACGTATTTCTGCAACCTGTCCACATTTGGATGTCTATATTGCAATAAAGTTATCTATCTATCTATCAAGATTGACATGATTGTGTCAGCATACCCAGCATATATACAGTTACAGCCAAAGTAAATGCTTCTTATTAATGATTCTGTCAAGAATTTGAGTAAATTTTATTTTTGGGACCAGGCCAGGGTGGCAGAAGTAGGGCACTTGAGTGAAGGGCCAGGGGGCACAACCTTCAGAAATGTAATGGCATTAGTTTTTCAATTTTCAAAAAATGTTAAACAATATATATATATAATTGACCATGGAGTTAAATACAATTTTTTTTATTTTTTTTAAAATATTTTAATAAAAAAAACAATTCCACAGTTTTTTTAAATATTCTTTTATTATTTAATATATCATTTCTTTTTGATTCTTTTCTTTTTTGGTTAAAGAGTTTAATCTGAATTTTTTTTTTTTTTTTAGTTATGTCCCTGGCCCCACCCACATTTGACCTCATTTGAACAAATCTGAATGTGAGTCACCTAGGGAACATCCACACCAAATATGAACCCATTCAGCCTTATAGTTCTGGAAAAAAAGTCGTTCTAAGAATTACTATGAAGGAATAGAGTTGTGGCCCTGCTTTCTCAACTAATTGACCTGATGACCTCATTTGAACAAATCTGAATGTGATTCACCTAGGGAACATCCACACCAAATATGAACCCGTTCCGTCTTACAGTTTTGGCAGAGAAGATCATTCTTGACGGACGGACAGACGGACGGATGGACGGACGACGGACGAGGAGTGATGACTATAGCTCCACCGGAGACTTGGTCTCAGGTGAGCTAAAAAGCATGTCATTGGATTTAGAAACCCATACAATAAGTCAGTCTCAAGAATCCCAGCACCCTTAATATTATCCTGCAGCCCAAATGCAATTGAGGGAATTTCAAAATAAGACATTTCCTCTTATGATGAATATTCAATTGGTCATTTATTGAAACACTGACTGAACCTGGCTCAAAGTGAAAGCGATAATTTAATATATGTCTATCGGATAATATGTGTCTATGGAATGGGTTAATTTTAATCCCAAATCCATGCAAGTGAAAAGTGGATCACTATCAATCTGGACATAGAATAGGAGAATGATCAAATAAAAAACATCAGAAGACCATATGATGTGAGGAGAGGGTTAATCATTTTCAATGACATCATATGATGGAACTAAGAGTCTTATAGAGTGTACATTAATTAATGCCATTAACATGTTTCAACAGGGAGATTAACTTAATATTGCACAGAAGACAGAACTGGAATAAAGAATCATCAATCACAGTTTGACAGATGATAAACAGGTCTGCCAGGCACCAGTGTATCGGGTGTCCAATAGCTTTTAATTGTCTCATTCCAATAACACAGTCCTGTGTGGATTCATTTTCTCTTCAAATTTCACAGTGCATGGCAAACAGGTATGAATTATAAAGGGCCATAACTCTGTTAAAATATATCGGATCAAACCAGACCTGTTAACATCACAAAATATTTTCCGGGAGATTGGTCACGATTTTCCGTGAGATTGTGGTCATCATCCGGGAGATGTAAAAAAAATGTTATTCCTTCAGATTCCTTTTGCATTTTCATAATTTTTACAACAAAGAAACATGCAAGTTTAATGGCAAATTAACAAGTATTCTTAAGGAAAACATTTACTTTGTAGTTTTTACTTTTGTTGTCTCATTTATAGAGAAAATATCGTAGGCTACCGGAGTACTGGACTAGACGCTGGCTCTATGAGGCTACGTTGTTACACGTCATGACGGCGAACAGAGCAGAGCGTCGGAGCGTCATACAGCCAGTATCTAGTCCACCAGAGTACGTCCATCAATATTAAACTACTTTCGTTTCATTTAGATCTCGCGAGATTTCAAATGTCACATTAAAAAGTTCAACTCAGGAACGGATTCCTAATGTTTAAAGCTAGAACATGACTTTGTGCTTCTTTTGAATTTTATCAGACCAATAAACTTTAGTGGTAGTTTCATATAACCATAGGGCTTATTTACGCCCATCGGGTGTATACTGGTGGCCAAATATTAGAAACATGTGGGCCAATGCGCCAATGGGACTGTTATAAATAAAAATTGGTTTTCCGGTTTATTTTTTAAAAGTCGAACTGCGCGATCAGGAGGCCGGTCACCGGTAAAAGGTGTAGTTGGGAATTTCAATTTCGTTTATTGTCCTTTTAATACATTATTATTATGTCAATAATGTTGATTTTTGGTTTGTGACAAGCTATGTCAATTACCAAAAAAAGAAATTAAAAAGATAATTTGTAAGTCTTATATTTCAACTTTTATAGATATTTTTCGTTCTGCAGCCCACTGATGGTTGTGGGCCGAGTCGGCCGCCGGTTCATTAATTAGATGCTGGTTGTTATTGTTATTTCTGAGTTGGTCATTCGTGAAACCAATATATTTTATATTCTATAATTAAAATAATGGGTATATAATATATGATCTTGTTTATGGATATTGTAGGAAGTCTAATTTGGCTGTGTCAAATTGAGCTATAGCGATGGGATTTATCGCAGGACAACACATTTCGGGTTTTCGTTGGGTGTGTATTCGCTGGATGTCTTATAGTTGCAGTATGTAACAATCATGACCGCGTTAATTTCTTTCGATGTTTAGGTATGAACAATGGCTGGACTATGCACTCTTGGTGGGAACACAATACCTCCGATGAGCCGTAGTTGTTTGTAATAATTCGAAGGATTAGTTGTTTTAACGGAATTCTGAGGCGTGAATTCATGTAACCAATATATTTTATATTATAATTTATATTTATAGCTAATAATATGATCTTGAGGGCGTTACCATTTCTGATTATGGTTTTCTTGTCTCTAGTGGGTTGCTAATTTAGTTAATTGAGAACAGGTCACCTTTGTTCAGTTTGGTGATCCCGTTCAATAGAGCTCAGAAGGTGTTTGTTGTTTTATTATCCGGTGCCCCTGCTGCGCGTACAATGTTGATTTTATGACCCCAGATTAATCCTGGGTGTCAATTGCCACAATGATGTCCCAGTCGGATATCAGGGATGTGTTGACAGCCTGTCTACTGCTCAAATAGATCAAATAAAGAGATTATCTTTTGTGATTTTCTACAGCACCTGAATCCGGGAGATTGTCATGCCTGTCCGGGAGTGCGGGAGATCATGCTCAAATCCGGGAGTCTCCCGCACAATCCGGGAGAGTTAACAGGTCTGGATCAAACCCATATTCGAACTTGATCTGTATTTAGGGGTCAGACATTGATATACCAAATTTGGTGTCGATCAGATGAAAAATGTTTGGATGAATACTATTTAAAAACAGGAGTGGAAAGGGCTAACTAAACAATACCAAAATCCATACAGATGAAGAACGTGCTAAGAAAGACTTAGGTAAGAAATATGAGGCAGATCAGAAGAAAATTGTTTGACTTAGATGCATCAGATAGCATTTGTGTGCAGGGTTAATTATTTTCTAAACCGATCAACCAATCGATACCAAAAACTATACAGGTGAGGGGTGTGTCATCATATTTCTTAAATTTGGAAAAACTTAACTATATATCCAAAACCCTGACCAATCTGGTAGACTCAAATGGGAAATTACTAACCTATCAAAACGACATTATTAAAGAAGCTCGTAACTTTTATCAAACTTTACACTCTTCAAAATGCACTACTCAGTCCGAGACATATTTTGCCACTTTCAACAATAATTTTATGAAACTTAACAAAGATATTGCAGATAGTATAGAAATCCATCACCATACCTGAACTGTCCGCAGTATTAAAACAAACAAAGAATGGTAAGTCATGTGGATTGGATGGATTTCCCTATGAATTTTGGAAGTTTTTCTGGTGAAAACTTGAGCCGATTTCATGCGAATCTCTCAACGAGTCCTACGAATCAGGAGATCTCTCCATTACACAACAAGGAATTATAACTCTTCTTCCCAAAAAAAGACAAAGACAGAACCCTTCTAAACAAGAGCACGCCGTTAGGGCGTGGTATAATACGCCCGTTTCTGAAGTAGAGTGGGGCCAGGTTTAATTCATTTGTTTGAATCTTTGACTTAAGACGAAATGATAACAAAAATAAAACACAATAACTTCAAGTGTGGTATTTTTGACTGAAAAATTCACTCGATTCAATCTAAAGTTATCGCCTGGAAACCGCATATCAGGTAAAATCTAAGTCGAAAAAGGGACATAACTCAATCAAAATCATGCGGACGAAACCCATATTCGAACTTGATCTGTATTTTGGGGTGGTAAACTAATATACCAAATTTGGTTCAGTTCACTTGATTCAATCTAAAGTTATCATCCGGAAACCACAAATCAGGTAAAATCTAAGTCGAAAAAGGGACATAACTTAGTCAAAATCATGCGGACAAAACCCATATTCGTACTTGATCTGTATTTTGGTGTGGTATAAACTAACATACCAAACTAGGTTCACTCAATTCAATCTAAAGTTATCATCCGGAAACCAAAAGTGGACGGACGGACGGACAACCCATTTACATAATACGACTGTTTTTTCAAACGGGCGTATAAAAATTGGAGACCGATTACCTTATTGAACAGCTCATATAAGCTGGTATCTGCATGTACAGTTTAGCGGTTGAAACAAGTTCTCCCTCATATCATTAATGAGGACCAAACAAGTTTCTTGAAGGGTCTATACATTGGAGACAATACATGACTGATTTATGATCTTATATACCAAACTAACTTGAAGACAATTCCTGGCCTCTTACTACTTTTAGATTTTGAGAAAGCATTTGACTCTGTATCATGGAAATTCATGCACAAATGTCTTGACTTTTCAACTTTGGAGAATCGATAAAAAAAATGGATCTCAATATTTTATACGAATATTAACTCTTCTTTACTCATAAATGAACACATATCACAACATTTCACACTAGGTCGAGGCTGTCAGCAGGGTGATCCTATATATCCATACATTTTTTTGATTTGCGTGGAAATTCTAGCTCTCATGATTAGAAATAACCAAAAAAAATCAAAGGAATAACCCTTGATAGTTTTGAATTTAAATTAACGCAATATGCAGACGACACGACACTTATTCTAGATGGTACTGAAAGTAGCCTGAGGGAGGCCTATTCCACCCTATTAAAATGCCTTCGCTGAAATATCCGGACTCAAGCTCAATGCGAGTAAGTGTCAGCCATCGTGGATTGGATCCATGGTGGGGCAGCAAGAAAATTTATGTCCGGGCCTTCATCTCACATGCAGACTCATTTTAATATTCTTCTTGGAATCAACTTTAATACTACTTTAAACAAAATGTCGATTAATTTTGAAAATAAGCTGAACGAAATTAAACAACTAACAGAAACATGGAATCATCAAGACATCAACTACTCATCCCATTGGTCGTATAAATAAAATCCATCATTATCCCCAAATTAACTCACTTATTCATCGCACTGCCTAACCCTAACAACAATTTCATGACCAAACTTGAACAAATATTATTCAATTTTCTCTGGAATTCCAAGCGGGACCGAGTAAAAAGAAAACTTGTCTGTCAAGATCACTTTAACGGTGGAATGAAAATGGTGGATGTAAAAAATTTCCTCATGTCAATGAAAATAACTTCCAACAAGAGCTACGCTGGGCGTGCAAAATACAGCCCTCTCTGGGGAAAATTGGCGGATGGAACCCAAATTCGAACTTGAGCTGTCTTTTCTCCTAATAAACCCACATACCAAATTTGATTGAAATCGGTTCACTCTATAAACTAAAGTTATCATCCGGACAACAAATTACGTCAAATGAAAGTGTCAATGACACTGTAGCTCAACTTAGGTAGGGGAATAATTTAATGGTTGACAGTAAATGGAGGAATAGGAAAGATGCGAATTAAAATGTCTAACCTGCGCCAAAGGATTTAGTGATGCAAAGAGTAAAATACAAAATGGCCATTTTTTTTGGCCAATTAACCCCAAAAGGACTCGTTCCCATCTACGTATAATTGTTAACATCCAAGACAAATTTTATGAAGATCTGACCAAAGCTACGACCTACAAATTTCATGATGATCAGACGAACAGTACGACCTGTAGACCGCGCCAATGGATTGAATTTTGAAATCCAAGATGGCCACTGGCAGCCATGTTTTTTGGCCAAATGACCCCACAATGATTCGTTCCCATCTACATGTCAGTGTTAACATCCATGACAAATTTCATAAACTTCCGACCAACACAACGAACTGTAGCCCGCGCCAAAGGATTTAGACATGCAAAGAGTAAAATCCAAGATGGCTGCTGGCAGCCATGTTTTTTTGGCCGAACGACCCCAAAATCACTCGTTCCCATCTACATGTCATTATTAACATCAATGACAAATTTCATGATGATCAGACGAACAGTACAACCTGTAGCCCGCGCCAATGGATTGAATCTTGAAATCCAAGATGGCTGCCAGCGGCCATGTTTTTTGGCCGAATGACCCCAAAATGACTCGTTCCCATCGACATGTCAATGTCAACATTCCTGACAAATTTCATCAAGATCAGACCAAAGGTACGACCTGTAGCCCGCGCCAAAGTATTTAGTCATGCAAAGAGTAAATTCCAAGATGGCTGCTGGCAGCCATGTTTATTGGCCGAACGACCCCAAAATCACTCGTTCCCATCTACATGTCAATATTAACATCCATGACAAATTTCATGATGATCAGACGAACAGTACGACCTGTAGCCCGCGCCAATGGATTGAATCCTGAAATCCAAGATGGCTGCCAGCGGCCATGTTTTTTGGCCAAATGACCCCAAAATGACTCGTTCCCATCTACATGTCAATGTCAACATTGAATAATGAATTGAATTTAGCCCGAATGTTTTTTGGTCGAATGATCCCAAAATGACTCGTTCCCATCGACATGTCAATGTCAACATTCCTGACAAATTTCATCAAGATCAGACCAAAGGTACGACCTGTAGCCCGCGCCAAAGTATTTAGTCATGCAAAGAGTAAAATCCAAGATGGCTGCTGGCAGCCATGTTTATTGGCCGAACGACCCCAAAATCACTCGTTCCCATCTACATGTCAATATTAACATCCATGACAAATTTCATGATGATCAGACGAACAGTACGACCTGTAGCCCGCGCCAATGGATTGAATCCTGAAATCCAAGATGGCTGCCAGCGGCCATGTTTTTTGGCCAAATGACCCCAAAATGACTCGTTCCCATCTACATGTCAATGTCAACATTGAATAATGAATTGAATTTAGCCCGAATGTTTTTTGGTCGAATGATCCCAAAATTACTCGTTCCAATCTACATGTCAATATTATCATCCTTGACAAATTTCATGATGATCAGACGAACAGTACGACCTGTGGCCCGTGCTAATGTATTAAATTTTGAAATCCAAGATGGCCGCTGGCGGCCATGTTTTTTGTCCGAATGAACCCAAAATGACTCGTTCCCATCTACATTCCAATTTCAACAGCCATGACAAATTTTATGATGATCAGACTAAAGGTACGACGTGTAGCCCGTGCTAAAGTATTTAGTCATACAAAGAGTAAAATCAAAGATGGCTGCTGGTGGCCATGTTTTTTGGCCGAATGACCCCAAAATGACTTGTTCCCATCTACATGTCATTATTAACATTCATGACAAATTTAATGATGATCAGATAAAAGGTACAACCTGTAGCCCGTGCTAAAGATTTAGTCATACAAAGAGTAAAATCCAAGATGGCTGCTGGCGACCATGTTTTTTGGCCGAATGACCCCAAAATTACTCGTTCCCATCTACATGTCAATATTATCATCCATGACAAATTTCATGATGATCAGACGAACAGTACGACCTGTGGCCCGTGCTAATGGATTAAATTTTGAAATCCAAGATGGCGGCCATGTTTTTTGTCCGAATGAACCCAAAATGACTCGTTCCCATCTACATTCCAACTTCAACAGCCATGACAAATTTTATGATGATCAGACTAAAGGTACGACCTGTAGCCCGTGCTAAAGGATTTACTCATACAAAGAGTAAAATCCAAGATGGCTGCTGGCGATCATGTTTTTTAGCCGAATAACCCCAAAATTACACGTTCCCATCTACATGTCATTGTTAATATCCATGACAAATTTTATGATGATCAGACTAAAGGTACGACCTGTAGCCCGTGTCAAAGGATTTAGTCATGCAAAGAGTAAAATCTAAGATGGCTGCTGGCGGCCTTGTTTTTTAGCCGAATGACCCCAAAATTACTCGTTCCCATCTACATGTCAATATTAACATCCATGACAAATTTCATGACAATAAGACGAACAGTACGGCCTGTAGCCCGTGCTAATGGATTGAATTTTGAAATCCAAGATGGCCACTGGCGGCCATGTTTTTTTTCCGAATGACCCCAAAATGACTCGTTCCCATCTACATGTCAATGTCAACATCCATGACAAATTTCATAATAATCGGACCAAAGGTACGAACTATAGCCCGTGCTAAAGAATTTAGTCATACAAAGAGTCAAATCCAAGATGGCTGCTGGCGGCCATGTTTTTTGGTCGATTGACCCCAAAATGACTCGTTCCCATCTACATTCCAATTTCAACAACCATGACAAATTTCATGATGATCAGACGAACAGTATGACCTGTGGCCCGTGCCAATGGATTAAATTTTGAAATCCAAGATGGCCGCTGGCGGCCATGTTTTTTGTCCGGATGACCCCAAAATGACTCGTTCCCATCTACATTCCAATTTCAACAACCATGACTAATTTTATGATGATCAGACTAAAGGTACAACCTGTAGCCCGTGCTAAAGGATTTAGTCATACAAAGAGTAAAATCCAAGATGGGTGCTGGCGACCATGTTTTTTGGCCGAATGACCCCAAAATTACTCGTTCCCATCTACATGTCAATATTATCATCCAGGACAAATTTCATTATGATCAGACGAACAGTACGACCTGTAGCCCGTGCTAATGGATTAAATTTTGAAATCCAAGATGGCCGCTGGCGGCCATGTTTTTTGTCCGGATGACCCCAAAATGACTCGTTCCCATCTACATTCCAATTTCAACAACCATGACTAATTTTATGATGATCAGACTAAAGGTACAACCTGTAGCCCGTGATAAAGGATTTAGTCATACAAAGAGTAAAATCAAAGATGGCTGCTGGTGGCCATGTTTTTTGGCCGAATGACCCCAAAATGACTTGTTCCCATCTACATGTCATTATTAACATTCATGACAAATTTAATGATGATCAGACTAAAGGTACAACCTGTAGCCCGTGCTAAAGGATTTAGTCATACAAAGAGTAAAATCCAAGATGGCTGCTGGTGGCCATGTTTTTCGGCCGAATGACCCCAAAATGACTCGTTCCCATCTACATGTCATTGTTAACATCCATGATAAATTTGTGATGATCAGACTAAAGGTACAATCTGCAGCCCGTGCTAAAGAATTTAGTCATACAAAGAGTAAAATCCAAGATGGCTGCTGGCGGCCATGTTTTTTGGCCGAATGACCCCAAAATTACTCGTTCCAATCTACATGTCAATATTATCATCCATGACAAATTTCATGATGATCAGACGAACAGTACGACCTGTGGCCCGTGCTAATGGATTAAATTTAGAAATCCAAGATGGCCGCTGGCGGCCATGTTTTTTGTCCAAATGACCCCAAAATGACTCGTTCCCATCTACATTCCAATTTCAACAGCCATGACAAATTTTATGATGATCAGACCAAAGGTACCACCTGTAGCCCGTGCTAAAGGATTTAGTCATACAAAGAGTAAAATCAAAGATGGCTGCTGGTGGCCATGTTTTTTGGCCGAATGACCCCAAAATGACTTGTTCCCATCTACATGTCATTATTAACATTCATGACAAATTTAATGATGATCAGACTAAAGGTACAACCTGTAGCCCGTGCTAAAGAATTTAGTCATACAAAGAGTAAAATCCAAGATAGCTGCTGGCGGCCATGTTTTTCGGCCGAATGACCCCAAAATTACTCGTTCCCATCTACATGTCAATATTATCATCCATGACAAATTTCATGACAATAAGACGAACAGTACGGCCTGTAGCCCGTGCTAATGGATTGAATTTTGAAATCCAAGATGGCCACTGGCGGCCATGTTTTTTTTCCGAATGACCCCAAAATGGCTCGTTCCCATCTACATGTCAATGTCAACATCCATGACAAATTTCATAATAATCGGACCAAAGGTACGAACTATAGCCCGTGCTAAAGAATTTAGTCATACAAAGAGTCAAATCCAAGATGGCTGCTGGCGGCCATGTTTTTTGGTCGATTGACCCCAAAATGACTCGTTCCCATCTACATTCCAATTTCAACAACCATGACAAATTTCATGATGATCAGACGAACAGTATGACCTGTGGCCCGTGCCAATGGATTAAATTTTGAAATCCAAGATGGCCGCTGGCGGCCATGTTTTTTGTCCGGATGACCCCAAAATGACTCGTTCCCATCTACATTCCAATTTCAACAACCATGACTAATTTTATGATGATCAGACTAAAGGTACAACCTGTAGCCCGTGCTAAAGGATTTAGTCATACAAAGAGTAAAATCCAAGATGGCTGCTGGCGACCATGTTTTTTGGCCGAATGACCCCAAAATTACTCGTTCCCATCTACATGTCAATATTATCATCCAGGACAAATTTCATTATGATCAGACGAACAGTACGACCTGTAGCCCGTGCTAATGGATTAAATTTTGAAATCCAAGATGGCCGCTGGCGGCCATGTTTTTTGTCCGGATGACCCCAAAATGACTCGTTCCCATCTACATTCCAATTTCAACAACCATGACTAATTTTATGATGATCAGACTAAAGGTACAACCTGTAGTCCATGATAAAGGATTTAGTCATACAAAGAGTAAAATCAAAGATGGCTGCTGGTGGCCATGTTTTTTGGCCGAATGACCCCAAAATGACTTGTTCCCATCTTCATGTCATTATTAACATTCATGACAAATTTAATGATGATCAGACTAAAGGTACAACCTGTAGCCCGTGCTAAAGGATTTAGTCATACAAAGAGTAAAATCCAAGATGGCTGCTGGTGGCCATGTTTTTCGGCCGAATGACCCCAAAATGACTCGTTCCCATCTACATGTCATTGTTAACATCCATGATAAATTTGTGATGATCAGACTAAAGGTACAATCTGCAGCCCGTGCTAAAGAATTTAGTCATACAAAGAGTAAAATCCAAGATGGCTGCTGGCGGCCATGTTTTTTGGCCGAATGACCCCAAAATTACTCGTTCCAATCTACATGTCAATATTATCATCCATGACAAATTTCATGATGATCAGACGAACAGTACGACCTGTGGCCTGTGCTAATGGATTAAATTTAGAAATCCAAGATGGCCGCTGGCGGCCATGTTTTTTGTCCAAATGACCCCAAAATGACTCGTTCCCATCTACATTCCAATTTCAACAGCCATGACAAATTTTATGATGATCAGACTAAAGGTACCACCTGTAGCCCGTGCTAAAGGATTTAGTCATACAAAGAGTAAAATCAAAGATGGCTGCTGGTGGCCATCTTTTTTGGCCGAATGACCCCAAAATGACTTGTTCCCATCTACATGTCATTATTAACATTCATGACAAATTTAATGATGATCAGACTAAAGGTACAACCTGTAGCCCGTGCTAAAGAATTTAGTCATACAAAGAGTAAAATCCAAGATAGCTGCTGGCGGCCATGTTTTTTGGCCGAATGACCCTAAAATTACTCGTTCCCATCTACATGTCAATATTATCATCCATGACAAATTTCATGATGATCAGACGAACAGTACGACCTGTGGCCCGTGCTAATGGATTAAATTTTGAAATCCAAGATGGCGGCCATGTTTTTTGTCCGAATGAACCCAAAATGACTCGTTCCCATCTACATTCCAATTTCAACAGCCATGACAAATTTTATGATGATCAGACTAAACGTACGACCTGTAGCTCGTGCTAAAGGATTTAGTCATACAAAGAGTAAAATCCAAGATGGCTGCTGGCGACCATGTTTTTTGGCCGAATGACCCCAAAATTGCACGTTCCCATCTACATGTCATTGTTAATATCCAAGACACATTTTATGATGATCAGACTAGAGGTACGACCTGCAGCCCGTGCTAAAGAATTTAGTCATACAAAGAGTCAAATCCAAGATGGCTGCTGGCGGCCATGTTTTTTGGCCGATTGACCCCAAAATTACTCGTTCCCATCTACATGTCAATATTATCATCTATGACAAATTTCATGATGATCAGACGAACAGTATGACCTGTGGCCCGTGCTAATGGATTAAATTTTGAAATCCAAGATGGCCGCTGGCGGCCATGTTTTTTGTCCGGATGACCCCAAAATGACTCGTTCCCATCTACATTCCAATTTCAACAACCATGACTAATTTTATGATGATCAGACTAAAGGTACAACCTGTAGCCCGTGCTAAAGGATTTAGTCATACAAAGAGTAAAATCCAAGATGGCTGCAGGCGACCATGTTTTTTGGCTGAATGACCAAAATTACTCTTTCCCATCTACATGTCAATATTATCATCCATGACAAATTTCATGATGATCAGACGAACAGTACGACCTGTGGCCCGTGCTAATGGATTAAATTTTGAAATCCAAGATGGCCACTGGCGGCCATGTTTTTTGTCCAGATGACCCCAAAATGACTCGTTCCCATCTACATTCCAATTTCAACAACCATGACTAATTTCATGATGATCAGACAAAAGGTACGACCTGTAGCCCGTGCTAAAGGATTTAGTTAGACAAAGAGTAAAATCCAAGATGGCTGCTGGTGGCCATGTTTTTTGGCCGAATGACCCCAAAATTACTCGTTCCCATCTACATGTCAATATTATCATCTATGACAAATTTCATGATGATCAGACGAACAGTATGACCTGTGGCCCGTGCTAATGGATTAAATTTTGAAATCCAAGATGGCCGCTGGCGGCCATGTTTTTTGTCCGGATGACCCCAAAATGACTCGTTCCCATCTACATTCCAATTTCAACAACCATGACTAATTTTATGATGATCAGACTAAAGGTACAACCTGTAGCCCGTGCTAAAGGATTTAGTCATACAAAGAGTAAAATCCAAGATGGCTGCAGGCGACCATGTTTTTTGGCTGAATGACCAAAATTACTCTTTCCCATCTACATGTCAATATTATCATCCATGACAAATTTCATGATGATCAGACGAACAGTACGACCTGTGGCCCGTGCTAATGGATTAAATTTTGAAATCCAAGATGGCCACTGGCGGCCATGTTTTTTGTCCAGATGACCCCAAAATGACTCGTTCCCATCTACATTCCAATTTCAACAACCATGACTAATTTCATGATGATCAGACAAAAGGTACGACCTGTAGCCCGTGCTAAAGGATTTAGTTAGACAAAGAGTAAAATCCAAGATGGCTGCTGGTGGCCATGTTTTTTGGCCGAATGACCCCAAAATGACTTGTTCCTATCTACATGTCATTATTAACATTGATGACAAATTTAATGATGATCAGACTAAAGGTACAACCTGTAGCCCGTGCTAAAGAATTTAGTCATACAAAGAGTAATATCCAAGATAGCTGCTGGCGGCCATGTTTTTCGGCCGAATGCCCCCAAAATTACTCGTTCCCATCTACATGTCAATATTATCATCCATGACAAATTTCATGATGATCAGACGAACAGTACGACCTGTGGCCAGTGCTAATGGATTAAATTTTGAAATCCAAGATGGCGGCCATGTTTTTTGTCCGAATGAACCCAAAATGACTCGTTCCCATCTACATTACAATTTCAACAGCCATGACAAATTTTATGATGATCAGACTAAACGTACGACCTGTAGCTCGTGCTAAAGGATTTAGTCATACAAAGAGTAAAATCCAAGATGGCTGCTGGCGACCATGTTTTTTGGCCGAATGACCCCAAAATTGCACGTTCCCATCTACATGTCATTGTTAATATCCAAGACACATTTTATGATGATCAGACTAGAGGTACGACCTGCAGCCCGTGCTAAAGAATTTAGTCATACAAAGAGTCAAATCCAAGATGGCTGCTGGCGGCCATGTTTTTTGGCCGATTGACCCCAAAATTACTCGTTCCCATCTACATGTCAATATTATCATCTATGACAAATTTCATGATGATCAGACGAACAGTATGACCTGTGGCCCGTGCTAATGGATTAAATTTTGAAATCCAAGATGGCCGCTGGCGGCCATGTTTTTTGTCCGGATGACCCCAAAATGACTCGTTCCCATCTACATTTCAATTTCAACAACCATGACTAATTTTATGATGATCAGATTAAAGGTACAACCTGTAGCCCGTGCTAAAGGATTTAGTCATACAAAGAGTAAAATCCAAGATGGCTGCTGGCGACCATGTTTTTTGGCCGAATGACCCCAAAATTACTCGTTCCCATCTACATGTCAATATTATCATCCATGACAAATTTCATGATGATCAGACGAACAGTACGACCTGTGGCCCGTGCTAATGGATTAAATTTTGAAATCCAAGATGGCCGCTGGCGGCCATGTTTTTTGTCCGGATGACCCCAAAATGACTCGTTCCCATCTACATTCCAATTTCAACAACCATGACTAATTTTATGATGATCAGACTAAAGGTACAACCTGTAGCCCGTTCTAAAGGATTTAGTCATACAAAGAGTAAAATTCAAGATGGCTGCTGGCGACCATGTTTTTTGGCTGAATGACCCCAAAATTACTCGTTCCCATCTACATGTCAATATTATCATCCATGACAAATTTCATGATGATCAGACGAACAGTATGACATGTGGCCCGTGCTAATGGATTAAATTTTGAAATCCAAGATGGCCACTGGCGGCCATGTTTTTTGTCCAGATGACCCCAAAATGACTCGTTCCCATCTACATTCCAATTTCAACAACCATGACTAATTTCATGATGATCAGACAAAAGGTACGACCTGTAGCCCGTGCTAAAGGATTTAGTTAGACAAAGAGTAAAATCCAAGATGGCTGCTGGTGGCCATGTTTTTTGGCCGAATGACCCCAAAATGACTTGTTCCTATCTACATGTCATTATTAACATTGATGACAAATTTAATGATGATCAGACTAAAGGTACAACCTGTAGCCCGTGCTAAAGATTTAGTCATACAAAGAGTAAAATCCAAGATGGCTGTTGGCGACCATGTTTTTTGGCCGAATGACCCCAAAATTACTCGTTCCCATCTACATAGCATGTCAATATTATCATCCATGACAAATTTCATGATGATCAGACGAACAGTACGACCTGTGGCCCGTGCTAATGGATTAAATTTTGAAATCCAAGATGGCGGCCATGTTTTTTGTCCGAATGAACCCAAAATGACTCGTTCCCATCTACATTCCAACTTCAACAGCCATGACAAATTTTATGATGATCAGACTAAAGGTACGACCTGTAGCCCGTGCTAAATGATTTACTCATACAAAGAGTAAAATCCAAGATGGCTGCTGGCGACCATGTTTTTTGGCCGATTGACCCCAAAATTACTTGTTCCCATCTACATGTCAATATTATCATCCATGACAAATTTCATGATGATCAGACGAACAGTACGACCTGTGGCCCGTGCTAATGGATTAAATTTTTAAATCCAAGATGGCCACTGGCAGCCATGTTTTTTGGCCAAATGACCCCAAAATGACTCGTTCCCATCTACATGTCAATGTCAACATTGAATAATGAATTGAATTTAGCCCGAATGTTTTTTGGTCGAATGATCCCAAAATTACTCGTTCCAATCTACATGTCAATATTATCATCCTTGACAAATTTCATGATGATCAGACGAACAGTACGACCTGTGGCCCGTGCTAATGTATTAAATTTTGAAATCCAAGATGGCCGCTGGCGGCCATGTTTTTTGTCCGAATGAACCCAAAATGACTCGTTCCCATCTACATTCCAATTTCAACAGCCATGACAAATTTTATGATGATCAGACTAAAGGTACGACGTGTAGCCCGTGCTAAAGTATTTAGTCATACAAAGAGTAAAATCAAAGATGGCTGCTGGTGGCCATGTTTTTTGGCCGAATGACCCCAAAATGACTTGTTCCCATCTACATGTCATTATTAACATTCATGACAAATTTAATGATGATCAGATTAAAGGTACAACCTGTAGCCCGTGCTAAAGATTTAGTCATACAAAGAGTAAAATCCAAGATGGCTGCTGGCGACCATGTTTTTTGGCCGAATGACCCCAAAATTACTCGTTCCCATCTACATGTCAATATTATCATCCATGACAAATTTCATGATGATCAGACGAACAGTACGACCTGTGGCCCGTGCTAATGGATTAAATTTTGAAATCCAAGATGGCGGCCATGTTTTTTGTCCGAATGAACCCAAAATGACTCGTTCCCATCTACATTCCAACTTCAACAGCCATGACAAATTTTATGATGATCAGACTAAAGGTACGACCTGTAGCCCGTGCTAAAGGATTTACTCATACAAAGAGTAAAATCCAAGATGGCTGCTGGCGATCATGTTTTTTAGCCGAATAACCCCAAAATTACACGTTCCCATCTACATGTCATTGTTAATATCCATGACAAATTTTATGATGATCAGACTAAAGGTACGACCTGTAGCCCGTGTCAAAGGATTTAGTCATGCAAAGAGTAAAATCTAAGATGGCTGCTGGCGGCCTTGTTTTTTAGCCGAATGACCCCAAAATTACTCGTTCCCATCTACATGTCAATATTAACATCCATGACAAATTTCATGACAATAAGACGAACAGTACGGCCTGTAGCCCGTGCTAATGGATTGAATTTTGAAATCCAAGATGGCCACTGGCGGCCATGTTTTTTTTCCGAATGACCCCAAAATGACTCGTTCCCATCTACATGTCAATGTCAACATCCATGACAAATTTCATAATAATCGGACCAAAGGTACGAACTATAGCCCGTGCTAAAGAATTTAGTCATACAAAGAGTCAAATCCAAGAAGGCTGCTGGCGGCCATGTTTTTTGGACGATTGACCCCAAAATGACTCGTTCCCATCTACATTCCAATTTCAACAACCATGACAAATTTCATGATGATCAGACGAACAGTATGACCTGTGGCCCGTGCCAATGGATTAAATTTTTAAATCCAAGATGGCCGCTGGCGGCCATGTTTTTTGTCCGGATGACCCCAAAATGACTCGTTCCCATCTACATTCCAATTTCAACAACCATGACTAATTTTATGATGATCAGACTAAAGGTACAACCTGTAGCCCGTGCTAAAGGATTTAGTCATACAAAGAGTAAAATCCAAGATGGCTGCTGGCGACCATGTTTTTTGGCCGAATGACCCCAAAATTACTCGTTCCCATCTACATGTCAATATTATCATCCAGGACAAATTTCATTATGATCAGACGAACAGTACGACCTGTAGCCCGTGCTAATGGATTAAATTTTGAAATCCAAGATGGCCGCTGGCGGCCATGTTTTTTGTCCGGATGACCCCAAAATGACTCGTTCCCATCTACATTCCAATTTCAACAACCATGACTAATTTTATGATGATCAGACTAAAGGTACAACCTGTAGTCCGTGATAAAGGATTTAGTCATACAAAGAGTAAAATCAAAGATGGCTGCTGGTGGCCATGTTTTTTGGCCGAATGACCCCAAAATGACTTGTTCCCATCTACATGTCATTATTAACATTCATGACAAATTTAATGATGATCAGACTAAAGGTACAACCTGTAGCCCGTGCTAAAGGATTTAGTCATACAAAGAGTAAAATCCAAGATGGCTGCTGGTGGCCATGTTTTTCGGCCGAATGACCCCAAAATGACTCGTTCCCATCTACATGTCATTGTTAACATCCATGATAAATTTGTGATGATCAGACTAAAGGTACAATCTGCAGCCCGTGCTAAAGAATTTAGTCATACAAAGAGTAAAATCCAAGATGGCTGCTGGCGGCCATGTTTTTTGGCCGAATGACCCCAAAATTACTCGTTCCAATCTACATGTCAATATTATCATCCATGACAAATTTCATGATGATCAGACGAACAGTACGACCTGTGGCCCGTGCTAATGGATTAAATTTAGAAATCCAAGATGGCCGCTGGCGGCCATGTTTTTTGTCCAAATGACCCCAAAATGACTCGTTCCCATCTACATTCCAATTTCAACAGCCATGACAAATTTTATGATGATCAGACTAAAGGTACCACCTGTAGCCCGTGCTAAAGGATTTAGTCATACAAAGAGTAAAATCAAAGATGGCTGCTGGTGGCCATCTTTTTTGGCCGAATGACCCCAAAATGACTTGTTCCCATCTACATGTCATTATTAACATTCATGACAAATTTAATGATGATCAGACTAAAGGTACAACCTGTAGCCCGTGCTAAAGAATTTAGTCATACAAAGAGTAAAATCCAAGATAGCTGCTGGCGGCCATGTTTTTTGGCCGAATGACCCTAAAATTACTCGTTCCCATCTACATGTCAATATTATCATCCATGACAAATTTCATGATGATCAGACGAACAGTACGACCTGTGGCCCGTGCTAATGGATTAAATTTTGAAATCCAAGATGGCGGCCATGTTTTTTGTCCGAATGAACCCAAAATGACTCGTTCCCATCTACATTCCAATTTCAACAGCCATGACAAATTTTATGATGATCAGACTAAACGTACGACCTGTAGCTCGTGCTAAAGGATTTAGTCATACAAAGAGTAAAATCCAAGATGGCTGCTGGCGACCATGTTTTTTGGCCGATTGACCCCAAAATTGCACGTTCCCATCTACATGTCATTGTTAATATCCAAGACACATTTTATGATGATCAGACTAGAGGTACGACCTGCAGCCCGTGCTAAAGAATTTAGTCATACAAAGAGTCAAATCCAAGATGGCTGCTGGCGGCCATGTTTTTTGGCCGATTGACCCCAAAATTACTCGTTCCCATCTACATGTCAATATTATCATCTATGACAAATTTCATGATGATCAGACGAACAGTATGACCTGTGGCCCGTGCTAATGGATTAAATTTTGAAATCCAAGATGGCCGCTGGCGGCCATGTTTTTTGTCCGGATGACCCCAAAATGACTCGTTCCCATCTACATTCCAATTTCAACAACCATGACTAATTTTATGATGATCAGACTAAAGGTACAACCTGTAGCCCGTGCTAAAGGATTTAGTCATACAAAGAGTAAAATCCAAGATGGCTGCAGGCGACCATGTTTTTTGGCTGAATGACCAAAATTACTCTTTCCCATCTACATGTCAATATTATCATCCATGACAAATTTCATGATGATCAGACGAACAGTACGACCTGTGGCCCGTGCTAATGGATTAAATTTTGAAATCCAAGATGGCCACTGGCGGCCATGTTTTTTGTCCAGATGACCCCAAAATGACTCATTCCCATCTACATTCCAATTTCAACAACCATGACTAATTTCATGATGATCAGACAAAAGGTACGACCTGTAGCCCGTGCTAAAGGATTTAGTTAGACAAAGAGTAAAATCCAAGATGGCTGCTGGTGGCCATGTTTTTTGGCCGAATGACCCCAAAATGACTTGTTCCTATCTACATGTCATTATTAACATTGATGACAAATTTTATGATGATCAGACTAAAGGTACAACCTGTAGCCCGTGCTAAAGAATTTAGTCATACAAAGAGTAATATCCAAGATAGCTGCTGGCGGCCATGTTTTTCGGCCGAATGCCCCCAAAATTACTCGTTCCCATCTACATGTCAATATTATCATCCATGACAAATTTCATGATGATCAGACGAACAGTACGACCTGTGGCCCGTGCTAATGGATTAAATTTTGAAATCCAAGATGGCGGCCATGTTTTTTGTCCGAATGAACCCAAAATGACTCGTTCCCATCTACATTACAATTTCAACAGCCATGACAAATTTTATGATGATCAGACTAAACGTACGACCTGTAGCTCGTGCTAAAGGATTTAGTCATACAAAGAGTAAAATCCAAGATGGCTGCTGGCGACCATGTTTTTTGGCCGAATGACCCCAAAATTGCACGTTCCCATCTACATGTCATTGTTAATATCCATGAAACATTTTATGATGATCAGACTAAAGGTACGACCTGCAGCCCGTGCTAAAGAATTTAGTCATACAAAGAGTCAAATCCAAGATGGCTGCTGGCGGCCATGTTTTTTGGCCGATTGACCCCAAAATTACTCGTTCCCATCTACATGTCAATATTATCATCCATGACAAATTTCATGATGATCAGACGAACAGTATGACCTGTGGCCCGTGCCAATGGATTAAATTTTGAAATCCAAGATGGCCGCTGGCGGCCATGTTTTTTGTCCGGATGACCCCAAAATGACTCGTTCCCATCTACATTTCAATTTCAACAACCATGACTAATTTTATGATGATCAGACTAAAGGTACAACCTGTAGCCCGTGCTAAAGGATTTAGTCATACAAAGAGTAAAATCCAAGATGGCTGCTGGCGACCATGTTTTTTGGCCGAATGACCCCAAAATTACTCGTTCCCATCTACATGTCAATATTATCATCCATGACAAATTTCATGATGATCAGACGAACAGTACGACCTGTGGCCCGTGCTAATGGATTAAATTTTGAAATCCAAGATGGCCGCTGGCGGCCATGTTTTTTGTCCGGATGACCCCAAAATGACTCGTTCCCATCTACATTCCAATTTCAACAACCATGACTAATTTTATGATGATCAGACTAAAGGTACAACCTGTAGCCCGTGCTAAAGGATTTAGTCATACAAAGAGTAAAATTCAAGATGGCTGCTGGCGACCATGTTTTTTGGCTGAATGACCCCAAAATTACTCGTTCCCATCTACATGTCAATATTATCATCCATGACAAATTTCATGATGATCAGACGAACAGTATGACATGTGGCCCGTGCTAATGGATTAAATTTTGAAATCCAAGATGGCCACTGGCGGCCATGTTTTTTATCCAGATGACCCCAAAATGACTCGTTCCCATCTACATTCCAATTTCAACAACCATGACTAATTTCATGATGATCAGACAAAAGGTACGACCTGTAGCCCGTGCTAAAGGATTTAGTTAGACAAAGAGTAAAATCCAAGATGGCTGCTGGTGGCCATGTTTTTTGGCCGAATGACCCCAAAATGACTTGTTCCTATCTACATGTCATTATTAACATTGATGACAAATTTAATGATGATCAGACTAAAGGTACAACCTGTAGCCCGTGCTAAAGATTTAGTCATACAAAGAGTAAAATCCAAGATGGCTGCTGGCGACCATGTTTTTTGGCCGAATGACCCCAAAATTACTCGTTCCCATCTACATAGCATGTCAATATTATCATCCATGACAAATTTCATGATGATCAGACGAACAGTACGACCTGTGGCCCGTGCTAATGGATTAAATTTTGAAATCCAAGATGGCGGCCATGTTTTTTGTCCGAATGAACCCAAAATGACTCGTTCCCATCTACATTCCAACTTCAACAGCCATGACAAATTTTATGATGATCAGACTAAAGGTACGACCTGTAGCCCGTGCTAAAGGATTTACTCATACAAAGAGTAAAATCCAAGATGGCTGCTGGCGACCATGTTTTTTGGCCGATTGACCCCAAAATTACTTGTTCCCATCTACATGTCATTATTAACATTGATGACAAATTTAATGATGATCAGACTAAAGGTACAACCTGTAGCCCGTGCTAAAGAATTTAGTCATACAAAGAGTAATATCCAAGATAGCTGCTGGAGGCCATGTTTTTCGGCCGAATGCCCCCAAAATTACTCGTTCCCATCTACATGTCAATATTATCATCCATGACAAATTTCATGATGATCAGACGAACAGTACGACCTGTGGCCCGTGCTAATGGATTAAATTTTGAAATCCAAGATGGCGGCCATGTTTTTTGTCCGAATGAACCCAAAATGACTCGTTCCCATCTACATTACAATTTCAACAGCCATGACAAATTTTATGATGATCAGACTAAACGTACGACCTGTAGCTCGTGCTAAAGGATTTAGTCATACAAAGAGTAAAATCCAAGATGGCTGCTGGCGACCATGTTTTTTGGCCGAATGACCCCAAAATTGCACGTTCCCATCTACATGTCATTGTTAATATCCATGAAACATTTTATGATGATCAGACTAAAGGTACGACCTGCAGCCCGTGCTAAAGAATTTAGTCATACAAAGAGTCAAATCCAAGATGGCTGCTGGCGGCCATGTTTTTTGGCCGATTGACCCCAAAATTACTCGTTCCCATCTACATGTCAATATTATCATCCATGACAAATTTCATGATGATCAGACGAACAGTATGACCTGTGGCCCGTGCCAATGGATTAAATTTTGAAATCCAAGATGGCCGCTGGCGGCCATGTTTTTTGTCCGGATGACCCCAAAATGACTCGTTCCCATCTACATTTCAATTTCAACAACCATGACTAATTTTATGATGATCAGACTAAAGGTACAACCTGTAGCCCGTGCTAAAGGATTTAGTCATACAAAGAGTAAAATCCAAGATGGCTGCTGGCGACCATGTTTTTTGGCCGAATGACCCCAAAATTACTCGTTCCCATCTACATGTCAATATTATCATCCATGACAAATTTCATGATGATCAGACGAACAGTACGACCTGTGGCCCGTGCTAATGGATTAAATTTTGAAATCCAAGATGGCCGCTGGCGGCCATGTTTTTTGTCCGGATGACCCCAAAATGACTCGTTCCCATCTACATTCCAATTTCAACAACCATGACTAATTTTATGATGATCAGACTAAAGGTACAACCTGTAGCCCGTGCTAAAGGATTTAGTCATACAAAGAGTAAAATTCAAGATGGCTGCTGGTGGCCATCTTTTTTGGCCGAATGACCCCAAAATTACTCGTTCCCATCTACATGTCAATATTATCATCCATGACAAATTTCATGATGATCAGACTAAAGGTACAACCTGTAGCCCGTGCTAAAGAATTTAGTCATACAAAGAGTAAAATCCAAGATAGCTGCTGGCGGCCATGTTTTTTGGCCGAATGCCCCCAAAATTACTCGTTCCCATCTACATGTCAATATTATCATCCATGACAAATTTCATGATGATCAGACGAACAGTACGACCTGTGGCCCGTGCTAATGGATTAAATTTTGAAATCCAAGATGGCGGCCATGTTTTTTGTCCGAATGAACCCAAAATGACTCGTTCCCATCTACATACCAATTTCAACAGCCATGACAAATTTTATGATGATCAGACTAAACGTACGACCTGTAGCTTGTGCTAAAGGATTTAGTCATACAAAGAGTAAAATCCAAGATGGCTGCTGGCGACAATGTTTTTTGGCCGAATGACCCCAAAATTGCACGTTCCCATCTACATGTCATTGTTAATATCCATGACACATTTTATGATGATCAGACTAAAGGTACGACCTGCAGCCCGTGCTAAAGAATTTAGTCATACAAAGAGTCAAATCCAAGATGGCTGCTGGCGGCCATGTTTTTTGGCCGATTGACCCCAAAATTACTCGTTCCCATCTACATGTCAATATTATCATCCATGACAAATTTCATGATGATCAGACGAACAGTATGACCTGTGGCCCGTGCCAATGGATTAAATTTTGAAATCCAAGATGGCCGCTGGCGGCCATGTTTTTTGTCCGGATGACCCCAAAATGACTCGTTCCCATCTACATTTCAACAACCATGACTAATTTTATGATGATCAGACTAAAGGTACAACCTGTAGCCCGTGCTAAAGGATTTAGTCATACAAAGAGTAAAATCCAAGATGGCTGCTGGCGACCATGTTTTTTGGCCGAATGACCCCAAAATTACTCGTTCCCATCTACATGTCAATATTATCATCCATGACAAATTTCATGATGATCAGACGAACAGTACGACCTGTGGCCCGTGCTAATGGATTAAATTTTGAAATCCAAGATGGCCGCTGGCGGCCATGTTTTTTGTCCGGATGACCCCAAAATGACTCGTTCCCATCTACATTCCAATTTCAACAACCATGACTAATTTTATGATGATCAGACTAAAGGTACAACCTGTAGCCCGTGCTAAAGGATTTAGTCATACAAAGAGTAAAATTCAAGATGGCTGCTGGCGACCATGTTTTTTGGCTGAATGACCCCAAAATTACTCGTTCCCATCTACATGTCAATATTATCATCCATGACAAATTTCATGATGATCAGACGAACAGTATGACATGTGGCCCGTGCTAATGGATTAAATTTTGAAATCCAAGATGGCCACTGGCGGCCATGTTTTTTGTCCAGATGACCCCAAAATGACTCGTTCCCATGGGCTCTTTCACGTTAAAGGTTGACCACAAGTGGCCAAACAGGGTGAAAAAAAAGTGTTTTTCAAATTACTTTTTCTTCGTTAATTCATGTTAGGAACATCATACTGGATCGTGAACTAAAGTTTCAGAGCAGTAGCAAGTGTATTTTGATTTTTCAGGTTTGGTCTATGCAGGATTCCCTCAAAATTGAAAATAATGAACAACTAATTTCTAATGTCTGAATTTTAATTATTATGCATCTGTTTCCAGAACGATATCACACGACGTTGAGCATTGAACAATCAGAGAACATATATGTCAAAATTACTAAAAATATCTTTAAATTTCGATATTTTTCAAATTCATATGTAAATTATGAACTCTTAATATCCATATTCCTTAATGGTTATTCTCTGATAATAGAAAGATGATTTAGTTGTGTAAAGATTTTACATCTAAAGTTGAAGTGCATGCTTTAAGGATTGTAATGTTGAAAACATTATCAAAATCGGACAACAATTGACTCAACAAGAGCATTTTTTTAAATCGCCAATTTCCACTGACTTATTCTCGGAGAGGACACCCTTTTTTAACATTCATTCTCTGTAGACATCAGTCTTGTAACTAGATGATAGAAAGATTACTGATTTCCATTGCCTTGTAATATATTTTATAGAACTTGAATAGACCTGTCAAACTGAGAAAAGTGAAGATAAACATATTGAGACTCTTGGAAACATGGCAAATGATAAGTTGGGGCAAAATCTGTTGTCCCAAAAAGCCATAACCAGTTTTTATGTATGGTACACATAGTTTCGGTCCAGCTTGACTACTCATTGTCCGTCCGTCTGTCTATCCATACATAGACATTTTACGCATGATGCGATAACTCAAACATTTTCTATGCAATCGGAACTGAATTTTGAATGAGTTTCTCAGCCCAAATTGCAGTACGAGTTTGAAAATGGGTTTGATCTGATTTTTTAATCATATAGGTATGGGCCTCTTCGACTTAGATTCATGCATGCTGCAATGACTAAAACATGTTATATCTGATCGGAACCAAATTTGGTAATTGGTTTGTGATTTCTCAGCCCAGAATACAGACCAAGTTCCAATATGGGTTCCAATTTTTTTTTACTGGAGTTATTGGCCTTTTTCGACTTAGAATTATTCAGATGTGAGGTATCCTGATTAATACAGGCTTCACTATATAAGAGACAAGAGACACCTACAGACAACGTGAATCTTTGAAATAGAGTTATTTTTTAGCTATCATATGTTAGCCCTATTATAATCTGTAATGCATTGGCATTCATAAATGAATGGAGTTTCCAATTAAATTCTAAAAGGATAAATTAGAATAGTCCATTGTCCATTGGTAGGGATTTTTTTCAGAATATGAGCAGACAGCGAACCCACAATTAATGTAGTAGTGTATTTAAAATTCAAAATTATTTGCAGTCTCACTGGGTGGATTTCCATAATACATGTACTTCGTATTGAGCATTGCCATAAGACATAGTTTATAATTTGTTCATTTGGTCATGGTTGAGTGGATTTTAGGGGACACCGATGGGGTGAGAAGATTAACATTGAGGGCTATGGGGTTGTCATGGATTTCATGTCAAGAACAGAAATCAATGCTTTTCTATGAAAGAAACAAATCTAGTGAGTGCTATTAGAGCATTTGGAAAAGGGGCGAGCAGTATCTTCAGTTTATCATGTCAGGAGCTTCAGGGGGTTCTAGTCAGGAGGCATTAAAGGGTCAGATAACTCTAAATAAGATAAGTACTTCAAAAATCTATTTCTCCAGTCCAAGAAGGCAGATGAACATTGTTAATACTTGGTATGGATTATTGTGATAAACAATAGTTTTCAAGTTGTTCATCTTGTCATGGTTGATTGAAATTTAGGGGCCACAGAGTGAGCACAGAAGATTAACATTGAATATTATTGATTTTAGCGTTCAAGGTAATTACAAAACATTGTGATGTGTGAAATAATTCTATTAGGGGCTACTTACTGTCTTTAATATGAATTATGATAAACTGTACTGAGTGTAATAAGGGTCATAGGGGCAGAATCCTCATCATATTATGGTGTATAAACATTGTATAGATAATACATTTGTTACTTGTATGGTCTCAACTATTTTCTTGAGAACTATGCTGACTACCAGGGTATGAACTTTGTTCATATATCTCAGGTTGAAGGTCCTAGGGTATTCCAATATTAGTATATGCCTATCAATGTCAATTTGTCAAAGTGAGACTACTAATGAAAATTGGCACAAGGACCAACAAATTCCAATAATTTGAGAATTTGTGTTATTATGTACATTTGTCTGTACTAATATTAGTACATTACAAAATATATAACTCTCTATAATTCAACATTATAACTGTAGATTATGATTCCAATCATAGCTTTTTACTATCGCCGAGGGATGGGTTAAACATGATCTGCCTCTTGTTAATAATCGGATATTTGTGAAAATACGATTATTTTAATATATGTACTTGTACTAAATATCACTTCCATATTATAAACAAATATCTTTGTTTACAATGCTAAATTTATCCAGTTAAAAAGTAACAACTTATAGTATACTTAGAGAAGACAACGTTAATTTCAGTTTTGTATGTCTTGTCTTGTTGTCGTTTTCTCTGAGAAAATTAACATAAATAACACATGGATTATTCCTTTAATATTGCAAGTAAGTACAGATACTCTGTAATCTGTTAAAAAATATGTACTCTCCGATAATTCAGGACATTTATATTTAACTATTGAGAAACACATGTTTTATGAACAACACTTCCATCAAACCACATGTAATCACTGACATGATTATAAATAATCAAGAAATTCTTCAGAATGACAATTTATTCAGACTATTGCAGTTGAGCAGACATGAATTGCCTCAAAGGAAATGAATGAAATAACACATTAGTAGCTCAAATTGGACACCGTATGTTGCATAGACTGTATATTAATATAGTATATTATAAGTAAACCCCATTTTCATGAACAGAATGGTTATAGTTTAATATAAACCAATGTCTTCCAGAAAATCTCTGGGTTCTATGCTTGAATTCTCGGAGAGGACATTTTTTTTAACATTTAATGAGCTGCTGTACGAAATCAGGATGGTTCAGCCCACCAATTAAAGTTTATACACCCTCAATACTAGTGACAGTTTACCCACAATACAAAATGATTTTCTCATTTCATTAGTATTAGCAGTTGACAAAGATTCTCGGAGAGGACAGATTTTAACGGAATTTCTGTGCACATATTTTGGAGAATTGAATATAATTTAAATAGGATAATACACAGAAAAAGATTTTTACCATTTATCTTCTATACCATGAAATGTCCAACTGAACTATATTCCTGATCCATGGCTATTGTGAATTGCGTTAATGAAATGCTTTATTTTAGATTCACATTCTGTAAATCATTTAACGGAATTTCTCAATAACCTTTAAATTCAAATATCATCAAACTGAATGCACGAAATCACTCAAAATTTTCACCACACAATCAACCAGACATAAGCTAAAGGTTAAATGAGGACATTTTTGAAAAACCCATAACTACAAATAAATATAAGGAAAACAATATCATCACAGCAATGGTTGGCCACTCAAAATATGCCAAAATTGGTACCCATCACCCTATAATTTTGTTAATTTTTCAAATGTAGCAGTGAAATTTTGCCTGCAGGTTGGGCTGGGTGTCAGTACTACAGAAATATTATTATGACACTCCTAACACAATGACAAATGCATCATTTTCCCGCCTATCCGAAAAATTCATTTTGTCAACCTTTAACGTGAAAGAGCCCCCATCTACATTCCAATTTCAACAACCATGACTAATTTCATGATGATCAGACTAAAGGTACGACCTGTAGCCCGTGCTAAAGGATTTAGTTAGACAAAGAGTAAAATCCCAGATGGCTGCTGGTGGCCATGTTTTTTGGCCGAATGACCCCAAAATGACTTGTTCCTATCTACATGTCATTATTAACATTGATGACAAATTTAATGATGATCAGACTAAAGGTACAACCTGTAGCCCGTGCTAAAGATTTAGTCATACAAAGAGTAAAATCCAAGATGGCTGCTGGCGACCATGTTTTTTGGCCGAATGACCCCAAAATTACTCGTTCCCATCTACATAGCATGTCAATATTATCATCCATGACAAATTTCATGATGATCAGACGAACAGTACGACCTGTGGCCCGTGCTAATGGATTAAATTTTGAAATCCAAGATGGCGGCCATGTTTTTTGTCCGAATGAACCCAAAATGACTCGTTCCCATCTACATTCCAACTTCAACAGCCATGACAAATTTTATGATGATCAGACTAAAGGTACGACCTGTAGCCCGTGCTAAAGGATTTACTCATACAAAGAGTAAAATCCAAGATGGCTGCTGGCGACCATGTTTTTTGGCCGATTGACCCCAAAATTACTTGTTCCCATCTACATGTCAATATTATCATCCATGACAAATTTCATGATGATCAGACGAACAGTACGACCTGTGGCCCGTGCTAATGGATTAAATTTTTAAATCCAAGATGGCCACTGGCAGCCATGTTTTTTGGCCGAATAACCCCAAAATTACTCGTTCCCATCTACATGTCATTATTAACATTCTTGACAAATTTTATGATGATCAGACTAAAAGTACGACCTGTAGCCCGTGCTAAATAATTTAGTCATACAAAGAGTAAAATCCAAGATGGCTGCTGGTGGCCATGTTTTTTGGCCGAACGACCCCAAAATGACTCGTTCCCATCTACATTCCAATTTCAACAACCATGACTAATTTTATGATGATCAGACTAAAGGTACAACCTGTAACCCCAAAATTACTCGTTCCCATCTACATGTCAATATTATCATCCATGACAAATTTCATGATGATCAGACGAACAGTACGACCTGTGGCCTGTGCTAATGGATTAAATTTTGAAATCCAAGATGGCCACTGGCCATGTTTTTTGTCCAGATGACCCCAAAATGACTCGTTCCCATCTACATTCCAATTTCAACAACCATGACTAATTTTATGATGATCAGACTAAAGGTACCACCTGTAGCCCGTGCTAAAGGATTTAGTCATACAAAGAGTAAAATCAAAGATGGCTGCTGGTGGCCATCTTTTTTGGCCGAATGACCCCAAAATGACTTGTTCCCATCTACATGTCATTATTAACATTCATGATGATCAGACTAAACGTACTACCTGAAATCCAAGATGGCCGCTGGCGGCCATGTTTTTTGTCCGGATGACCCCAAAATGACTCGTTCCCATCTACATTTCAATTTCAACAACCATGACTAATTTTATGATGATCAGACTAAAGGTACAACCTGTAGCCCGTGCTAAAGGATTTAGTCATACAAAGAGTAAAATCCAAGATAGCTGCTGGCGGCCATGTTTTTTGGCCGAATGCCCCCAAAATTACTCGTTCCCATCTACATGTCAATATTATAATCCATGACAAATTTCATGATGATCAGACGAACAGTACGACCTGTGGCCCGTGCTAATGGATTAAATTTTGAAATCCAAGATGGCCGCTGGCGGCCATGTTTTTTGTCCGGATGACCCCAAAATGACTCGTTCCCATCTACATTCCAATTTCAACAACCATGACTAATTTTATGATGATCAGACTAAAGGTACAACCTGTAGCCCGTGCTAAAGGATTTAGTCATACAAAGAGTAAAATTCAAGATGGCTGCTGGCGACCATGTTTTTTGGCTGAATGACCCCAAAATTACTCGTTCCCATCTACATGTCAATATTATCATCCATGACAAATTTCATGATGATCAGACGAACAGTATGACATGTGGCCCGTGCTAATGGATTAAATTTTGAAATCCAAGATGGCCACTGGCGGCCATGTTTTTTGTCCAGATGACCCCAAAATGACTCGTTCCCATCTACATTCCAATTTCAACAACCATGACTAATTTCATGATGATCAGACAAAAGGTACGACCTGTAGCCCGTGCTAAAGGATTTAGTTAGACAAAGAGTAAAATCCAAGATGGCTGCTGGTGGCCATGTTTTTTGGCCGAATGACCCCAAAATGACTTGTTCCTATCTACATGTCATTATTAACATTGATGACAAATTTAATGATGATCAGACTAAAGGTACAACCTGTAGCCCGTGCTAAAGATTTAGTCATACAAAGAGTAAAATCCAAGATGGCTGCTGGCGACCATGTTTTTTGGCCGAATGACCCCAAAATTACTCGTTCCCATCTACATAGCATGTCAATATTATCATCCATGACAAATTTCATGATGATCAGACGAACAGTACGACCTGTGGCCCGTGCTAATGGATTAAATTTTGAAATCCAAGATGGCGGCCATGTTTTTTGTCCGAATGAACCCAAAATGACTCGTTCCCATCTACATTCCAACTTCAACAGCCATGACAAATTTTATGATGATCAGACTAAAGGTACGACCTGTAGCCCGTGCTAAAGGATTTACTCATACAAAGAGTAAAATCCAAGATGGCTGCTGGCGACCATGTTTTTTGGCCGATTGACCCCAAAATTACTTGTTCCCATCTACATGTCAATATTATCATCCATGACAAATTTCATGATGATCAGACGAACAGTACGACCTGTGGCCCGTGCTAATGGATTAAATTTTTAAATCCAAGATGGCCACTGGCAGCCATGTTTTTTGGCCGAATGACCCCAAAATTACTCGTTCCCATCTACATGTCATTATTAACATTCTTGACAAATTTTATGATGATCAGACTAAAAGTACGACCTGTAGCCCGTGCTAAATAATTTAGTCATACAAAGAGTAAAATCCAAGATGGCTGCTGGTGGCCATGTTTTTTGGCCGAACGACCCCAAAATGACTCGTTCCCATCTACATTCCAATTTCAACAACCATGACTAATTTTATGATGATCAGACTAAAGGTACAACCTGTAACCCCAAAATTACTCGTTCCCATCTACATGTCAATATTATCATCCATGACAAATTTCATGATGATCAGACGAACAGTACGACCTGTGGCCTGTGCTAATGGATTAAATTTTGAAATCCAAGATGGCCACTGGCCATGTTTTTTGTCCAGATGACCCCAAAATGACTCGTTCCCATCTACATTCCAATTTCAACAACCATGACTAATTTTATGATGATCAGACTAAAGGTACCACCTGTAGCCCGTGCTAAAGGATTTAGTCATACAAAGAGTAAAATCAAAGATGGCTGCTGGTGGCCATCTTTTTTGGCCGAATGACCCCAAAATGACTTGTTCCCATCTACATGTCATTATTAACATTCATGACAAATTTAATGATGATCAGACTAAAGGTACAACCTGTAGCCCGTGCTAAAGAATTTAGTCATACAAAGAGTAAAATCCAAGATAGCTGCTGGCGGCCATGTTTTTTGGCCGAATGCCCCCAAAATTACTCGTTCCCATCTACATGTCAATATTATCATCCATGACAAATTTCATGATGATCAGACGAACAGTACGACCTGTGGCCCGTGCTAATGGATTAAATTTTGAAATCCAAGATGGCGGCCATGTTTTTTGTCCGAATGAACCCAAAATGACTCGTTCCCATCTACATTCCAATTTCAACAGCCATGACAAATTTTATGATGATCAGACTAAACGTACGACCTGTAGCTCGTGCTAAAGGATTTAGTCATACAAAGAGTAAAATCCAAGATGGCTGCTGGCGACAATGTTTTTTGGCCGAATGACCCCAAAATTGCACGTTCCCATCTACATGTCATTGTTAATATCCATGACACATTTTATGATGATCAGACTAAAGGTACGACCTGCAGCCCGTGCTAAAGAATTTAGTCATACAAAGAGTCAAATCCAAGATGGCTGCTGGCGGCCATGTTTTTTGGCCGATTGACCCCAAAATTATTCGTTCCCATCTACATGTCAATATTATCATCCATGACAAATTTCATGATGATCAGACGAACAGTATGACCTGTGGCCCGTGCCAATGGATTAAATTTTGAAATCCAAGATGGCCGCTGGCGGCCATGTTTTTTGTCCAGATGACCCCAAAATGACTCGTTCCCATCTACATTCCAATTTCAACAACCATGACTAATTTTATGATGATCAGACTAAAGGTACAACCTGTAGCCCGTGCTAAAGGATTTAGTCATACAAAGAGTAAAATCCAAGATGGCTGCTGGCGACCATGTTTTTTGGCCGAATGACCCCAAAATTGCACTTTCCCATCTACATGTCATTGTTAATATCCATGACACATTTTATGATGATCAGACTAAAGGTACGACCTGCAGCCCGTGCTAAAGAATTTAGTCATACAAAGAGTCAAATCCAAGATGGCTGCTGGCGGCCATGTTTTTTGGCCGATTGACCCCAAAATTACTCGTTCCCATCTACATGTCAATATTATCATCCATGACAAATTTCATGATGATCAGACGAACAGTATGACCTGTGGCCCGTGCCAATGGATTAAATTTTGAAATCCAAGATGGCCGCTGGCGGCCATGTTTTTTGTCCGGATGACCCCAAAATGACTCGTTCCCATCTACATTCCAATTTCAACAACCATGACTAATTTTATGATGATCAGACTAAAGGTACAACCTGTAGCCCGTGCTAAAGGATTTAGTCATACAAAGAGTAAAATCCAAGATGGCTGCTGGCGACCATGTTTTTTGGCCGAATGACCCCAAAATTACTCGTTCCCATCTACATGTCAATATTATCATCCATGACAAATTTCATGATGATAAGACGAACAGTACGACCTGTGGCCCGTGCTAATGGATTAAATTTTGAAATCCAAGATGGCCGCTGGCGGCCATGTTTTTTGTCCGGATCACCCCAAAATGACTCGTTCCCATCTACATTCCAATTTCAACAACCATGACTAATTTTATGATGATCAGACTAAAGGTACAACCTGTAGCCCGTGCTAAAGGATTTAGTCATACAAAGAGTAAAATTCAAGATGACTGCTGGCGACCATGTTTTTTGGCTGAATGACCCCAAAATTACTCGTTCCCATCTACATGTCAATATTATCATCCATGACAAATTTCATGATGATCAGACGAACAGTATGACCTGTGGCCCGTGCTAATGGATTAAATTTTGAAATCCAAGATGGCCACTGGCGGCCATGTTTTTTGTCCAGATGACCCCAAAATGACTTGTTCCCATCTACATTCCAATTTCAACAACCATGACTAATTTCATGATGATCAGACTAAAGGTACGACCTGTAGCCCGTGCTAAAGGATTTAGTTAGACAAAGAGTAAAATCCAAGATGGCTGCTGGTGGCCATGTTTTTTGGCCGAATGACCCCAAAATGACTTGTTCCTATCTACATGTCATTATTAACATTGATGACAAATTTAATGATGATCAGACTAAAGGTACAACCTGTAGCCCGTGCTAAAGATTTAGTCATACAAAGAGTAAAATCCAAGATGGCTGCTGGCGACCATGTTTTTTGGCCGAATGACCCCAAAATTACTCGTTCCCATCTACATAGCATGTCAATATTATCATCCATGACAAATTTCATGATGATCAGACGAACAGTACGACCTGTGGCCCGTGCTAATGGATTAAATTTTGAAATCCAAGATGGCGGCCATGTTTTTTGTCCGAATGAACCCAAAATGACTCGTTCCCATCTACATTCCAATTTCAACAGCCATGACAAATTTTATGATGATCAGACTAAACGTACGACCTGTAGCTCGTGCTAAAGGATTTAGTCATACAAAGAGTAAAATCCAAGATGGCTGCTGGCGACAATGTTTTTTGGCCGAATGACCCCAAAATTGCACGTTCCCATCTACATGTCATTGTTAATATCCATGACACATTTTATGATGATCAGACTAAAGGTACGACCTGCAGCCCGTGCTAAAGAATTTAGTCATACAAAGAGTCAAATCCAAGATGGCTGCTGGCGGCCATGTTTTTTGGCCGATTGACCCCAAAATTATTCGTTCCCATCTACATGTCAATATTATCATCCATGACAAATTTCATGATGATCAGACGAACAGTATGACCTGTGGCCCGTGCCAATGGATTAAATTTTGAAATCCAAGATGGCCGCTGGCGGCCATGTTTTTTGTCCGGATGACCCCAAAATGACTCGTTCCCATCTACATTCCAATTTCAACAACCATGACTAATTTTATGATGATCAGACTAAAGGTACAACCTGTAGCCCGTGCTAAAGGATTTAGTCATACAAAGAGTAAAATCCAAGATGGCTGCTGGCGACCATGTTTTTTGGCCGAATGACCCCAAAATTGCACGTTCCCATCTACATGTCATTGTTAATATCCATGACACATTTTATGATGATCAGACTAAAGGTACGACCTGCAGCCCGTGCTAAAGAATTTAGTCATACAAAGAGTCAAATCCAAGATGGCTGCTGGCGGCCATGTTTTTTGGCCGATTGACCCCAAAATTACTCGTTCCCATCTACATGTCAATATTATCATCCATGACAAATTTCATGATGATCAGACGAACAGTATGACCTGTGGCCCGTGCCAATGGATTAAATTTTGAAATCCAAGATGGCTGCTGGCGGCCATGTTTTTTGTCCGGATGACCCCAAAATGACTCGTTCCCATCTACATTCCAATTTCAACAACCATGACTAATTTTATGATGATCAGACTAAAGGTACAACCTGTAGCCCGTGCTAAAGGATTTAGTCATACAAAGAGTAAAATTCAAGATGACTGCTGGCGACCATGTTTTTTGGCTGAATGACCCCAAAATTACTCGTTCCCATCTACATGTCAATATTATCATCCATGACAAATTTCATGATGATCAGACGAACAGTATGACCTGTGGCCCGTGCTAATGGATTAAATTTTGAAATCCAAGATGGCCACTGGCGGCCATGTTTTTTGTCCAGATGACCCCAAAATGACTCGTTCCCATCTACATTCCAATTTCAATAACCATGACTAATTTCATGATGATCAGACTAAAGGTACGACCTGTAGCCCGTGCTAAAGGATTTAGTTAGACAAAGAGTAAAATCCAAGATGGCTGCTGGTGGCCATGTTTTTTGGCCGAATGACCCCAAAATGACTTGTTCCTATCTACATGTCATTATTAACATTGATGACAAATTTAATGATGATCAGACTAAAGGTACAACCTGTAGCCCGTGCTAAAGATTTAGTCATACAAAGAGTAAAATCCAAGATGGCTGCTGGCGACCATGTTTTTTGGCCGAATGACCCCAAAATTACTCGTTCCCATCTACATAGCATGTCAATATTATCATCCATGACAAATTTCATGATGATCAGACGAACAGTACGACCTGTGGCCCGTGCCAATTGATTAAATTTTGAAATCCAAGATGGCGGCCATGTTTTTTGTCCGAATGAACCCAAAATGACTCGTTCCCATCTACATTCCAACTTCAACAGCCATGACAAATTTTATGATGATCAGACAAAAGGTACGACCTGTAGCCCGTGCTAAAGGATTTACTCATACAAAGAGTAAAATCCAAGATGGCTGCTGGCGACCATGTTTTTTGGCTGAATGACCCCAAAATTGCACGTTCCCATCTACATGTCAATATTATCATCCATGACAAATTTCATGATGATCAGACGAACAGTACGACCTGTGGCCTGTGCTAATGGATTAAATTTTGAAATCCAAGATGGCCACTGGCGGCCATGTTTTTTGTCCAGATGACCCCAAAATGACTCGTTCCCATCTACATTCCAATTTCAACAACCATGACTAATTTTATGATGATCAGACTAAAGGTACCACCTGTAGCCCGTGCTAAAGGATTTAGTCATACAAAGAGTAAAATCAAAGATGGCTGCTGGTGGCCATCTTTTTTGGCCGAATGACCCCAAAATGACTTGTTCCCATCTACATGTCATTATTAACATTCATGACAAATTTAATGATGATCAGACTAAAGGTACAACCTGTAGCCCGTGCTAAAGAATTTAGTCATACAAAGAGTAAAATCCAAGATAGCTGCTGGCGGCCATGTTTTTTGGCCGAATGCCCCCAAAATTACTCGTTCCCATCTACATGTCAATATTATCATCCATGACAAATTTCATGATGATCAGACGAACAGTACGACCTGTGGCCCGTGCTAATGGATTAAATTTTGAAATCCAAGATGGCGGCCATGTTTTTTGTCCGAATGAACCCAAAATGACTTGTTCCCATCTACATTCCAATTTCAACAGCCATGACAAATTTTATGATGATCAGACTAAACGTACGACCTGTAGCTCGTGCTAAAGGATTTAGTCATACAAAGAGTAAAATCCAAGATGGCTGCTGGCGACCATGTTTTTTGGCCGAATGACCCCAAAATTGCACGTTCCCAACTACATGTCATTGTTAATATCCATGACACATTTTATGATGATCAGACTAAAGGTACGACCTGCAGCCCGTGCTAAAGAATTTAGTCATACAAAGAGTCAAATCCAAGATGGCTGCTGGCGGCCATGTTTTTTGGCCGATTGACCCCAAAATTACTCGTTCCCATCTACATGTCCAGCCCTCATAATTGGCTACGGCAATCGGCAATGCCGAAGCCATTTGCTGAAGCAAACTGGGCCACGATAACGGGTTGCCGTAGCAGATTGCCGAAGCCAAACAATCTGAATTAAAAGGGCTGCATGTCAATATTATCATCCATGACAAATTGATGATCAGACGAACAGTATGACCTGTGGCCCGTGCCAATGGATTAAATTTTGAAATCCAAGATGGCCGCTGGCGGCCATGTTTTTTGTCCGGATGACCCCAAAATGACTCGTTCCCATCTACATTCCAATTTCAACAACCATGACTAATTTTATGATGATCAGACTAAAGGTACAACCTGTAGCCCGTGCTAAAGGATTTAGTCATACAAAGAGTAAAATCCAAGATGGCTGCTGGCGACCATGTTTTTTTGGCTGAATGACCCCAAAATTACTCGTTCCCATCTACATGTCAATATTATCATCCATGACAAATTTCATGATGATCAGACGAACAGTACGACCTGTGGCCCGTGCTAATGGATTAAATTTTGAAATCCAAGATGGCCGCTGGCGGCCATGTTTTTTGTCCGGATGACCCCAAAATGACTCGTTCACATCTACATTCCAATTTCAACAACCATGACTAATTTTATGATGATCAGACTAAAGGTACAACCTGTAGCCCGTGCTAAAGGATTTAGTCATACAAAGAGTAAAATCCAAGATGGCTGCTAGCGACCATGTTTTTTGGCCGAATGACCCCAAAATTGCACGTTCCCATCTACATGTCATTGTTAATATCCATGACACATTTTATGATGATCAGACTAAAGGTACGACCTGCAGCCCGTGCTAAAGAATTTAGTCATACAAAGAGTCAAATCCAAGATGGCTGCTGGCGGCCATGTTTTTTGGCCGATTGACCCCAAAATTACTCGTTCCCATCTACATGTCAATATTATCATCCATGACAAATTTCACGATGATCAGACGAACAGTATGACCTGTGGCCCGTGCCAATGGATTAAATTTTGAAATCCAAGATGGCCGCTGGCGGCCATGTTTTTTGTCCGGATGACCCCAAAATGACTCGTTCCCATCTACATTCCAATTTCAACAACCATGACAAATTTTATGATGATCAGACTAAAGGTACAACCTGTAGCCCGTGCTAAAGGATTTAGTCATACAAAGAGTAAAATCCAAGATGGCTGCTGGCGACCATGTTTTTTGGCTGAATGACCCCAAAATTACTCGTTCCCATCTACATGTCAATATTATCATCCATGACAAATTTCATGATGATCAGACGAACAGTACGACCTGTGGCCTGTGCTAATGGATTAAATTTTGAAATCCAAGATGGCCACTGGCGGCCATGTTTTTTGTCCAGATGACCCCAAAATGACTCGTTCCCATCTACATTCCAATTTCAACAACCATGACTAATTTTATGATGATCAGACTAAAGGTACCACCTGTAGCCCGTGCTAAAGGATTTAGTCATACAAAGAGTAAAATCAAAGATGGCTGCTGGTGGCCATCTTTTTTGGCCGAATGACCCCAAAATGACTTGTTCCCATCTACATGTCATTATTAACATTCATGACAAATTTAATGATGATCAGACTAAAGGTACAACCTGTAGCCCGTGCTAAAGAGTTTAGTCATACAAAGAGTAAAATCCAAGATAGCTGCTGGCGGCCATGTTTTATGGCCGAATGCCCCCAAAATTACTCGTTCCCATCTACATGTCAATATTATCATCCATGACAAATTTCATGATGATCAGACGAACAGTACGACCTGTGGCCCGTGCTAATGGATTAAATTTTGAAATCCAAGATGGCGGCCATGTTTTTTGTCCGAATAAACCCAAAATGACTCGTTCCCATCTACATTCCAATTTCAACAGCCATGACAAATTTTATGATGATCAGACTAAACGTACGACCTGTAGGTCGTGCTAAAGGATTTAGTCATACAAAGAGTAAAATCCAAGATGGCTGCTGGCAACCATGTTTTTTGGCCGAATGACCCCAAAATTGCACGTTCCCATCTACATGTCATTGTTAATATCCATGACACATTTTATGATGATCAGACTAAAGGTACGACCTGCAGCCCGTGCTAAAGAATTTAGTCATACAAAGAGTCAAATCCAAGATGGCTGCTGGCGGCCATGTTTTTTGGCCGATTGACCCCAAAATTACTCGTTCCCATCTACATGTCAATATTATCATCCATGACAAATTTCATGATGATCAGACGAACAGTATGACCTGTGGCCCGAACCAATGGATTAAATTTTGAAATCCAAGATGGCCACTGGCGGCCATGTTTTTTGTCCGGATGACCCCAAAATGACTCGTTCCCATCTACATTCCAATTTCAACAACCATGACTAATTTTATGATGATCAGACTAAAGGTACAACCTGTAGCCCGTGCTAAAGGATTTAGTCATAAAAAGAGTAAAATTCAAGATGGCTGCTGGCGACCATGTTTTTTGGCTGAATGACCCCAAAATTACTCGTTCCCATCTACATGTCAATATTATCATCCATGACAAATTTCATGATGATCAGACGAACAGTATGACCTGTGGCCCGTGCTAATGGATTAAATTTTGAAATCCAAGATGGCCACTGGCGGCCATGTTTTTTGTCCAGATGACCCCAAAATGATTCGTTCCCATCTACATTCCAATTTCAACAACCATGACTAATTTCATGATGATCAGACTTAAGGTACGACCTTTAGCCCGTGTTAAAGGATTTAGTTAGACAAAGAGTAAAATCCAAGATGGCTGCTGGTGGCCATGTTTTTTGGCCGAATGACCCCAAAATGACTTGTTCCTATCTACATGTCATTATTAACATTGATGACAAATTTAATGATGATCAGACTAAAGGTACGACCTGTAGCCCGTGCTAAAGGATTTACTCATACAAAGAGTAAAATCCAAGATGGCTGCTGGCGACCATGTTTTTTGGCCGATTAACCCCAAAATTACTTGTTCCCATCTACATGTCAATATTATCATCCATGACAAATTTCATGATGATCAGACGAACAGTACGACCTGTGGCCCGTGCTAATGGATTAAATTTTAAAATCCAAGATGGCCACTGGCAGCCATGTTTTTTGGCCGAATTACCCCAAAATTACTCGTTCCCATCTACATGTCATTATTAACATTCTTGACAAATTTTATGATGATCAGACTAAAAGTACGACCTGTAGCCCGTGCTAAATAATTTAGTCATACAAAGAGTAAAATCCAAGATGGCTGCTGGCGGCCATGTTTTTTGGCCGAACGACCCCAAAATGACTCGTTCCCATCTACATTCCAATTTCAACAACCATGACTAATTTTATGATGATCAGACTAAAGGTACAACCTGTAGCCCGTGCTAAAGGATTTAGTCATACAAAGAGTAAAATCCAAGATGGCTGCTGGCGACCATGTTTTTTGGCTGAATGACCCCAAAATTACTCGTTCCCATCTACATGTCAATATTATCATCCATGACAAATTTCATGATGATCAGACGAACAGTACGACATGTGGCCCGTGCTAATGGATTAAATTTTGAAATCCAAGATGGCCACTGGCGGCCATGTTTTTTGTCCAGATGACCCCAAAATGATTCGTTCCCATCTACATTCCAATTTCAACAACCATGACTAATTTCATGATGATCAGACTAAAGGTACAACCTGTAGCCTGTGCTAAAGGATTTAGTCATACAAAGAGTAAAATCCAAGATGGCTGCTGGCGACCATGTTTTTTGGCTGAATGACCCCAAAATTACTCGTTCCCATCTACATGTCAATATTATCATCCATGACAAATTTCATGATGATCAGACGAACAGTACGACCTGTGGCCCGTGCTAATGGATTAAATTTTGAAATCCAAGATGGCCACTGGCGGCCATGTTTTTTGTCCAGATGACCCCAAAATGACTCGTTCCCATCTACATTCCAATTTCAACAACCATGACTAATTTTATGATGATCAGACTAAAGGTACCACCTGTAGCCCGTGCTAAAGGATTTAGTCATACAAAGAGTAAAATCAAAGATGGCTGCTGGTGGCCATCTTTTTTGGCCGAATGACCCCAAAATGACTTGTTCCCATCTACATGTCATTATTAACATTCATGACAAATTTAATGATGATCAGACTAAAGGTACAACCTGTAGCCCGTGCTAAAGAGTTTAGTCATACAAAGAGTAAAATCCAAGATAGCTGCTGGCGGCCATGTTTTATGGCCGAATGCCCCCAAAATTACTCGTTCCCATCTACATGTCAATATTATCATCCATGACAAATTTCATGATGATCAGACGAACAGTACGACCTGTGGCCCGTGCTAATGGATTAAATTTTGAAATCCAAGATGGCGGCCATGTTTTTTGTCCGAATGAACCCAAAATGACTCGTTCCCATCTACATTCCAATTTAAACAGCCATGACAAATTTTATGATGATCAGACTAAACGTACGACCTGTAGGTCGTGCTAAAGGATTTAGTCATACAAAGAGTAAAATCCAAGATGGCTGCTGGCAACCATGTTTTTTGGCCGAATGACCCCAAAATTGCACGTTCCCATCTACATGTCATTGTTAATATCCATGACACATTTTATGATGATCAGACTAAAGGTACGACCTGCAGCCCGTGCTAAAGAATTTAGTCATACAAAGAGTCAAATCCAAGATGGCTGCTGGCGGCCATGTTTTTTGGCCGATTGACCCCAAAATTACTCGTTCCCATCTACATGTCAATATTATCATCCATGACAAATTTCATGATGATCAGACGAACAGTATGACCTGTGGCCCGAACCAATGGATTAAATTTTGAAATCCAAGATGGCCGCTGGCGGCCATGTTTTTTGTCCGGATGACCCCAAAATGACTCGTTCCCATCTACATTCCAATTTCAACAACCATGACTAATTTTATGATGATCAGACTAAAGGTACAACCTGTAGCCCGTGCTAAAGGATTTAGTCATACAAAGAGTCAAATCCAAGATGGCTACTGGCGACCATGTTTTTTGGCTGAATGACCCCAAAATTACTCGTTCCCATCTACATGTCAATATTATCATCCATGACAAATTTCATGATGATCAGACGAACAGTACGACCTGTGGCCCGTGCTAATGGATTAAATTTTGAAATCCAAGATGGCCGCTGGTGGCCATGTTTTTTGTCCGGATGACCCCAAAATGACTCGTTCCCATCTACATGTCATTATTAACATTCATGACAAATTTAATGATGATCAGACTAAAGGTACAACCTGTAGCCCATGCTAAAGAATTTAGTCATACAAAGAGTAAAATCCAAGATAGCTGCTGGCGGCCATGTTTTTTGGCCGAATGCCCCCAAAATTACTCGTTCCCATCTACATGTCAATATTATCATCCATGACAAATTTCATGATGATCAGACGAACAGTACGACCTGTGGCCCGTGCTAATGGATTAAATTTTGAAATCCAAGATGGCCGCTGGCGGCCATGTTTTTTGTCCGGATGACCCCAAAATGACTCGTTCCCATCTACATTCCAATTTCAACAACCATGACTAATTTTATGATGATCAGACTAAAGGTACAACCTGTAGCCCGTGCTAAAGGATTTAGTCATACAAAGAGTAAAATCCAAGATGGCTGCTGGCGACCATGTTTTTTGGCTGAATGACCCCAAAATTACTCGTTCCCATCTACATGTCAATATTATCATCCATGACAAATTTCATGATGATCAGACGAACAGTACGACATGTGGCCCGGGCTAATGGATTAAATTTTGAAATCCAAGATGGCCGCTGGCGGCCATGTTTTTTGTCCGGATGACCCCAAAATGACTCGTTCCCATCTACATTCCAATTTCAACAACCATGACTAATTTTATGATGATCAGACTAAAGGTACAACCTGTAGCCCGTGCTAAAGGATTTAGTCATACAAAGAGTAAAATCCAAGATGGCTGCTGGCGACCATGTTTTTTGGCTGAATGACCCCAAAATTACTCGTTCCCATCTACATGTCAATATTATCATCCATGACAAATTTCATGATGATCAGACGAACAGTATGACCTGTGGCCCGTGCTAATGGATTAAATTTTGAAATCCAAGATGGCCACTGGCGGCCATGTTTTTTGTCCAGATGACCCCAAAATGACTCGTTCCCATCTACATTCCAATTTCAACAACCATGACAAATTTTATGATGATCAGACTAAAGGTACGACCTGTAGCCCGTGCTAAAGTATTTAGTCATACAAAGAGTAAAATCAAAGATGGCTGCTGGTGGCCATGTTTTTTGGCCGAATGACCCCAAAATGACTTGTTCCTATCTACATGTCATTATTAACATTGATGACAAATTTAATGATGATCAGACTAAAGGTACAACCTGTAGCCCGTGCTAAAGATTTAGTCATACAAAGAGTAAAATCCAAGATGGCTGCTGGCGACCATGTTTTTTGGCCGAATGACCCCAAAATTACTCGTTCCCATCTACATACATGTCAATATTATCATCCATGACAAATTTCATGATGATCAGACGAACAGTACGACCTGTGGCCCGTGCTAATGGATTAAATTTTGAAATCCAAGATGGCGGCCATGTTTTTTGTCCGAATGAACCCAAAATGACTCGTTCCCATCTACATTCCAACTTCAACAGCCATGACAAATTTTATGATGATCAGACTAAAGGTACGACCTGTAGCCCGTGCTAAAGGATTTACTCATACAAAGAGTAAAATCCAAGATGGCTGCTGGTGACCATGTTTTTTGGCCGATTGACCCCAAAATTACTTGTTCCCATCTACATGTCAATATTATCATCCATGACAAATTTAATGATGATCAGACTAAAGGTACAACCTGTAGCCCGTGCTAAAGATTTAGTCATACAAAGAGTAAAATCCAAGATGGCTGCTGGCGACCATGTTTTTTGGCCGAATGACCCCAAAATTACTCGTTCCCATCTACATACATGTCAATATTATCATCCATGACAAATTTCATGATGATCAGACGAACAGTACGACCTGTGGCCCGTGCTAATGGATTAAATTTTGAAATCCAAGATGGCGGCCATGTTTTTTGTCCGAATGAACCCAAAATGACTCGTTCCCATCTACATTCCAACTTCAACAGCCATGACAAATTTTATGATGATCAGACTAAAGGTACGACCTGTAGCCCGTGCTAAAGGATTTACTCATACAAAGAGTAAAATCCAAGATGGCTGCTGGTGACCATGTTTTTTGGCCGATTGACCCCAAAATTACTTGTTCCCATCTACATGTCAATATTATCATCCATGACAAATTTCATGATGATCAGACGAACAATACGACCTGTGGCCCGTGCTAATGGATTAAATTTTTAAATCCAAGATGGCCACTGGCGACCATGTTTTTTGGCCGAATGACCCCAAAATTACTCGTTCCCATCTACATGTCATTATTAACATTCTTGACAAATTTTATGATGATCAGACTAAAAGTACGACCTGTAGCCCGTGCTAAATAATTTAGTCATACAAAGAGTAAAATCCAAGATGGCTGCTGGCGACCATGTTTTTGGGCCGAATGACCTCAAAATTACTCGTTCCCATCTACATGTCAATATTAACATCCATGACTAATTTCATGATGATCAGACAAACAGTACGGCCTGTAGCCCGTGCTAATGGACTGAATTTTGAAATCCAAGATGGCCACTGGCGGCCATGTTTTTTTTCCGAATGACCCCAAAATTAATCATTCTGGTCTAAATGTTGATGTCAACAGCTATGACAAATTTCATAATGATCCGACCAAAGGTACGACCTGTAGCCTGCATGTTGACGCCTTACATACACACGTACACACGCACACACGGACGACGGACGACAAAGCCATGGCAATAGCTCAAACTTTACAAAGTAAAGTTGAGCTAATAATGCGAGTGAGGTTTTGGTTACCGATGAATTACAACAAGCCATATTTCCGACTAAATCCTGAATAGTTACCCATAAATTGAATAATTCTGCTGTGGATAAGGAGTCAATTATTAAGGGGATTATTGTATCTCCCTTATGAAAATGGATATTTGCAGCAAACTTGAGGCATGTGCGCGGCCACATGTTGGCATGAAACTTATATGAGAATTTTGTTCACCACATATTTGTCATTCATTTATTATGGCACCAATTCTTGGGTGAGTGTCTTTAACAGTCTCCTCCTCTATGACAATACTGTAGGTGGCCATGCAACCCACCAATAATATTTATTATTATCCATCCCTTAACTAACGCCATTTCCGATTGGGCAAAAGCGGCCACGTGATAGTCCTGGAAAAAGTCATATTGGACTCCCGAAAGTCATATTGGACTCCCGACTGTACAATATGACTTTTCATATTGGACTCCGTGACATCACGAATTAACTCTATTTCACTTCCGCATTGAGTTTTTTCTCACTTCCGTGTTTACTATTCCAAATCATGCTTTCTGATGATCAATATACGGTACAGGCTTTTATAGAGAATTAAGTGCCGACAAATACCAAAAATAACCACAAAAGTTTTATTTCCAAAATTTGGATAAACATACAGATGGATAATAAAAATGTCATTATACAATGTTGTGTACAGTATGAGTTTTTCTTGTACTCGTCCAGGTTGTGGTGAAAAGTCATATTGGACTCGACACTGGCGTGTCTCGTCCAATATGACTTTTCACCACAACCTGAACTCGTACTTAAGAAAAACACATACTGTACACAACATTGTATAATAACTTTATAATATTAACATTTCCATTGTTGTCTTTGTTGAAAATAATGACTTATAATAATTGTTGTTAAATTCAGTCTCTGAAACCTCATATTGCATATCCATCAATTTTAGAACCCTCAAGAAAGAAAATCATTTTAATTTATTAGTACACCAGTGTAGGCCGATTGTTTTTTAAAACTTCAAATATCTAATGCAATAGACAGTCCAGCCCAGAGGGTCTTCATGGTGATCCAACAAACAACATTGAAAATTTTCTGCCTTCTTCAGCCAAAACAAGTCATATACATATATGGTAGGTTCAGGTACAATCAATATGAATGTCGACTCCAAACAAGTCAATTTAATAGTCACACCTTTGCTTTTAAATAATTAGATTCATCAAGAGTTGCACCACAGGTGCTGGGATATCCGTGGTGAAAATTTAAATATGGGCAGGTCGGAAGCCAAATTGTGAAAAAATATGTGATGAATGAACAAATTACTTGACAATTCTAACAAACAACAGACGGAAATCCAACATTTTCAGATAAAGAAAGAGGGATAACTTTTGAACGGAATAAGTGAACAACATCAATATTTCATGAGGCTCTTCTGAAAGATCAGATGAACACTCTGGCCTATAGCCTGTGCTAATGGATTGAATTTTGAAATCCAAGATGGCTGCTGGTAGCATGTTTTTCTGCCGAATGACCCCAAAATGACTCGTTCCCATCTACATGTCAATGTCAACAATGTACAACTAGTTGCCGTGCCCAAAGATGTCATGCAAAGAGTAAAATCCATGATAGCTGCCAGCGTCCATGTTTCATGGCCGAAAATTACTAGTTCCCATCTACGTGTCAATATTAACATCCATGACAATCGCAGGTATCTTGCTTCAAACAATGTTTGAGAACTATATTGTTCGGCTGATTTTCCCCACCTGATTTGCGCTTATTTTTGGCGCCATCAGTATCTTGTAAACAATTCACGCCACAAGGCATTCGATTCATCATTCAAGAATAAATTTGTTCTCAAAACTACGGCCAATAAATATAATTTCTCCCGCGTATTTTTTTTATCAACCATACTCAGTGTAATATTGACAAGGTAATTCTTAAAATGCAGATAACGAAATGCGCTAAATTATTATTTTTGAAAATGGCACATCTTGCACATGTTCGGCTCGCCGCCTATACTGACACAAATAAAAATTAACACAAGTTTTACGCAGTCACAATTTGGCGAATTTCCTGGAGACTATCTATTAAAGTGATAATGTGCAGTGAATGTGAACATTAGTAATCACACAAGAACAAAATAATCAGCGCTGACAAAAATGTTTACCCCTTTGAGAACCTCATGTGTATGTTCGTACTTGACCCAGTTATGATCGATAGATCCCTGCACATTTCGATGCATCGATCATGCGCGTCATATATGACATAATATTTATTGGCAAGTCATTTTAAAACGATGGACTGGGTATTAATAATATCGCTAAAAGTACGCGCATTTCAGATATCAAACTAAATAAAAGTTAGCAAGACCATCTTTTTGAAAAAAGATGACGAAATATAGGGGCCTGCTACAAATAAATTGTATCGAGTTACCTTGACCTTGATGATGCAATCATGAAATTCGACACTGTCAACATAATTAGGCTATGTTCAAATGCAGCCTATTTATAATTAGTAGTAATTACAGAAAACGAAATTAATGTAGAGTATGAAAAGCAGCCCATGCACACATTTAATTGCCAGTTAAATGTTATGATTGCTTCGCGTATTTATAACTTTTGCACTGCAGATTTGTATGGAATTTTCCATTCATATTTTCACAGGTATGTATAGACACTCTTTATTTACCATATTACGATTCATGAACAAACTATGGAATATTACTGCTAAATTGTTAATGCTAAACCTTTACATGTACAACAGGACACGCCCCCATATGTCATGTTACGAATCTCTATATACTCTTGACTAAAGGGTAGAGAACCGAGTAGATATTCATGGCGTGCATGATCGATGTACCAGCCCCACCCTCGAAACTGCATGACCATGCAGAATGTAGGCATAACAGCAAACTTTCATGCTTAAAAGTTTAACCCACTGTGGAGTTATATTTTTCTTTCTACTGCTGTCTACTGGCTAGTTTTGTTGTTTTCGATCCATGCATGTGCTGGTAAACAAAAATGCAATTGCGTTATAAAGCACATCGAATGCTGTCGCACATTGCAATAAATTTTGCCTGGGCTATTTTTTTCGGAATATACGTAGGCTACAGGCCCGATATTTTTTTTAAGCTGGAGTCCCATGTTTGAAATTGTTTTATTTTAAAATCCGTTCACTGTGTGAAATCTGATAATGATTTGTCTTCTTCAAGACATACTCAAACTGCAATGCCACGTGTGTTGTTCCCAGAAATGTAAATATCAATGACCCTAATTCCTGGAATCGGGCTAAAAATAGAACACATGACATCTCATGTTAAGACTGCACTCGATTGCATTCATTATGGTCCGCGGCAACAAACCTATATAACATAGCTGTTTCTTGTCGGATTCTGACAATTTTTGGTATGAGAGTCATTGCACTTGTGACAGAAAATCATGTCCGCCCCAGATTTCTAACCAGAGTTATGCCACTTGATTCAATTTATAGAAATTTGATGCGATCAAAGTTAACCAATTTCATTCATATTTGGTATATGGATCTCTCACAATATCGAAAACCAGATTTGTCGGATCTTTTTCACCTGAGTTCCAGCCCTTAGGATGCATCTGATATGTCTTTGCGGAATCCGCAAATAATTTCCTAAAAATCACGTTTTCCGCAACACTATCATCTGAATTTTACCGCAAATGTTCTGAAAAACGCAATTAATTTTCTGCAAAATTACCAAACAATTTTCGAAATATATTCCACAAGCATATTCCGAAAGATGCTCACGCTATAATTTTCCACAAAGTCAGAAATGTCTCGACTTTATGGAAAGTGATTTTCAAAAAATGTTGAAATGAGATTTCCGAAAACGTTCCGCAAATGGTGACGGGTTCCGAAACAATTCTCAGTCCACAACAGCTTGGGATATCAGTTGGGATAATGCTAGCTGTTTCGAACCAAGTCCCACCCCGTTGCTCTTCTATATTAGACTTTCATTCAAAAGACGTACACACGCCCAGGCGTTCACATATTAAAACCCCTGAATGTGATTAATCATCTCTGACATGTCCACGATTAATCTGCTATGTACCGTAACAGAAAAAGGTAAAGTGATGATACGATTGTTTACTTGCATTTTATGATAGCGTGACAAATCAAAATTCTCGGGAAAACAAGGCTCTGTTTAACTTTATATAAATCTTGTTGCTTTGATATTTAATGGATGTTGATAGCATCATGTTTGGGGAATGGTGCCCTTCTATGTTCTTATACGCAAAGCTTCCATTTGACCTGATCTGATAATCCTAAAATGACTTAAAAGATTTATATGGTCTAGAAACCACCAAACACAATCGGAATGCCCTCCCGATTGTGATTAAAATTATCCAAGTCCCGTTCCGATCGCATAATAAATAAGACGAAAAAGTTATAAATTAGTAATAAATAATACAAGCACTGGTTTTCAGAGATCTCCTTGACTAGACCATGAATGACGTCAAATTAATTGAGCATTAGGAGCCAGAGTTTATTATGTCGACTATGATTACGTAAACGTAGTCAGCCGTTACTAAAATGCAGAATCGGTTTGTGCAAACACAGTGCATAGATTAAATCACTATGCGATGAGTTATTTAAGTAATCAAGATCAAACCCAGAATTGCAGAGCACCTCTGTTCTTGGTTGAGACACATACAGACCAAGTTTCAATCAAATCGGATGATCAATACTGGAGTTATAACTCCAGACGCACAGACGCACGGGGCTGATTACAATAGTCCCCCCAAAAATAAATTTTTCTGGGGACAAAAAGGAGCATAACTCAGTCAAAATCATGCAGACGAAACCCATATTCGAACTTGATCTGTATTTTGGTGTGGTAAACTAACATATCAAATTTGGTTCAGTTTACTCGATTCAATCTAAAGTTATCATCCAGAAACCAAATGTGAACGGACGACGGACGACAGACGGACAACCCATTTGCATTAATACGACCGTTTTTTCAAACGGGCGTATAAAAATAACTAATGAGGAAAGAATCATGTCAGTGGCTCTGACCCTATTTGACACAGTGATCCAATTCTGAATCAAATCTGCTATGTAAAAGTCAGGGTCGGTATTGGGTGTGGGCCAGCAAGCACATTTGGCTTAAAACAGCATAATTCAGTCCACTTACCTGAGGAGTAGAGCAATATCTGATGCTCAAGTAACATGCAGGTGAACACCTGGACAACATTCTCCACTCCTAATAACCTGAATAGCTTCCATAAAGAGAAATCTAGCAATGGAAGTTCACTGCAACCTGTAATAGATCAACATTGTGCATTCAGGTAAAGAGTCCACATCTTGTATAGGGTCCGACGAAGTTTCGATTCGATTCGAATCGATATCCATCGGAAGATTCGTTTGTATTATGACAATTGGATACACCATTTATTTCCTTGTTTCGTGTCGTGTAAATTGAGCAGAATTAAGCAAATAAACGCATATTGCCGGCGGTGTGTATATATTTGATGTCAGACATAACTGATTCGGATGTAGCATAATAAAGCCCATAAAAAACTAGATAGAAAACCCCAAGGTGACATATTATTGGTGTGGTATTTGCCCCGTATTAAATTGTTGAAAACTAAGACAAACAAATTTTTGTCGTCGAATAAAACTCAGAAGAAATCGCAACTACTCAATAACAACGATCGGCTGGCACGCACAGGTGACATAACAGCCAAAACAATCGCCGTCATGTCGATAATCAAAAATAGATTCTTTTTACCATCATCCAACTCCATCAGGTATCGAATCTATCCATTTCCACAAACTGTAAGAAACAGTAAGATTACATTACTTAGAACCTTATATTTTTTTTTTCCAGAAAATCCTTCAGAAGGTCAGACTTGTGATAAAAATGTAACATTTTTAGTATTGTAATCGTACAAATTCCACTAAAAAATACATTTCAGAACAATTCAGCATGTATGAAAATGCGTATTGTATACCTATTACCTAATACTTATCCTGGTCAGGATTGAAGAGTTTGACCGGTACGGTGGTATGAGAATTCCGATGTACTTAAATTCGTAAAAATATGCTGGATAAAACGGTAGGATGCAATAACCAATTGCTCAAAACTTATTGTTTTAATAGGTGATGATTTGATTCGAGATTCGATTCAATGTGAAATCATTGACCTGATTCGATTCGAGATTCGATTCGAGCCGCAAATGCCCGATTCTTCGTAGTCTTATCTGGTAATCTTCCATTTCACATTTTCACATTTGACTACTGGACCAAACTATTTTACAACTGGTAGTTCAAGCTCTCCGACTGTTCCCCCATAAAGTTTTCTAAATGTGGGCATTTGTTGGTCTATAAACAAAAAAAAATTCACTTAATACTAAAGAATTTTGTTCCTTTTAAATTCAATTTTTTTTTATTATTAAAGTTAAACATTCTTTAATCTTTTTTAAAGAAGTCAGTATCCTCTCCCCCTTAATTGGCTATCAACACACCAAAGCACAGCCAAATCCGATGATCCATGTCCAAGTTACAAGCTGAAATTTTCATAAAGACACAAAATTAAGAAATTCCCATGTGAAACAAGGACTGTAACTCTGGTGAAAATGAATGGACGAAACCTATAATAAGTTGATATCTTTTCCCCACAAGCTGTACAATCACCATTTATTGTGATAAACAACTGAATCTGATTATAATTAATTGCCCAAGTTACAAGCTGAAATGTTCTTTCGGACAGAAAATTCACAAATTTCCAAGTCAAACAAGAGCATTGTACCTGGCCTTGTATCTATTTGACCGGGTGTCCCTGATTGAACAAATCTGAATCACAATCACCAAAGGAACCTCAATATTAAACGAGAGGCCGATCACGATCGGCAGATGTTTAACCCATACCTTGGCGATAGCGATCTTTTTATGAGATAAATGTGGAGAGATAGAGTATTGTACCTGGCCTTGCACCTATTTGACCTGGTGACCCTGATTGAAAAATCTGAATCACAATCACCAAAGGAGCCTCAATATTAAATAGACCTGGTAATTCTTTCAAAGAAGACTTTTCAAGGTTTACTATAGAGGGAAAGTATGACCCTGGCCTTTCCCCTATTTTACCTGGTGACCCTATCTGAACATAACTGAAATAGAAAAATGTTCTCTTGTGATGTGGTGAGTGTGTTAAATGTCCTATTGAGAGATTTTATAGATTGTTGTTGTAATTAGGAATTAATGACCTCTAGCAGATCTCCAGGGAATGTTTATAGATAGGTTAGATTTAATTTGACATGTGTAGGCATACAGTTGGAACCAAAGTAATGCTTCTTATAATGATTCTGTCAAGAATTTGAGTAAATATTATTTTTTGGACCAGGAACAGCAGAATCAGTGAACTTGAGTGAAGGGCCAGGGGCAACCCTTGGCATTTAATTTTCAATTTGTCTAACATGTTTAAAAAATATCTATATAATTGACCATGGAGTTAAACCTGAATTTAAATTAATTTTTTGAGTTATGACCCTGGCTACGCCCACATTTGACCCAGTGACCTCATTTGATCAATCTGAACTCCAGTCACCCAAGGACCCTTCATACCAAATATGAACCCATTTGACCCGATTGATACATGAGAAAAAGTCGATTTAAGAATTACTATGAAGGGAAAGAGTTATTAGTCCAGGAGATATTGATCGACCTCTGCACCCCCCCCCCCCCCCCAAGGACTCAACTTCGCCCCCACTAATTTTTGTTCTTAATGTCTCCTCTAATTTTTTTCAGTTGTTAACAAGAAAAAAAAGTGGCCGCAGAGACTCCAGACAAGATGGCGTCCATCATGGCGGCCATTTTTTGTATATGCACTAGGTCTCTTTGATCGCCCATATAGTAAAGATGATATCACATGCGGTCTTGTTTTCCGCTCGATTCGTTATGCTATTACTAATATACAACCCTTACAAATTAGCCAAAAATCCGACACCAGAATCCAATATGGCGGCCATCTTGCTATTTTTCTGACATTTCACCACCTTTTGTTTGTCTTTGTGGGAAAATATTGGCATCTTGGCATGATGTTATACATTTATCGTATAGAAGAGTCCTTGGCGAACACATGGGGACCATAATATACATTCATTGTGGGATATTTTTGTCCGATATCACGTTTTCCCAAATACCGGTATAATAGGTCAAAGCCGAATAGACGTTAATAACGCGATGTAATGTTTTGAATCAATGAATGTTATTGCTATCATAATGAAAGTGTCAATGACACTGTAGCTCAACTTGGAAATGGAATAATTTAATATATTACAGTCAATGGAGCGATTAGGAATGTGGAAAGTTGAATGTCTAATACTAGTTTATAGACATGAAGAGAAAAGTAAAATCCAAGATGGCTGCTGGCGGCCACGTTTCCAGCCGAATGACCCCAAAATGAGTCGTTCCCAACTACATGTCATCGTTAACATCAATGACAAATTTTATGACGATCAGACTAAAGGTACGACCTGTGGCCCGTGCTAATGGATTCAATTTTGAAATCCAAGATGGCCACTGGCGGCCATGTTTTTTGTCCGAATGACCCCGAAATCAGACTAAAGGTACGACCTGTAGCCCGTGGTAAAGGATTTAGTCATACAAAGTGTAAAATCCAAGTTGGCTGCTGGCAGCCATGTTTTTTGGCCGATTGACCCCAAAATTACTCGTTCCCATCTACATGTCATTGTTAAGAACCATGACAAATTTTATGATGATCAGACTAAAGGTACGACCTGTAGCCCGTGCTAAATAATTTAGTCATACAAAGAGTAAAATCCAAGATGGCTGCTGGCGACCATGTTTTTTGGCCGAATGACCCCAAAATTACTCGTTCCCATCTACATGTCAATATTATCATCCATGACAAATTTCATGATGATCAGACAAACAGTACGACCTGTGGCCCGTGCTAATGGATTAAATTTTGAAATCCAAGATGGCCGCTGGCGGCCATGTTTTTTGTCCGAATGACCCCAAAATGACTCGTTCCCATCTACATTCCAATATCAACAGCCATGACAAATTTTATGATGATCAGACTAAAGGTACGACCTGTAGCCCGTGCTAAAGGATTTAGTCATACAAAGAGTAAAATCCAAGATGGCTGCTGGCGGCCATGTTTTTTGGCCGAATGACCCCAAAATGACTCGTTCCCATCTACATGTCATTGTTAACATCCATGACAAATTTTATGATGATCAGACTAAAGGTACGACCTGTAGCCCGTGCTAAAGAATTTAGTCATACAAAGAGTAAAATCCAAGATGGCTGCTGGCGGCCATGTTTTTGGGCCGAATGACCCCAAAATAACTCGTTCCCATCTACATGTCAATATTAACATCCATGACAAATTTCATGATGATCAGACAAATAGTGCGACCTGTGGCCCGTGCTAATGGATTGAATTTTGAAAACAAAGATGGCCACTGGCGGCCATGTTTTTTGTCCGAATGACCCCAAAATGACTCGTTCCCATCTACATTCCAATATCAACAGCCATGACAAATTTCATGATTATCAGACTAAAGGTATGACCTGTAGCCCGTGCTAAAGGATTTAGTCATACAAAGAGTAAAATACAAGATGGCTGCTGGCGGCCAGGTTTTTTGTCCGAATAACCCAAAAATGACTCATTCCCATCTACATGTCATTGTTAACATCCATGACAAATTTTATGATGATCTGACTAAAGGTACGACCTGTAGCCCGTGCTAAAGGATTTAGTCATGCAAAGAGTAAAATCGAAGATGGCTGCTGGCGGCCATGTTTTTTGGCCGAATGACCCCAAAATTACTCGTTCCCATCTACATGTCAATATTAACATCCATGACAAATTTCATGACGATCAGACGAACAGTACGGCCTGTAGCCCGTGCTAATGGATTGAATTTTGAAATCTAAGATGGCTGCTGGCGGCCATGTTTTTTTTCCGAATGACCCCAAAATGAATCATTCCGGTACAAATGTTGATGTCAACAGCTATGACAAATTTCATAATGATCCGATCAAAGGTACGACCTGTAGCCTCTATTGTTGACGCCTTACGTACACACGCACACACGCACACACGCACACACGCACACACGTACACACGGACGACGGACGACAAAGCCATGGCAATAGCTCAAACTTTACAAAGTAAAGTTGAGCTAACAACACCCATGCATATATATATGTGCAGGAGATACTCGAGCTAGGATTCCTCTTATACCTGAGTTGAGGAATATTCACCCAAAGTCAAGATGGCGGCCAAAATGGCCACCAGAAATAGAAAAATCGCCGAAAATCACTGATTTTAACATCAGTGAGCATTATTGTCATGACAACTCCACACCTGATTACTATTATGAGTTGGGAACACTTAGGCGAAGAACTTTCCTTGTACCATATCCAAATAAAAGTTCCCCAAATCCAAAATGGCGCCCACAATGGTGGACAGATTTAGAAAAATCACCGAAATTCCCTCATATTCACATCATTTGGCATTATTGTCGAGACAACTCCACCCATGCTTACAGTTGAGTTGGAATACTGAGGTGAAATAATTACCTTACATCTCATGCAATAAATGGTTTTTCAAATCGAAGATGGCGGCCAAAATGGCGACCGAAATTTGAAAACACGTCTACATTTCATTACTTTCTTACGATGTGCGTTATTGTTTTGCGATTTCTACCCACCATTACATGTTGATATGGAATATTGATATGAAGTATTCATTAGGGTTTGGCAATTGATACTCATAGTCAAGATGGCGGTCAAACTGGTGGCCAGAAATTGAAAAGAAGTCGATATTATCACATACTAATTTCAACTTTTTTGTCATAATATCGATCTGTATAGACGAAACGGTACATAATATAAGCCATCTATTAGTTCCAACATAAGTCGTAGGAAGGATGAAAACCCACAATCGCGATGTGACATTTAAAGATCCATTCTTGACTATAAAGGGCCCATACTGGCCGTAACTGTATATAGGTGCGCCGAATAGTCAAATTATGACTTCCAAGAATCAAAACAACAGTACCTGAGCTTATTCTGATTTGCCACATTCAGCATTATCTGGACCAGTTTCCGTCTCTTCATCAGATTAATCTATCTCGCTCACAACAATACAGTTTTCTACACTTCTTTGTAGAAGGGTCCCACTAATCGGAATGTTTCAAACAATATATATGCCGGTATCCAGCTCACGTGTTTGTTTCGAAAGCTTTGAATTCTTATCCTTATTCTTGGCGAGCTTCATTCGTGATATAGCTTATGGTATAATTCAGATGCTACATATGGGGTATGGGCGTTATCTTGTGCGATAAACTGGACAGGTATTCGGTCGATGCGTATACTAGCTTTAAGAAGGACCTATCTATCTGCGTATTGTCAGCTTTGGTGACCTAATGGGGATAACAATTAACAACATGTACACCTGGTGATCTTCGCAAACAGCCACCTCTCAATATATGGTTCATCAATTCACATACTCATCTAATGCACTGACGTACCCGGACAACTTCTGTATATGGCTTCGAATGTTGAAAGCCTGAGATTTGACGGATGCCTTTCCGCTAAGGCGTAGGAGACCATAATACATAATATGCCCACACTTCTTGAACATGATTCTAAGAACAATCTTGTTGGCGCCCAGCAATCGTCTCACCGAACAGATCCAAGCAGATGATAACAATACACATGATGCTAGTTTGTGGGAATGTGTCATGATAGTGGAAATGAAATTGGACCATGACTGCACCGCCCCTTATTTTGGTATGTTTTAGATTCAGACAGGATCTCATGTGTGGCTTTGCTTTCCTTGTATGCTAAGATTGTATGTTCCCATCCGTTTGGAAGCCGTTCTTAATCAACTGGACCAGGCGTGTACCATTGGCTACTACTGTATAAGCTCCACCAGACTGGGTGTAGTCTTAAAGGCGATGCCTTTGATAGTTGGTTGATATGTCATACTCAGGCTGGGTGGTAGTCGGTATGGTTCAAGAAAGTACAAATGTCACCAAAACACAAGGGTGAAATGTTCAACGCGAAGAACATCCAGAGGAATGTTACGTTGATGAGCTCTGGCATTCAGTTCAACATACGTTGGGCACACCAAGTGATTTCTTGGTAACATCACCATTGCGACCATTGTTCTGCATGAGACATTAACTACTATATTCTAAAGTTATATATATATAAAGCTATATGATCATAAAGGTCGCGTTCCCCAACGTCCACAGCCATTGCCATCGAGACTAAATGCACCACAGTTCCTGACATTTTCTTGAATAATACCGCCCACATACTGACACTAACCCTGCGAGAGGATAACAAAAACGCATACCTTCATGCTATACAGACATTATCCTTTAGTCCATCCGACTGTTTTGAGGGAGGCTAGCATAGTATTATCCAGACTGGTCTGATTCTGGTCAAGTTGAATCAGAACGGCTTCGAAACGGATGTTGAAATACAATCTTACCACACCAAAAAAAAAATCGACACGCATGACATTCTATATCTTAACCATGTACCAGGTATAGGGGTGGTGTATACCGTGGCCCATTTCATTCCCACTATCATGGCGCATGTCCACAAACTAGCACCGTGAGTATTGTTCTTGTCTGTTGGGAGATATTCGATGAGACAACTGCTGGACGTCACACAGTTTGCTTCGTATCATGGTCAAAAAGTGTGGGTAGTCGGTACATTATGGTCTTCTCCTTAGCAGATAGACATCTGTCCAAGGGAATGAGACAGCTAGCAACCTTCGAAACACTGTCAAAGTTGTCCACGTATGCCAATGCGTTCGCTGAGTTTGTGAGTTGACGAACCATCTATTGAGAAGTGACTAGCTAACTGGTTCGCCAGGTGTACATGTCGTTATCCCCATGGGGTATGAGACACATACATAGAGATGACCTTCTGTAAGCTTATATACTCATCGACCATATACCTTCCTAGTTCAAGATGACGCACAAATCCCATATTTAGCAAATATTTAAAATTGTAAGCTAGACACCGGAAAATGAGCTGTTTGAAACGCTATGATTAGAGGGACCCTTCTCCCAGGAAGTGGTGAATACTTTGTCGGTGTGAGCGACCTAGATTTATCAGACAAAGAAATAGAAGCTGGTCCAGATAATTATGGACGTGACGTGGTAAATCAGAATCTGTTATCAGGTAATTGTTCTGATATGACTATTCGGCGCATCTACAGTTACGCCCATTATCGGCGCTGAGTGGAGAATGGATTTTGAAATGCCACATAGCAATATTAATTGTGGGTTTTCATCTTTCCAGAAGGATACGAGCTAAGGCATGCGTTTTGATATGTTTAAGTTGAACTAATAGATAGTTTATGTACAGTTTCGTCCATACATACCGATATTATGACAAAAAGTTGAAATTAGTATGTGATAATATCGACTACTTTTCAATTTCTGGCCGCCAGTTTGGCCGCCATCTTGAATGTGAGTATTAATTGTCAAACCCTAATGAATACTTCATATCAATATTCCACATCAACTGCAATGGTGGGTAGAAATCGCGAAACAATAATGCCCATCGTAAAAAAGTAAAGAAATGTAGGCGTGTTTTCAAATTTCGGTCGCCATTTTGGCCGCCATCTTCGATTTGGAAAACCATTTCTTGCATGAGATGTAAGGTAATTTCTTCACCTCAGTATTTCCAACTCAACTGTAAGCATGGGTGGAGTTGTCTCGACAATAATGTCCAATGATGTGGACGCACAACATTGCGTAATTAAATTTGCACCCGGCCTCGGCTGTTGCTTCACATGCTTGGGTGACATCCTATTCTGAATGGATCAGTAGACTTGTGAGCATGCACTGGATGGACCATGGTTCAGCCAGTATAAGAAAGATTACAGATCTGGATCTTAAAATCCGATCATATAGTTGGGTACGGTGTGAGAAAATTTTGAAATCTGAACAAGAAAATCGCAAAATCCTATACCATCTAGACTGGCCTCAAGCTTTCCACATGTTGGATATTTCCAACTGATGACCATTTAAGTTCACAATTTTGAACAAAAGTATAGGAAAATAATGTTTTTTTTAAAACTAATTAGCCGTCGCCACTTGCCTAGTAGCGGGTTTATCCAAACTGAACATAATTTTATTTAGTGAGTCTACTCGCATTTAATTTGAAACAAACGTCGCACTTGTGTCGACTCGAATTCAAATGCCACTAAATTACAGTTACTTCAAGTAAAGAAACAGAAAAAAGATGGAGGATGGAATGGGGTTATGAAGCCATTATTTCTTCATTTTCCAGTGCTAAAAGAGGGGTGGCCATTATTTTTTTAAATTCAATCCAATATGAAATACACGAAATAGTGGCTGATGACGGTGGAAATTACATCATTCTTGATATTACAATCCAACATCAGAGACTTAGCCTATGTGCTGTATATGGGCCGAACGAGGACAGCCCAATGTTTTTTGAAAAACTTTTTAACAAAATTGACAAATTGGAAAACTCCTCTATAATAATTGCAGGAGACTGGAATGTACCTCAGGACTATTCAATAGATACAATCCATTATAAACAGAAAAACAACACAAAATCAAATGAAAAAATGAAGTTCTGGCAAATGAGGTTAGATTTACACGATACATGGAGGCTTCATAACCCAGGCATTAAACGATACAGTTGGAGGGGCCCAGGAAGTAAAATGGCTAGGCTCGACTACTTCCTGGTCTCCTCTGATCTTCAGTCTTTCATAAAAAAATCTGATATACATATTAGTTATAAATCAGACCATTCTCCAGTGAGCTTAACTATACAATTTGTGAGTCATCTCAGGGGCAGAGGGACATGGAAATTTAACAACAGTTTATTGAGAGACAAAAAGTATATAGAATTAGTTAAAACTATAATTGCTGAGGTAGTAGACCAATATGTGAATAATAACACTGAAAATATACGCATTGGGGAGGAAAATCTTTTTAAAATCAATGATCAACTATTTTGGGAAACCCTAAAAATTATGATTCGTGGCCAAACTATTGCATACTCTTCAAATTTGAAAAAGGGAAGAAATGAATCTGAAAATAAACTTGAGACAGAAATTTCAAGGCTTTCGGAAATACTCAACAATGGTGATGAATCGGTCGCTGCAAAAATAGATAAATTAAAATCAGAGCTAATCGAATTAAGAGACAAGAAAATACAGGGAATAATTCTGAGAACAAAAGCAAAATGGAAAGTAGAAGGGGAAAAATCAACCAAATACTTTTGCAATTTAGAAACGAGAGGCCGATCACGATCGGCAGATGTTTAACCCATACCTTGGCGATAACGATTAGCTATTTTCATAAATCCTTACACCAACCTTTTCAACAATTCACACCTTACTATTAAAGCTACTCAATCCGATTAAGCACCCCTCAGTTACTTTTTATTTGGCTTCGGGGGTAAAAAATATTTTATTCAAATCGAGGAACCCATTCCTCAAAGCTCAGAGTAAGCAGATATCAATTTTTTAAATCTATTATCTTTAACCACCTGGAATATTTAGTGGCCGTATGAAAGTTGATGAAGATGGATAACTCTAAAATCAAGTGTTTTTTTTGTGTCAGATAAATGACAAAGTAGCAAAATTTCATTGTACAAAATGTTGATAAACAACAGATTTTGGGCAATTTTATACTATAGTGGACTGTGGTTAGCATTATTTTTGGGCAATTAATTGATTCTGATAACAGAAGCGGAATTTTTAAAAAACTGTTGTTGTTGGAATCTGATGATATGGGGACCATCAAATCGGATTTAGTACCTTTAAGTTCACAAGTGGCATAAGACTTATTGGGCACCTTCCATATGAACATGGATATGGCATTTGATTCCAACCTATTTAGTCAGTTTAAAATAGATATATAGTCTTATAGAGCTCAGTCCATAGTCAGGCAGAAGAACCATACATAACAGTTAAAGATAAACTATTTAAAAAAATTCGTAAAATATGATTGATAATGATTGGATATAACATACTTTAATGCATAATTATGAGATAACTAGAGGTCACCAGGGATATGAGATTGAAGATAGCATACTGTGTGTCTATGGAATGGGTGGGTTAATTTTGTTAATATTTTAAAGCAATTAAACCAAATGAACCTCTCTGTACAGGTTAGGGGTGTGTTATCATAAACTATGACTTGAAATATAATATAATCAATGACAAATATTTGAGTTATTAAATGAGATAGCAAGGGGTTGATCTTAATCACACTAATGAACTGATCAAAATAGTCTATAAATGCATGTATATGGATTTAGAAGCCCACACAATAAGTCAATCTCAAGAATACAAGCAACATAATTATTATCCTGCACCCCAAATGCAATAGAGGAATTTCAAAATAAGACATTTCCTCTAATGTTTTTAGAAATCCTTACTGAACCTGGCTCAAAGTGAAAGATATAATTTAATATCAGATATCATGTGTCTATGGAATGGGTTAATATTAATCCCAAAATCCATGCAAGACCAGAGAGCTATGTTGGAGTTGATAAATCCTGAGAAGTCACTGTCCACACACTATGGAAATGCAATAAACAACATATAGATATTAAAGTGCAGCAGTGAGTATCAGATTTCATTACCAGGTATCAATAATAGAGATTATCTCTAGTCTCTCTTACTAATACAACAATTGTAAGCTGCTACAGTTATATAGTGTAAGCAAATCTCAAATCTGTTCAATTCTTAGTTAAAAGGGGCCATAATTCTGGTATAAAAAACAGGATCTGGCCCATATTCAAACTCGATCTGTATTTTGAGTTGATAAACTCGCATACCAAATTTGGTTCTTATCAGTTGAAAAATGGTTGATTTATCAAAATATGCAGAAATTCTATATCAAAGGGCCATAACTCCTTTAAAAAATATCGGATCAATCCCATATTCAAACTCGATCTGTATTTTGGTCCGAGAAACTTGCATACCAAATTTGATTATGATCAGATAAAAAAAATTTGAGTTATGGTAGCATGCATGAATTCTAAGTCGAAAAAGAGCCATAACTCGGTAAAAAAAACTCGGATCAAACCCATATTCGAACTCGATCTGTATTTGGTTCCGATCAGATATAAAATGTTCGAGTTAACGCACCATGCGTAAAGTGTCTACAGACAGACAGACAGACGGACGGACGGACGGACTAACGACGAGTGGTCAATCCGGACAACGACACTATGTTTACCATACTATGGTATGGGTAAACATAAAAAGAAGCTACACTGAAATGAAAGTGTCAATGACACTGTAGCTCAACTTAGGTAGGGGAATAATTTAATGGTCGACAGTAAATGGAGGAATAGGAAAAGTGCTAATTGAAATGTCTAAGTAAGACTAGATGTTCATGTCAATATCAACATTCATAACAGGTTTCATAATGATCAGATCAGGGATGTGGTGATTATGGTGTGACAAAGGATTTATTGATGCAAAGAGTAAATTCTAAAATGGCCACCGGCAGCCATGTTTTTTTCCGAATTACCCCAAAATGACTTGTTCCCATCTACAGCCTTTACAAATCTCATAATGATCTGATCAAAGGTATGACCTGTAGCCTGTGCCAATGGATTTAGTCATGCAAAGAGTAAAATCCAAGATGGCTGCTGGCGGCCATGTTTTTCGGCTGAACGACCCCAAAATGACTCGTTTCCCATCTACATGTCATTGTTAACATACATGACAAATTTCTTGTAAAACTCGATGCAAAATCACAATTGTTCTCGACACTAACATACATATAAACATTACATATATGTAATAGTGTTAATTTGATTATCCAAACACCTCACTCAACAAACAAAACAAAAAAAGACTTTCCAGCGATATATATAGATAATTCCTATCTTACTTACTTAACTAAAGACGGCGGTATCTTACAATTCGTCTGGATTGTCTCACAACCACACCAATACTTGTCTGTGATATGCCCCAAAACTAGTTTCTAGTTAGTTTCATACACGAGAATACATGTAGTCTGTACGTATGCGTGGATAAAAAAAATACAAGCCTTCTATATATATGCAAATAATTATAGTGATACTTGTTTTAGGGGGTAGCAGGAAGACAGCCCGATAGGGCTAGGCTATATAACCCCCAACAATATATACAGCATTTATATTATTATATGTTACTGTCATTGTATTATTCATGTGTATATTGTAAATAAATTATCCTATCCTATCCTAAAGGTCAGACCAAAGGTACGACCTGTAACCCGCGCCAAAGGATTTAGTCATTGAAAGAGAAAAATCCAAGATGGCTGCTGGCGGCCATGTTTTTTGGCCGAACGACCCCAAAATCACTCGTTCCCATCTACATGTCATTGTTAACAACCATGACAAATTTCATGAAGTTCTGATCAAAACTACGACCTGTAGCCTGCGCCAAAGGATTTAGTCATGCAAAGAGTAAAATCCAAGATGGCTGCCAGCGGCCATGTTTTTTTGGCCGTATGACCCCAAAATGACTCGTTCCCATATACATGTCAATATCAATATTCATGACAAATTTCATAAAGGTCAGACCAAAGGTACGACCTGTAACCCGCGACAAAGGATTTAGTCATGCAAAGAGTAAAATCCAAGATGGCTGCAGGCGGCCATGTTTTTTGGCGGAACGACCCCAAAATCACTCGTTCCCATCTACATGTCATTGTTTACATCCATGACAAATTTCATGAAGTTCTGACCAAAGCTACAACCTGTAGCCCGCGCCAAAGAATTTAGTCATGCAAATAGTAAAATCCAAGATGGCTGCTGGCGGCCATGTTTTTTGGCTGAACGACCCCAAAATGACTCGTTCCCATCTACATGTCAATATTAACATCCATGACAAATTTCATAATGATCAGACGAACAGTACGACCTGTAGCCCGCGCCAATGGATTGAATTTTGAAATCCAAAATGGCCACCAGCGGCCATGTTTTTTGGCAGAATGAACCCAAAATGACTCGTTCCCATCTACATGTCAATGTCAACATTCATGACAAAATTCATAAAGATCAGACCATAGGTACGACCTGTAGTCCGCGCCAAAGGATTTAGTCATGCAAAGAGTAAAATCCATGATGGCTGCTGGCGGCCATGTTTTTTGGCCGAACAACCCCAAAATCACTCGTTCCCATCTACATGTCATTGTTAACATCCATGACAAATTTCATGAAGTTCCGATCAAAACTACGACCTGTAGCCTGCGCCAAATGATTTAGTCATGCAAAGAGTAAAATCCAAGATGGCTGCTGACGGCCATGTTTTTTGGCCGAACGACCCCAAAATGACTCGTTCCCATCTACATGTCAATATTAACATCCATGACAAATTTCATGATGATCAAACGAACAGTACGACCTGTAGCCCGCGCCAATGGATTGAATTTTGAAATCAAAGATGGCCACCAGCGGCCATGTTTTTTGGCCGAATGACCCCAAAATGACTCGTTCCCATCTACATGTCAATGTCAACATTCATGCAAAATTTCATAAAGATCAGACCAAAGGTACGACCTGTAGCCCGCGCCAAAGGAAATTGTTGACGGACACACGGACACACGCACACACGCACACACGCACACACGGACGACGGACGCCAAGCCATGGCAATAGCTCAAACTTACAAAAGTAAGTTGAGCTAAAAACTATTGCCAAACTAATTAAAAGTGATGGATCTGAAATAACCGAACTTTCTGACATAATTGAAGAACAACACAATTTTTACAAAAATCTATATGAATCAAAGATTGAACCAACAGCTGGAGATGAAGAAAATAATTTTCTTGATGTTGAAAACCCTTTTCTGAATTTCTTGGATACGCAAGAAACTGAATCCTTGGAGGGACAACTAACTGAATACGAATGCACAGCATCATTAAACGAGAGGCCGATCACGATCGGCAGATGTTTAACCCATACCTTGGCGATAGCGATATGCTATAACTGATAATTGGTCAAAGATATGATCACAGTAATACATATATCAGTACCTAACTTAAAATCAAAAGGTCAAATAATTTGTCTTAAGAAGGGGTTAAAGTAATTGGGGTGGGGGAGGAGTCGTTTTAAATCTCATAACTCTGTCCCTATTCACACAAGGACCTCTCACTGTGAGATCCAATTGTTTAGCCATTAATAAATTTGACAGATAGGATAAACAATTATCCAGCCAGCAGGTTGTTCATCTTTACCTTCATACAACCACCCACCTAGGGCTATGTAACATATGTCATCACTCAATTAATAACAGATTTTGCTTGGAATGACATCTATTAAAGGTATTCTCATACTCTGGATATTGGATGTTCACATGTCAATTTATTGATATCATTATATTACATGCAACTATTGCAATAAAATCTTCATATTTTCAATACAGGACATTCACACCTTATTAATGGAATACAACTAAAACAAATTAGTGTCAATGACAATTTTTTTTTTTTAATTAAATAATTTTTTTATTATTATAAAAGTTTTTTAATATTTGATTATGTTAAATTGAGCGAGGAAATTCAATCTAAAAAAATATGAAAAATCCAAATTTCAAATTTAAAAAAAAAGAAGGGTCATAACTCCTTTAAAATAAATCGGATCAAACCCATATTCAAACTCGAACTGTATTTTGGGATGAGAAACCTATATAAAAAATTTGGTTCCGATCAAATAGAAAATGTTAGAGTTATCGCATTATACCTAAAGTGTCTGACAGACAGACAGATATAGATGGACGGACAGACGAGTAGTCAATCCGGACATTGACGCTATGTGTACCATACTATGGTATAGGTACACATAAAAAGTTTTATCTCATGCAGAGTTCAGGAAAAATACATCAAACCTGGTGTGCCCCTTTAATTTTTCAATTCACATATGTAATCAATTGAAATCAATGTCGAAAAAGCTTTCCATTAATATATAGATAAAACAAACTAGACCTACAGTACTAAAAGTGTTATGAACAATTATTTTGTTCCCATAGACTGATACAGAGCTCTCAAGTTTTTAAAACTTTGAAAACCAAAGTTGTCTTCCCATGAAACCAACAAATTCCAATGGTAATGCTATTAACCCTTTACCCAACAAACCGGCCAAAACCGGCCAAATAAAGCTTCAACAGCCTAAACTATCTTCGGTCTGTCTCAATAGAACCATACAAATATGGATATCATTGGAACCGGCTCCTTGACCACATTGTGATAGTTACAGTTATACCCTGTGCCAATGCATTCTCTTATATATGCGAGTCGACCATAGGTCGCCTCGCATATATAAGAGAATGCATTGGCCTAAAAACAATCTTTTTTTAACACTTTTTACCATTTTTTCTTACATTCTTTAACAATTTTATAATTTTTAATGTGTTAAGCCAATGCATTCTCTTATATATGCGAGGCGACCTATGGTCGACTCGCATATATAAGAGAATGCATTGGCACAGGGCCCTTCTGTTGGCTAAAGGGTTAAACAATGAAACCAGATTATGCCTTTAAGATGAAATTTAAATAACCATGCATATAAAATATAATAGTATAAACATTCCACCTATGATATGGCCAGAGATACTTATAGAGTATAAAGTATATCTGATACAGCCAGCACATCTCCTAGCAGTTAATTAACTCAATACAAGATAACCAACTTCATGGTATTGTAACTGGATACTAACTCTGTGTGAGAAGACACAAGAGAGAGACAACTTCATGGTATTGTAACTGGATAATATCTCTGTGTGAGAAGACACAAGAGAGAGACAACTTCATAGCATCCTGAACCTGATTTATTAGATACTATCTAGACAGTGCCACCTGTGTATCTTTGATATATTTTAGCGATGAATAAAATAATCAAAGGGCCATAACTCCAGTAAAAAGTACCGGATCAAACCCATATTCGAACTCGATCTGTATTTTGAGTTGAGAAACTCACATACAAAATTTGTTTCCTATCAGTTGAAAAATTGTTGATTTATCGAAGCATTCATGAATTCTATGTCAAAGGGCCATAACTCCATTAAAAAATATCGAATCAAACCCATATTCGAACTCGATATGTATTTTGGGTTGAGCAACTCACATACCAAATTTGGTTATGGTCAGATAATTTCTTTTTGAGTTATGGCAGCATGCATAAATTCTAAGTTGAAAAAGGGCCATAACTCCGTAAAAAAAACTCTGATCAAACCCATATTCGAACTCGATCTGTATTTGGTGCTGAGAAATTAATATACAAAATTTGGTTCCGATCAGATAGAAAATATTTCAGTTATCGCACCATGCGTAAAGTGTCTACAGACAGACAGACAGACAGACAGACAGACAGACATACAGACAGACAGACAGACGGAAGGACGTACGGACGGACTAACGACGAGTGGTCAATCCGGGCAACGACACTATGTTTACCATACTATGGTATGGGTAAACATAAAAAGATAAAAAATGAAAAATCCCCAGGATCAGATGGATATACAGCAGAATTCTACAAATTTTTCTGGAAAGATCTGGGGCAATTTGTTGTTAACTCATTGAACTATGGTTTTCGTACACAAAAATTATCAGTCACGCAAAGATGTGGAATTATAACATGTCTGCCAAAACCCAATAAACCTAAAGAATACATTAAAAATTGGAGGCCTATTTCGCTTCTCAATGTTGATGTTAAAATTGGATCAACAGTTATTGCTAATCGGGTAAAGAAAGTCCTCCCAAAACTTATTGCAGATTCACAACGTGGATTTCTAGCAGGGCGTTACATTGGGGAATCAACAAGGCTTACATTTGATTTATTAGAAAAATGCGAGCAAAGAGATATACCTGGATTACTAGTACTACTTGATTTTGAAAAAGCTTTTGACTCCTTAGAATGGAGTTATTTAGAAAATTGTTTAAAATTTTACAAATTTGGACCAGATATCATCGGTTGGGTAAAAACCTTTTATACAGATATTTTCAGCTATTTTGTCAATAACGGAAACCTATCTAACAAGATAGATATACATAGAGGGGTAAGACAAGGTGACCCACTTTCTCCTTACCTGTTTATTTTAGCGGTAGAAACTCTTAGCGCATCTTTAAAAAATAATTTAGATATAAACGGGATAAAAATTAACAAAATACATGGTCTCACAATATGCAGATGACATGAACCTCTTCCTCAGGAATGACTCACACTCATTAAACGAAGCCCTTAATACAGTCCGAAATTTCGCAAAGATAACAGGACTAAAAGCAAACTTCCAAAAAACTCAAGTCTTATGGATTGGATCGAAACGGGGCTGTGGTGAAGAAATTCCAACAGAAGAAAATATCCTATGGAATCACTCAAATTCGGTCACTATACTTGGTATTGAATTCAACCTCTTCAATGACGACTACATTGAAAATAATTACAAGACAAAAATAAAAAAGCTAGAAAATCTACTGAATGACTGGTCCTTCAGACAACTAAGTCTTACTGGAAAAACAACAGTAATAAAGACTCTTGCACTTCCAATGTTAATTCACTGTCTATCAGTACTACCTCCCCCTTCAAAAGACACATCTCTAAAAATCCAACAAATCTTTTATCGCTTTTTATGGTCTGGAAAAAAAGATAAAATTAAACGTAATGTTATAATAAATGAAATTGAAAACGGAGGCTTGAAGTTTCCACATATTGACTCGTTTGCAAATGCATTAAAAATGACCTGGATACAAAAATTGCTAGACACTTCCAATAATGCCAGCTGGAAAAATATAATCTTAGATGACTTGGAGCCCTTTGGTGGTCCAAAAGTTTGGTTCTTTCAAAATGAAGCACTGACTATTATGGCAAATAAAGTTAATCCATTTTGGAAAAGCGTTATACAGGCTTGGAGTTTGGTAGATCAAGATATCAGCACAGCCCCACAAGACATCCAATCCCAATCCATTTATTGGAATAAATATATAAAAATAGACAATCATATGCTCTTAAACACTAAATGGATAAAGCAGGGTGTATTTTTTATAAATGACTTGATGAAAGATGATGATGGACTCTTAGACTATCCATCATTCTGTAGCACTTATAATTTACAAATTCCTTTCACACACTATCAAGGACTGTTGAATGCGATACCATCCCAATGGAGAGCATGTTTGAGAAATAGTGAGAAACTTGAATCAATTAAAAAAGAAAAAATAGAAATTCTCGGGAATGCCTTAACACCATGTAAGATTTTTTACCCAATTATTCTTAGACAATATGCTGAAACACCTTCCCACATACAAAAAAAATGGTCTAATAGACTTGGAATAGCTTTATGTGATTTGGATTGGAAACAAATATATAGGAACCCATATCATATCACAGATGATACTGGCCTGATAAGTTTTCAATACAAAATTAATCAAGACATACTTTATACAAATTCAAAATTATTCAAGTGTAAACTGTCAGAAACAGAATTATGCTCTTTTTGTGGGAACACGAAAGAAACAATTATACATCTCTTTTGGGATTGCCCCATTTCAAAATCAGTTCTACTTCAACTCCAACATAAGTTAAAAGAAAAGTGTGATATTACATTCGAATTAAAACCAGAGTATACTGTCCTAGGTATGCATGGAGATATACATCCCAATGATACCCTTGATATCTGTACAATGCTGTATAGAAAATTTATATACTCATGTAAGATGAGGGCTACCAACCCAACTATAAATGGACTTCTTGAATTTTTTAAATATTATAAAAGAATTGAAACTCTAAACACATATTCCTTGAATGATAGAAGTAAAAAATATGGGGAAAGATGGGAAGCCCTGGAAGCAATTCTTAGCAATTGAAAACAAGGCAATATCTACTTCTCAGTGAAGCTATTACTCAAACATGCTCATAATATGGATTTAATAACTTCCCCCCAAGACAGTTCAGAAATAAGTGATCATAAGTATCCACGTTTCACAAATACACTGATTATCCACAAAAAAAACAAAATTACTTGTTTTATATTTTGTTACTTTATATCTACAAATTACATTTAATCATATATACATGTATGTTCATATATACCTAAAAATATTTGAAAATGTTATACAATACTGAATAAGACTAATGTCACATGATGAAATTAAAAAAATTATCTGAATCATTAGCATATCATTATGCTGCTCGTTTGCATTTCGCAGATATAAATTTGAGTCGACGCAGGTCGACGGAGATGCGACGTTTGTTTCAAACACGGATCTCAGACGCATCAGTATTTAGATTCGTGTTGCCCACACGCATTCTTCGTCGGTAGTGCGTCTACTCACATTTATTTGAAACAACTGTCGCACTTTAGTCGTCTCGATTTCAAATAATTGAATTTGAGTCGTCGGTAGTGCGACGTTTGTTCCGAGGGTAATGGGCCAGAATTTGGATGTTAATGGGCTAGAGTAGCCTCATAACATGATCCATCTCAGTTCCGTGTCAATGTTCTGCCCATTTCCATTGAAAAACATGGCCAGAATCACAAAAGAAGTTTTAGTTAAAATTCCATACTGCATCCCTTAAAATGAATTTGTCATGCCTCATAATGTATTGTTACAACCACAAAATAACACTTTATAGTTGTCAGTTGATTATTAAAGTAGCATGTTGAATAACCAAATGAGTCACTATTTGTTACCTTTTCACAACAGCTGAGAATAATGTTCGGAATATATGTGAAAACTCAACTTTTTACCAAATTTGGTTGCCATTTTGCAAGCTATCTTGAGTGATTTTGTCTAAAACACCGCAGTGTGACACATTTAACCCTTAAGGGTCTGGAGATATAGCAATATAATGACTACTGTAGGGTGGCATTAGTATAGCTCATACAACACAACAAAGGATTAAGGTACAGTGAAGTAACATATGTCAATCTCAAGGTAAATGAAAGTTCTATAAATTGTGACATGTCGCACCTGAGCTAACATGGTTGTCAACTGTCAAATTTACCTGTAATCAACAGGTAAAATATTGAAAAACTAATAAATTGATGTTCTGAATTGAATTTCTGTCTTGTGTTTGAATATTTTCAGCATATTTGAGATATAAGATCAAATATAACCTTTGTTGGCCAATTTCCACAACTTTGGATGGCTCGAAACAATTATCTCAGTCTCGGGTAGACGACTAACAACCAATGATTATAAGATGAAATATTCACAGATTCTGAGTTTTACCTATTGTAATGAAATGATTATTATTGTTACTTTGTGTCCCTGTACATTGTCCTGAAATGTTGTATGGGCCAATATATCTGGATGGAGGTGTCAACTTTTGACCCAGGGCTTCACCTGTCAATCAGCTGACAGTTACCTGTGAACAGGTAACTGAAAGCAATGAAAGTTGCAAATATTTTTCATAACATAAAATTTATATTGAATGTCTCAAAATAACATGTTTTCAGATACATTTATAGATGTAATGTCTTTCACATACTAATACTGTCCCAATTTGAGAGAAACTGTACTAATTACAGCCGTAAATGTCAATTTCCTGGATATAGGTGTGTCCTCCTCAACTTGTGATGAAAACAAATTTGTTTGGTAAACAATTAAGTCTAAAACTTCATCAGTCAGAAAAAGTTCCAAGAACTCAATTTCTGTTGAATTCTCACCCAAAGAATGCTGAGGACCGGTATTATTCCTTTCAAATCCTGGAATTGCATGACGAACAAGATTTTCAGTCCAGTTATCAGCATGTGTGACAGGTGTTGTTGATTGTTGAGGTGCGTCACCGTGTCCATCAGAGTCGCTATTTTCATCATCGTCAGATTTATTCTCTTCTGAGTCCGATAAACTGTCATCTAAGTCGGAATAATCTGGTATTTCAACTGGAATTATTTTCTTTCTGGGCCGCAAAGATGGCATGTTGTATCCGCAGAAACTCAGGTGTACTAAACCAGGTGTATCATGAGAAAAAACATCGAAAAATCACCGATAAAAACGTGCATGGGCGCGGACATTTTGTATGCGTAATACGTCATCACTACCGGGGTGAATACCACACCGGAAGTAGTTGATTCTATTAGAATTACGATGTTTACCGCGGGAGTTTTGAAAACTCGGAGTATTCGTATATGGACCCGTAAGGGTTAAGACAGATCAAAATAAAAAGTACCTTTGATTCAAAAGATAGTTCCATTTTACTCGAAAACATGGTCCAAACCGGAAAAGTTAATTTTTGCCGATTTTGAAGTCAAGTTTGTGATAGCAAAATCCAATATTTCTGGTAATGTCAGTGGTTACAATAGTAACAATTAACCAAGATGCATCAGCAATGTTAGTATTCAATGTACAGAAGGCATATTAGTCAATTTTATTCATCAACCACTTCTTGTAGACGATTGCAGGGCACGCTTGGGCAATATCTACCATTTTCCATAGATTGGCCGCCATTTTGGCAGCCATTTTGAGTAACCAGTGATGTACTGATTATCGGCTATCGGATCGTGCTGATATGTGGTATCGGCAAAATATCAGTATTGATCAACAAAATTTAGTCTCCCGACCAATATCGTGTCATGTCATGTCATTTGTGAACATTGTGGCACCAATTCCTACATTAATATTAAATGAAAGTGTCAATGACACTGTAGCTCAACTTAGGTAGGGGAATAATTTAATGGTCGACAGTAAATGGAGGAATAGGAAAAGTGCTAATTGAAATGTCTAAGTAAGACTAGATGTTCATGTCAATATCAACATTCATAACAGGTTTCATAATGATCGGATCAGGGATGTGGTGATTATGGTGTGACAAAGGATTTATTGATGCAAAGAGTAAATTCTAAAATGGCCACCGGCAGCCATGTTTTTTTCCGAATTACCCCAAAATGACTTGTTCCCATCTACAGCCTTTACAAATCTCATAATGATCTGATCAAAGGTATGACCTGTAGCCTGTGCCAATGGATTTATTCATGCAAAGAGTAAAATCCAATATGGCTGCTGGCGGACATGTTTTTTAGCCAAACGACCCCAAAATGACTCGTTCCCATCTACATGTTAATATTAACATCCATGATAAATATCATGATGATCAGACAAACAGTATGTCCTGTAGCCCGTGCCAATGGATTGAATTTTTAAATCCAAGATGGCTGCCAGCGGCCATGTTTTTTGGCCGTATGACCCCAAAATGACTCGTTCCCATATACATGTCAATATCAATATTCATGACAAATTTCATAAAGGAGCCAATATCCAGAATTTTCATTACGAGAAACGCATTAATGCCTGTTGGATAAATCATGTTTGTCACATAATTATTGTTAGTCTTCAATCTTTCTACGCACACGGTATTAAAAGATAATTATTACTTCCTCAAATCTTCTGACATTCACCTACTAGCTGCATCCGCAACATTTACACATATCATCGAATATAACTGATTGAATTTTATATTCCAATTGAGAAGTTTCTTAATGCACATAATATGATAAACAACAATTTCTGTATACATCAGTCCAGAGAAACAGGTCTTACACGCATCCTCCTGTCACGCTTCACTTCACTGGTCCGAGACGCAGGATAAATTCGTGCACCAGGTGATGAAACCAATCATAATATTTACGACCGATGGGCACATCATCATTATGGACAGATACAGTAAGCGCCAGAACTGACAATTTTCAATATATTCAACAACGTTTAGACCAAATTATATAAACCAGTGGTGTGACTTGTAATAGTGATAAATGCATGGCAATATATATATATGTGTGTGTTAAAGTGAGACTCCTTTTTCTAAACGACTGGAATTGACATATTGTTCATGTCAGAGGTGGCCTGTGTGCACCCCTGTCTCCACTGTTTGTTCTCATCGCTGTCTGGCTGTCAACATGCCTCCATCCGTCTGTACATGTTGTGGTTGGGGTGATAATGCGGATACCTAATAATGGTTATTGATCACCATGTATACACACCGTTTACATATACCGTTGTATGTATATTTTTTTGTAGGAATATAGATCTATACATTTTATGCACCTGTGACTAATATATGTATACCAGCCTATTCATCTTTGTTAGTAATTATTCATCTATATAAATTGTATTTGACAAAATATATTGACATCATATATGCTATATTTATATTAACATCAGCATTTATTGATACAATTCCACCAAAGAACTTGAATTCAAGTTTAGCAAAAATGATATTCGTATTAATTTCCACGCATACATATCGATCTTCCGCACGACAACATAAACATATGGCGATACCAAGGCGCACATTACAGCAATTTAGAAATTTCCACAATGTCTGCAAATAGAATAACTTTGAGTGAGGTTCGGGATACACAGGCACATGATTTCGCGGCGAAATGGTCTCAATTAGAAGGAGATGAATTCAATCCCGATAGCATCCAACTTTGGAATCAAAATACATGTCAATATTTTTCGCCTATACAGGGTAAAAAGATGCTATCAAATAATATAAAATTCTCTATCTTCGGCCTAAATTGCAGAAGCCTTAACGCAAATTACGGAGATCTAAAAAATCTACTTTGTGACTTGAAAACAGAAGAAAATTTGTTTGATGTTATTGCCCTAACAGAAATATTCAAAGTGCATAGTCCCTCAGATTTTTCACTTCCGGGATATCACCCCTTAGAATTCAAATCTCGACCTGACGGCGACGATGCCAGAGGCGGCGTTGGCATTTATATAAAGGAAAATCTTCAATATAAACCCAGACCAGATTTAACAGTATTTATACCACATGTAATAGAAACATTATTTATAGAAATAAACAGAGGAGCGAACGATAATTATATAGTAGGATGTATGTATAGACCGAACACAGCACCAAAGGCCGACTTGGACAAATTTATGTTGAAATTCGATAATATATTAGAACAAGTGAACAATACCAAGTCTTACATAATAGGAGACCTCAACATCGACCTCTTAAATTTTGATACGCATCAAAAAACTAACGATTTTATAAACAATGTCTTCACGTGTCTTCGTGCCCATGATAACGAAACCGACAAGAATGACTGAGCACTCTGCTACCCTAATTGATCACATCTATACCAACAAAGTACAAGTTGGTCATCAAACAGGGATAATTACTTGCGACATCTCCGATCATTTCGGCATATTCCTATCTGAATCAAACAAACACAAACCCATAAACCCCCCTCATAAAAAAGTCACGTACAGGAGCTACAACACTAACAATGTCAATATTTTCAAAAACTTGTTAAAATCATGTAAATTCGACTCAGTTCTCGGTTGTAACTCCCCTGATAAGGCATATGAATTATTTTTAGACATATATATGAACGCACATGATCTAGCCTTTCCTCTCATAACACGAAATGTACCCAAAAAATATATAAAACGCGAACCATGGATGACATCTGGACTCATTAAATCCTCTATTACTAAGCAAGAATTATACTCTAATAAACTGAAGGCACCTTCAGAAACAAATAAAATCGCCTTTTTAAATTATCGTCAATTATACAATAAACTAATAAGGAAATGTAAAAATAATTATTACTGCGATAGCCTAGAAAAAAATAAGAATGATATAAAAAACACATGGAAAATTCTTAAAAACGCAATCAATAAAAATCAAAAATCATGTAACTACCCTCAGACATTTAATGATAATGATACAGAGCTATCTGACCCGAACATAATAGCCGAAAAATTCAATGACTACTTTTCAAAATCGGTCGAAACACCAGCAACTCCATACACACTGAAAACGATGCAAATTTCACTGATTATCTTCAAGACAGGCAAATAAACGCACTCGAAATCGAACCTACATCGATACAGGAAATAATATTGACATGCTATACTATGAAAGGGAAAATGAGCAAAGATTACAACGGCATATCGACCGCACTTATGAAAGAGAGTATCTTCACAATAGCCACACCACTTAAGCATATATTTAATCTATCGTTCGAACAGGGAATATTCCCAGCTAAAATGAAAGTTTCCAAAGTAGTCCCCATTCCTAAAATAAATAACTCAAAGGAAATAACAAACTACCGCCCAATCAGTATCCTGCCATCGTTCTCTAAACTACTTGAAAAAATAATGCAAAAACGACTAGTAGATTTTCTAAATGAACATGAAATCTTGTATAAACACCAATATGGATTTAGAGCAAATCACTCAACTTTTCACCCGATTTTGCACCTTCTAGACCATCTCGTTAAAAATAATGATAAACCGACACGGGATTCCACCTTAGCTGTATTTATTGATTTATCTAAAGCATTCGATACGATCGACTACGACATACTGATATCGAAACTGGAACACTATGGCATCAGGGGTGTAGCAATGTCATGGTTCCATAGTTATTTGAATGAGCGGAGGCAATACGTTGAATATGGTGGGACTACTTCTAACCTTATGAACACTTCCTGTGGGGTCCCACAAGGCTCAATTCTTGGGCCGATTATTTTCTTAATATACGTGAATGATATGGTAAATTCTACAACAATAGACATTTTATCGTATGCCGATGACACAACACTGTTTACAAGCGGTAAAGATGGCGAACTAGTACAAAGTTACGTCAACAATGAATTAGCCAATGTATCAGACTGGTGCTGCTGTAATAAACTCTCAATTAATATTAATAAAAGCAACTACATGCTTTTACACCCCCAAAACAATGATCAAAAGTGGAATACTTTGAAATTAAAGCTAAATAACACTCAATTGAACCGAATAGGGAATCTTGGACATGAATCATCGGCAAAATTTCTAGGTATTCACATTGATGAGAACTTGACATTCAAAAAGCACATATCCATAATCTGCTCAAAATTATCACATGCAATCTACTGCATCAATAAGGTGAAACATTTTTTCCCAAGTAAAGCATTGAAAACATTGTACTATGCACTGATTCAAAGCCACTTAGTTTATGGAATCCAAATATGGGGTCATGTTCCGGAAGTCAAGAAAATATTCCTATTACAAAAAAGAGCAATGCGTATAATATGCAATAAGAAGTATAGGAGTCACACAGATCCACTCTTTAAAAGAGAGAATATCTTGAAAATATATGACTTACACACCCTCAATTCCTCCATTTTCATGCATGACTGGTGTTATAACCACCTGCCTGCGTCTTTTGGAATTATGTACAATAAACGAGCAAAATCAACACCAAGACACCCGAATCCCGTACTGTTAGAACTACCTAGAACTGACTGGTCAGGTAAATTGCCACACCACGCCTACCCCACAACATGGAACAACATGGAAAAAGACTATACATCTTACCAAAGCAGGCACACGTTGAAGAAGCGCTTACAGATAGCAATGCTTAGAAATTACCAAGAAAATGTATGCTGTAAAAACAAAGGATGCCCCGACTGTGCTCTATAAATAATATGAATATTCATTGTAAAACTCGATGCAAAATCACAATTGTTCTCGACACTAACATACATATAAACATTACATATATGTAATAGTGTTAATTTGATTATCCAAACACCTCACTCAACAAACAAAACAAAAAAAGACTTTCCAGCGATATATATAGATAATTCCTATCTTACTTACTTAACTAAAGACGGCGGTATCTTACAATTCGTCTGGATTGTCTCACAACCACACCAATACTTGTCTGTGATATGCCCCAAAACTAGTTTCTAGTTAGTTTCATACACGAGAATACATGTAGTCTGTACGTATGCGTGGATAAAAAAAATACAAGCCTTCTATATATATGCAAATAATTATAGTGATACTTGTTTTAGGGGGTAGCAGGAAGACAGCCCGATAGGGCTAGGCTATATAACCCCCAACAATATATACAGCATTTATATTATTATATGTTACTGTCATTGTATTATTCATGTGTATATTGTAAATAAATTATCCTATCCTATCCTAAAGGTCAGACCAAAGGTACGACCTGTAACCCGCGCCAAAGGATTTAGTCATTGAAAGAGAAAAATCCAAGATGGCTGCTGGCGGTCATGTTTTTTGGCCGAACGACCCCAAAATCACTCGTTCCCATCGACATGTCATTGTTAACATCCATGACAAATTTCATGAAGTTCTGATCAAAACTACGACCTGTAGCCTGCGCCAAAGGATTTAGTCATGCAAAGAGTAAAATCCAAGATGGCTGCCAGCGGCCATGTTTTTTTGGCCGTATGACCCCAAAATGACTCGTTCCCATATACATGTCAATATCAATATTCATGACAAATTTCATAAAGGTCAGACCAAAGGTACGACCTGTAACCCGCGACAAAGGATTTAGTCATGCAAAGAGTAAAATCCAAGATGGCTGCAGGCGGCCATGTTTTTTGGCGGAACGACCCCAAAATCACTCGTTCCCATCTACATGTCATTGTTTACATCCATGACAAATTTCATGAAGTTCTGACCAAAGCTACAACCTGTAGCCCGCGCCAAAGAATTTAGTCATGCAAATAGTAAAATCCAAGATGGCTGCTGGCGGCCATGTTTTTTGGCTGAACGACCCCAAAATGACTCGTTCCCATCTACATGTCAATATTAACATCCATGACAAATTTCATAATGATCAGACGAACAGTACGACCTGTAGCCCGCGCCAATGGATTGAATTTTGAAATCCAAAATGGCCACCAGCGGCCATGTTTTTCGGCAGAATGAACCCAAAATGACTCGTTCCCATCTACATGTCAATGTCAACATTCATGACAAAATTCATAAAGATCAGACCATAGGTACGACCTGTAGTCCGCGCCAAAGGATTTAGTCATGCAAAGAGTAAAATCCATGATGGCTGCTGGCGGCCATGTTTTTTGGCCGAACAACCCCAAAATCACTCGTTCCCATCTACATGTCATTGTTAACATCCATGACAAATTTCATGAAGTTCTGATCAAAACTACGACCTGTAGCCTGCGCCAAAGGATTTAGTCATGCAAAGAGTAAAATCCAAGATGGCTGCCAGCGGCCATGTTTTTTGGCCGAACGACCCCAAAATGACTCGTTCCCATCTACATGTCAATATTAACATCCATGACAAATTTCATAATGATCAGACGAACAGTACGACCTGTAGCCCACGCCAATGGATTGAATTTTGAAATCCAAAATGGCCACCAGCGGCCATGTTTTTTGGCAGAATGAACCCAAAATGACTCGTTCCCATCTACATGTCAATGTTAACATTCATGACAAATTTCATAAAGATCAGACCAAAGGTACGACCTGTAGCCCGCGCCAAAGGATTTACTCATGCAAAGAGTAAAATCCAAGATGGCTGCTGGCGGCCATATTTTTTGGCCGAACAACCCCAAAATCACTCGTTCCCATCTACATGTCATTGTTAACATCCATGACAAATTTCATGATGATCAAACGAACAGTACGACCTGTAGCCCGCGCCAATGGAAATTATAATTTGTTGACAAGCCAGACTGCTTAGAACATACATGTATGGGATTCCATCTCATATTTAAATTATACTTTAATTACTATCCCCCCATTCTCCTCTATTTATCAAACATGGACAGATAAGATCATATCTGACCTGTGTAATAAGGAATGCTTATATTGTTAGGTACATGTACATGCAAGATTAAAAGGGAACTGTTAATAAAACTTTTTGTTCAGTAAAATAAACTATACCAGTGTCATAATGTAGAATTAAGGTTACTAAAAACGAATCATATTCGAAAACACCAACTTATAGCGTAAAAATCGAGATTTTAATGCCTTTTTGACGTCGAAAATAATAAGGAAAAACTAAAAAGCCACTCGCCAGTTTTATGTGCACAAAGAAGCGTGACGTCAATGTGGGAACGCAACTTTTTTTCGGATGATGGAATAAGACGTAAACATGTCCACGTGTTTTCTCATTTGTTTTGTTAATGGCGACTTACGATACAAATCTACTATTTTCAACAATTTGGACATTTAGAAAGTATTGATGACTGAAGTGTGTAATCATATAATATCACGGAGTTCTGCTTGGACTATACGTTGGACGCTGTTTTGCGAATTTTTGATGGATATTGTGAATTGGATTTTCGATTCTGGACAGTCACAGTGCCGAGGTTGACGTTTCACAATTGAAACAAATTGACACTTTTATTGACAGATTTATGTTTTAGAGGAATGTTTATCAACCAAGAATCAAAATTATTGGACTGTAATGTGCATAGAACAGTTGTCTGCAGTTTTCAACACATTATTGGTGGAAAAAGATTCTAAAACTACGATGGCAATTTGGGAAGTAAATCACCTATTTTCGATGTTTTTTTCCGATGGTAATCCGACGTGGGCCGTATTCAACAATGCCAGCAAGGAGCTGATGCTGAACTCTTCCAATTTGATGATTATTTATTATAATTAATAAATATTTATTTTAACCATTTCGCTTGTATATATATATCTCCAAAATCAGTTGGACAAGTGTAGGTGAACAACCGATATACATTGTACATACAATAATAGCCTGATCGAGTTAAAATAGATTCATTGATCGGTCTTCCTGGCACATTGCTCACTGTTGTATTGTAAGAGGGGAAACCTCTAAATTTCTTGAACATTGTTTAAGAATTTGTAGATGTTTATATTGAATATTCTCAGTAAATAATTATTCTGTTTGTTTCAAAAGAAATCAGAATAATTGTTATTGTTTGCAAGTACTAGTATTGGTTGAAAGATAATTATAGAACAGTTTAGATTGACTCCCCTCTTACCGGATGCATGCTGACTGTGGAAGACCGATCGGTCTATTTAAGCACTTCCGGGCTATTATAGATCACTCGGTGATTCACCCAGGTTCGTTGGATGGCTCAAACGATGTTTCCTAAGAAATTTATATATGCCCTTAATTTGAACCACACAGTTGATTGTTTCGTACCATATTTTTTGTCATTTCACACCATATACATTTGTATGTTTCGTTGGTTCCCACAAATGGTAATTGGTCATGCATATGCAGCGTACCATGTGAAAAATTATTTTAATTTTGTTAACTTAATGAAAGCGAACATGTTTACGATTTAAAGTTACGTGATGATGACAACCCGACAATTACATGTAAACATATTTCTTTCTTTTTTTGCGAAAAAAAATTAACAAATTGAAATTGTGGCAACAAAGTTAAAGATACATAATCCGAATTAACGCTTGCATATTACTATTTCCTTGGCTTCGGGTGTAAACATATTTGTTTCGAGTCGAGGAACCCACCCGTGTTGAACAAAATGTTGATAAATAACAGGTTTTGGGCAATTGTTTACTATTGTTGACTGGTTACAAGGGGGGGGGGGGCGGAAAAAAACTGCAGACCCAGGGTGGAAAAAACTGTTTTATTCGGTGTGGGTACCCCCCCCCCCCCCCCCCCCCCCAGAAAAATCAAATCTACCCCAGCCGGTCAACAACTCGTCTCGGTTTGACCGGAAACCGAAAAAAACACCGGAGCATACAATTCACGAGAAGGTGCTTGGTAACTTAGTTTAGATTATTATGACTAAAATGGTCATTGTCTACCAGTAGAATGCAGATTTGTACCTCGTGATGTCATGACATGACATGTATATTGGTGATCGCAACGCTATGTATGCACTTTAAAAAATGACAACTAGTCATTACCTCGACTTTGAAAAAGATGCAAATGAGATGAGTGAGATACCAGCATATAACTGTGTTCTGATACCATTGGAGGAGAAATTGTTTAATACATGGGATAGTTCTGCAGTAAAAATTTGCCAGATAAGCGATCGCAGGGTAGAATTCTGCATTCGACTGGTAGACACTGACATAATCGGCATTTATTAAGAGGGTTAATGGGGTCAATATCACATGTAAACCAAGACAGTGGTTATCCAAAACTGTTTGATGTGGATTGTACTACTCATGTATATATGATTTGGATATTAAGGTTAATCCATATTCTATAAAATGGGAGAAAATTGAAGTTGTGAGTCTGAAAATACATATTTGGAAAAAATTACATGCAAATTTTTTCCGACAACCCTCCCCCCTAAATGAATAAGGTGTAAATTTTTTACGCCTAGGTACCCCCCCCACCCCCCAGTACGTTGTGTCCCGCAGTTTTTTTCCGCCCCCCCCCCCCCCTGCTGGTTAGCATATTTTTTTTGGGCCATTAATCGATTCTGATAACCGAAGCGGCATTTCAAAAAAAAATTTGTTTGTTCTATGGCACGAAATGTCCAGCAACCTATTGGCTGTTCAGTCCATTGCACATTATAATTTATTTCCAAATAAAGGTAATACTAAATATTAAAGCAGCGTTTAGTGTTAAGTTCAATCTTGAACTAATTGTACATGTGATATAGTCACAGGGGCTTGTTGTAAAGAAAACAAGTAAAATTGAGGGTGCCACTTTATCAAACATTATAAATGCATCCATATTCTATTGATATACATGTACATGTAATGCTTTACAAACGCATGTTTTTGTATATATATTTTTACTTGTTTTCTTAACAAGCCCCTGTGGCCTCAGTTTAAGTATAGGAAGCCATGACTTATCTGCGAAAGAGCTCTGGATCTCTTGTTCCCTCATTGTGTGACCACTGAAATCAGAGACGTGGCTAGATAGTCTCCCCATTGGGGAGGGGGTCCACCTTGATACCTGTATGTTACGACAGCACCCCTTGGAAGGAAGTTTCCTACTGATGGCTATATCGGTCCAAAATTTGTACGAATTTTTGCCCTGTACGGCTTGTTATCAAACTACATTTGTACATGTACTTACCGTAGGTGAATATAACTTCAATTTGCCTTAAATTGAGTAATATAGTTTTAGGACATCACGGATCCGAGTAATATGGCTTTACAGCATGGCATAATTCTATTTCACTGTTAAATAATGCATAGACAATGATTTTTTGTGATGTCACTCATTTGAAAGAGTTGTCCATACATGTAGTACACTGTTACTATTAAAGAGGCAAACTAATTAATGTTATGGATAGGGTATTACTTGGTTGGTTTGATATTATAGGCCTGATTTCAGCCCTCGGTAACCTCATTTCAGCCTTCGACCTTCGATGTCAGGCTGATAGTGATATGAGGTTACCTTAGGCTGATATCAGGCCTAATATCAAACCAACCAAGAAATGTCCTCTAATTATTATATAACTAGCAGGGTGACCAGTCGTTGCCCAGGTTAATGCTCCCACTTTTTTACTCTGACCCCAATACCATCACTGTAGACATTTCTAACCTGCACCATTATGATGATTATCTTTCTCATAAGAAATAACAAATTAATAGATATGTGTAGGGTATTACATGTACTTGGTTGGTTTGAATATATAGGCCTGATTTCAGACCCCTCGGTAACCTCATATCAGCCTTCGATGTCAGGCTGATTGCGATATGAGGTTACCTCAGGCCGATATTTGGTCTAATATAAAACCAACAAAGTAATATCCTCTAAATATTATGTAACTAGCAGGGTCGTTACCCATGTTAATGCAGTGTGGTATTGTTTTGCCCCTCCCACTTTTTGTCCCTTACCCCAATACCGTCAAGTGCTGTATACATTTCTAATCTGCACAATTATGTTGATTCTCTTTCTCGTTAGAAATTGCCCCGGTTAGACCCCTTTGGAGCCATCTAGAAGGTCCCTCGTGAATTAATATAGAATAGACATTCACAAATATAGGTATAGATAAAGATTTTTTAGGAAGTTCCCGGACCCCTGTGGTTGTAATTAGAATGCACTCAGAGATTCTGACTTCAAACTTGTGCCACCTTCTAATTTACATGTACCGGTATACTACCGGTAGTATTGCTTGATAAGTTGATAGACATGTGTTGATTTGATTTGGGTTGAAAGATTAGAAAATCAGTGCCCCCCCCCCCCCCCCCCTCTCAAAATTATCATTTAAGGAATAATCTTGGTTTTTAATGTAATTACAGTTTAAAGATGGTCTATCTCTCCCTAAACCAAGTTTTATATGCAGCAGTTTCCTGAAATATGTATGAAGTATCAAAAATAATAAATTTGAATTGAAAACCCCTGTCCGGAAATGCTTCTATCTGACAATATTGATTTTATTTTATATTTTCTGGTATATTAGATACATACACATGTACAACTAATTTGGGACATTTTACAGCTCGCAAAAATGTTTGGAGTGTAGCAAGTGGGAGAACTCTATCTCAGATCGCCTGAAAGTTTTATGACATGACGGTTTGTTGTAAAAATAGTAACGAAAAATATGTCCCAATTGATAATCACATTATATAAGAAATTGAATGCCCTCATAGTGGTGAACATCTACATGTATACCAAATTTCATTGAGATCCAAGCAGTTATTAGCACTACTGTTCAAGTTATGCCCTGAACTCAGACGGATGGACAGACAGGTGCAAAACAGTATACCCCCTTTTTTAAAAAGGGGGTATGAATATCGATAATTGATATAAGCATTTCCTGACATGTGTCTTCGACTCGATTTTATTATTTTATACCCTGGCAATTATAGAAAACATATTTACGAAGCTATAGATATAAACCCATCTTCAAATGCTGATCACAAACTGATATTAAATCAGTGTTTGTGATTCGGTATAAAGCCTTTAGACTCTACTGTTCAGACTTTTCTGTTTACAGCTACCGGTATAATCTTGTGTGCCAAATACAACTGCAGGGTGGAATATTGCGGATGAAGATGGATAATTCTAAAATCAAGTGGTAATAATAACTTGATTTTAGAGTTATCCATCTTCATACGCAATTCTGACCGAGACCACCTTTTTGACGACGTCTTTTTGGGCCACAAACAATAGAAATAATAAATTAAAAAATTGATATCTGATCACTCGGAGTGTTGATGAGTAGGTTCCTCGACTCGAATCAATATTTTTTACCCCCGAAGCCAAAGAAATAGTCATTTAGGAGCATCTGATCGGATTGAGTACCGTTAAACAATTATTTTTGTGTCTAGACTTGATTATAAAGCAAGTTTTCGCAATTGACATGCTTAAAATTGATATATGCATGGGGAAATGTAACCATCGTTGTCTACATGCCCCGTGTGCGCAACATCTCAAATGAAAAATCCAGTCCCTTGTACTAGTATTTGTAATTAAACTATTTGTATAGCATTTGTTATTTAAATTTAGAACAGAGCCATAATTTTGTTTAAATGTGCAGATCTACATGTATGATAATAAGGCTTAAGCATCGTGCAGGGTGGATTTTTCTCATAAAATTAATAAACATATAGGTACAATTATTTGGCACACAGTTTTTGCTGGAGTCTGATGATGTTAGATGCTGATAGTCTAAAGGGTCAGTGTCTCGTTGTTCCCCTTGCAGAGGAGATATAAATGGGTACGCGACATTTTAGAATGTCTTAAGTCGTTTCGTACCATATTTTTTGTAGTTTCGCACCATATTTTTTGTAGTTTCGTACCTTATTGTTTGGTCGTTTCGCACCATGGTGGAAATCAATTCGTCTTTTGATACCAATGATACCATATCACTATACATGTACATGTATGTCACACCATAGGGAAACAAATAAATGATTTTCTGCAAAGTACGAAATAAAAAAAAGTAACCAAAAAATATGGTATGAAACGACCATGGTATCGGATAGTGAAATAATGAAGAAGTCACTATAGCTGTATATCATTTATATGGTCACAATATATATAATGCAACGTGAAAGTTGATATGACATCTGTTCTGTTCGACTTCAGGTGTACTCAATTTCTACTCCGGCAATGTTCAGAATCCTATCCATTGATAATCCAACGACACTGGTATGAAGCGTCTAGAACTTAGAATCCATATTTAATATAATTATAAATCCTTCAGACATTCAGTGTTACCGATCTCCATTCTCCAGAATCAACAACTGGCTGTTCAAGGCGGTTCCACTCAATGGTTGTTTTTAAGAAGTCATCGTAATGACTAATGAGTAATGTACAGTGCTAGTAGTAGTACGCAGTAATTGAACGATTCACGTTAGCACTTGTTGAACACCTGATCCTAAGTTCTCCACCAGATTTTGACAGACACTCCCTGCCACACTGAGGACAGTAACAGTACTAACACTCACACTGACAGTGAATAGGCCTACTGGTAGTCGAAAATCTACGGGATACTAAAGATATAGTCAATTTTGGACTAGCCTACTGTAGTACTGACTACTGGTACTGGTACAGTGGTAGTGATGCAGATTGCACTTTGCAGTCCTCAAATTTGGTTGCTTTATTTTCCTTGTCTTCTTCGAATTTTTTTTTTAGAGTTACATGTGTAGATGTAGATTATTCATTTGTAGAATAACAATCAATTATCATGACAATCGTCGTCAACAACGAATGATTGTTGACACTGTGACTTGGTGAATTGAAATTTTAAGTCTCGCTGTCCTTGCTATCTTCGTCGGCTGGTTCGTGTAAAACGGGCCAATATTCAAACGCAAGCCATCAAAGGCATCTTCAGTATCTGCCATATATGCAGTATCCTCCGCAACACGTAACTCGTCGTCATTTTCGTGATCAGAGTCACTTTCAGACGCAGAAATACTGTGTGCAGAAGCCATTTTTCGTAAACAGTTCGTCTGCAGGGGTAATTCCCACTTTGACGTCACAGGTTTTGCGGTCATGTGACTCGAGCAAAATCAGCTAAGAAATAATAATCGATTTTTAAAAGTCGCTAAAAACACGTTTATCGATAAAATTATATCTAATTTTTTATTGGATGTTATATTTGAACCTTATTCACACCAAACTAGCGATATAACATTGAAATGATAAACATTTAACAGTTCCCATTTAAGTGTTTCATAACAGGAGTGTATGGTTTTCAAAAACATACTAGTATGATCAGACGAACAGTGCGACCTGTGGCCCGTGCTAATGGATTGAATTTTGAAAACAAAGATGGCCACTGGCAGCCATGTTTTTTGTCCCAATGACCCCAAAATGACTCGTTCCCATCTACATTCCAATTTCAACAGCCATGACAAATTTCATGATTATCAGACTAAAGGTACGACCTGTAGCCCATGCTAAAGGATTTAGTCATACAAAGAGTAAAATCCAAGATGGCTGCTGGCGGCCATGTTTTTTGCCCGAATAACACAAAAATGACTCGTTCCCATCTACATGTCAATATTAACATCCATGACAAATTTCATGACGATCAGACGAACAGTACGGCCTGTAGCCCGTGCTAATGGATTAAATTTCATAATGATCCGATCAAAGGTACGACCTGTAGCCTCTATTGTTGACGCCTTACGCACACACACACGCACACACGGACGACAAAGCCATGGCAATAGCTCAAACTTTACAAAGTAAAGTTGAGCTAAAAATGACTCGTTCCCATCTACATGTCAATATTAACATCCATGACAAATTTTATGATGATCAGACTAAAAGTACGACCTGTAGCCCGTGCTAAAGGATTTAGTCATACAAAGAGTAAAATCCAAGATGGCTGCTGGCGGCCATGTTTTTTTACTGAATGACCCCAAAATGACTCGTTCCCATCTACATGTCATTGTTAACATCCATGACAAATTTTATGATGATCAGACTAAAGGTACGACCTGTAGCCCGTGCTAAAGGATTTAGTCATACAAAGAGTAAAATCCAAGATGGCTGCTGGCGGCCACTTTTTTTCGCCAAATGACCCCAAAATTACTCGTTCCCATCTACATGTCATTGTTAACATACATGACAAATTTTATCATGATCAGACTAAAGGTACGACCTGTAGCCCGTGCTAAAGGATTTAGTCATACAAAGAGTAAAATCCAAGATGGCTGCTGGCGACCATGTTTTTTGGCCGAATGACCCCAAAATTACTCGTTCCCATCTACATGTGAATATTATCATCCATGACAAATTTCATGATGATCAGACAATCAGTACGACCTGTGGCCCGTGCTAATGGATTAAATTTTGAAATCCAAGATGGCCGCTGGCAGCCATGTTTTTTGTCCGAATGACCCCAAAATGACTCGTTCCCATCTACATGTGATTATTAACATTCCTGACAAATTTTATGATGATCAGACTAAAAGTAGGACCTGTAGCCCGTGCTAAAGGATTTAGTCATACAAAGAGTAAAATCCAAGATGGCTGCTGCGGCCATGTTTTTGGGCCGAATGACCCCAAAATGACTCGTTCCATTCTACATGCAATATTAACATCCATGACAAATTTCATGATGATCAGACGAACAGTGCGACCTGTGGCCCGTGCTAATGGATTGAATTTTGAAAACAAAGATGGCCACTGGCGGCCATGTTTTTTGTCCGAATGACCCCAAAATGACTCGTTCCCATCTACATTCCAATTTCAACAGCCATGACAAATTTCATGATTATCAGACTACAGGTACGACCTGTAGACCGTGCTAAAGAATTTAGTCATACAAAGAGTAAAATCCAAGATGGCTGCTGGCGGCCATGTTTTTTGCCCGAATAACCCAAAAATTACTCGTTCCCATCTACATGTCATTGTTAACATCCATTACAAATTTTATGATGATCTGACTAAAGGTACGACCTGTAGCCCGTGCTAAAGGATTTAGTCATGCAAAGAGTAAAATCCAAGATGGCTGCTGGCGGCCATGTTTTTTGGCCGTATGACCCCAAAATGAATCATTCCGGTACAATGTTGATGTCAACAGCTATGACAAATTTCATAATGATCCGATCAAAGGTATGACCTGTAGCCTCTATTGTTGACGCCTTACGCACACACGCACACACGCACACACGGACGACGGACGACAAAGCCATGGCAATAGCTCAAACTTTACAAAGTAAAGTTGAGCTAATAAATGACAGGAATTTCCAGAAAAATTAGCCCTTCCTCATATACCCATGACAACATCGACATGAGACTGCTGGTACACTCATGACCCAAATAAACATTTCAAAACGTAACGTAGTTCCGTGTGCTTAATAATTAAAAGTTAAAACATAAACTGTAAACAATTAAAATTACTTGTTAGTACCGTGTAGCAGATGTTGAAAGCGATTAACTGATGTTTGCTTGAGAATGGAATCCTGACTGAATCAGACTGATGTACCATTTAATGATTTATTCATGGGGGTGTGGAATTGATTCCGCGCCACGTGTGACAGTAAGTTGTCACATTGTTATTATCTTTGCAAGGCGAGCATCAAACGATTCTTTGCATGCATTTGATGTCATATAGTAGGAATCACCACTAAGCCACGTGTTGACAGATGACACAGTAAACTAAAAATCACAGTGTTTATAAATAGACGAGTCACACTTGACCAGTTTGCAGTAAAGTTGCCGCAGTCGTGTTAACAACATATAACTGCATTTGAGTGCTTTTGATTCAAATTGATTAACGTTCTGGTATACAATGACTGAAGATGGAGGAGGTGACTTACTTGTTTGATGAAACCATCCAATCTAATCAGAGTGCTCGATGGGCGGGATTTGTATCTGCTGTCATGGGCAAAGAAAATGTCAACAATTATGCAGGACATTGCAGGTGTTATTAAACACAAGTTCAACTTCTGAAAAAGATTGAGTTTGGCAAATTGAAATTGAGTCATTGACTCAAAATAGATTATGGAGTGATTCCATAAGGCACAGAAAGGGATAAAACAAATATTGAGGAAATCTTTCGAATGCAACGAAATATTAAATTGTTTTGCCAGGGTTTTTGGGGAATGTAAACTAAACTGTTTTAGCGACCAGGGTATTAGTTCTTTGCCAATAAGACTTTGCAATTTAAAAGACTGTTCACATACAAGACTTATCAGTATCGGTATCTGTACCGGATCAACCGATAATTGTATTGAAAATATCACCAATAACCCCCGTATCGTTACATCACAAATGTTTAGCCAAAGTCACAATTTTTGTTCCAATGAGTGGGAATATACATAATTAATAGTATGCCGCACTTACATTGTTCAGTTATGCTCTTTTTTGTTGAAATATTACTAGAATCTCAATTGTGAATTTTGGTGAAATTTTATACCGCGTTCTGTAAAATTAATCGAATTATAGAGGGATCGGAAGGGGCTGGGACCCCATTAATGGCATGTTTCATTGCTCCAATGATCATTTAACATGAAAAATACAAAATATAGTCACAATTCTCCACCAGTGGCAAACAGCAGAAACTGATATAGAAGATATTAGTGAAAAAATTTGTGACCTGTATTTAGGGTGTGCCAAAGGAAACTGACACACAGACGACAAATACCAACCCATGGCAAAAGCTCAAACTTGACTTCATCAAGTTGAGCTAAATAAAAGGGTCAATGACACTGGAGCTCAACTTGGAGAGGGGATATTGTCATATTTTACAGTCAAATAAAATCCAAGACTGCTGACGGCTGACATTTCTTATTGAAATTCATTCAAATTTGATAGCTCCCATCTAGAAGTGATCCTAAACATGCCTGTAAATTTTCAAAACATTTCTCCAATAAATGTGGGCTGCAGGCCGGGTGTGCCACTGGATTCAAATATAAAATTCAAACTTGACTAAAATACATACCAGTAAATTTGTAACTTTCACACTGTGACCAAAATTCTTAATGATCACTGACAAAAATAGTTATTTTTTCAGAAATGAACTGATTATGACAAATCAATCTTCTTTAATCTGTTAATATAGTATACTGGTTAAAACTTGAGCATGAAGAAGTATATCCATTTCACTGCTGCAAATATAAAGATCTGGTATGATAGAAGACAACTGCCTATAGAGGATAGAACTTAACAAAAGCCCCCAAGCTTGTTGCTCAATCCTCTTTTGAACAATTTGAGATTATATGATATGTATTTTTTGTTTGTATTTCTGTTCTGTTTAGTGTTCAAATAAAATATTGTTTAAACCAAGACAACTGCCTATATGAACCAAGAAGACATGACAGTGCTTGTATATTTTTTGTGAACATGAAACATGTGGCATTTATGTCAAACCTTGTTTCGGATATATTGCATCAATTGTGACATGTTACAAGATATATTTACCTGGTCGCTGGACAAACACAGGATCTGTCACACCATAAAACTTCATGCTCCTCCCAGGGGGCGGAACAGGAACTTCATAAAGCAGATTATATAAATAATCCTCTATCGAAAGGTCTATGTTTGATTTTGATATCACATTATGGAGCTGCATGAGATACTGCTTACAACATGTGACGAATGGGACAGGCATTATAAATGATATGCATTTAGTCACATAGAGCTTGTCTTTGTTCATGTCATAGGATCGGCTCTTTTGCTTCTTTAAATTCTTTCGTTTTAGAATTGGACTGTCATCATGTCTCTCAATCAACATAGATTCTGACGTTCTGGATTTGACATCAATTTTCTCAGCGCCATGCATCATCTGCAGGGTTTGCATTGCTGTTGTTATTTGCTTATTTGTTACTTCTTCATAGAAGATATAAGCAGCTCCATAAACCCTAGATCCATCTTCTTTTGTAATGAGAAACGAGTGAAACTTTGGGTCTCTTGATTCATTATGTGTGTGAAAATTTATGCCTTTTGGCAAGCACAACTGAAAAATAAAGCATATAGAGATAATGTGATGTAGAATAAGCCATCTTTGCACTGAAATATAAATTTAATAGGAGACGAAATAACCATGCAGGAAAATTCTATTGTTTACACATATGCCGAGATTTTTCACAGAATATTCATGATTTTTAAATACCAGGACAAACGAGGAAGATTAAATCCCTCTGAATAATTGATGAGTATACATGTACTGTAAATCTAAAATCTACTAACTATATATTCGGGATATAAAGTATGTCCTGAGAAATCACAATTATTATGTGAAATTCCATGGATCATTTGCAAATTGGTCAGATAAATACTGATTATCTTATTAGGCCAGGCAAATATGGACATAGGTGTCGCCTCGATACAGAATTTATGAGACCCACATTTTTGGTTAGCGTAAATACTAAACTTTCAGAATCCGTATGTTGGATTTGTCAGATAGGCAGACTTTTTTCTCACTGCGTGGTTTTTTTGAGGCACCTGATGAAAAAATCGGTCATTTTTTAAATAATGCCGACATTTTGGACATAGTATTCTCACACATTTTGAGAAGAAACATTCGTCCAATTTTGATACCTGAGAGTGGGACGATAACCAGAGTCCGATGATACATGTAACCATTGAATCTCGGAATAGCAGTCATGACGTCATGTGACGTAAAATAATATTTTGGGTGAGACAAATATGACAATTCACGCAAAGCGTTGCCTTTCGTTTCTTTAAATCATAAAGTAAGATGGGTATGCTGCATTGTTTTATACCATGGGAAACTACTGCCAATTGGCAATATTTTTATATATAACTTATCGCTGCAGGCCGCATTACTTTTTATCAGAGGCAGAAAAATCAACCCTCCCCTAAAGTTAAGATGCACCATGCTGTGGTATAAGCCACACAGAACTCACGGTTTAAACATGTCAATAGGCTTAATTAACACAACGGCCATTGAAAGTCTGCTAAAGAATGTAATAATAAATAAGTTTTCTGTCTACAAACTCGAACATTAAAGTAGAAACAATATATAATGTACCCCCAGACCCGAAATTTTAATAAATTTTAGAATTTTTCCAAAAAATTGATATAAAACGCATTTTTTTAATTTTCTGGATGGCAAAAAAGAAAAGAATTAGTAAGGGTGGAAATAATTGTTGTATATGTCAATTTCATTCCGCCTTGGATTAAAAAATGACATACTAACCCAAAATGGCTGCCAATATGGCAGCCGGACTATAGGTGTAAATTGGGAAATATGTAAGAACGCACAATTACTTGCTTAAATGGCTTAACTAACAAAGTGGTCGTTGATGAACTGCTAAACTATAGTTTAACCCTTTGAGTGCCAGGCCGATTTTTGTATTAACCCATATACCCTGTGCCAATGCATTCTCTTATATATGCGAGTCGACCATAGGTCGCCTCGCATATATAAGAGAATGCATTGGCCTAACAATTTTTTTTTTTTTTTTTTTTTTTTTTTACAATTTTTAACAATTTTAATATATTTTATTATATTCTTTAACAGACTTATTGTGTAGGTTTAGGGCCGATTAGATCGGCCCCTGGCACTCAAAGGGTTAAGGTATATATCCCGATCTACAAACTCGAACAATAAAGTGAAAATATTACACAATACACCTCCTGGCACAAAATTTTGATAAAATTTACGTATTTTTCTCCAAAAATAACCTAAAGCCATTTTTGTCATCTTCGCCATAAAGCCCAGAATGTAGCGTGGCGGAGATGTTTGGTGTGTACGATAATTTAATGTCGTTTTCGGATTACAAAATGGCTTACTAACCCCAAGATGGCTGCCAATACGGTGGTCAGAATAAATAGTGAAATATGTCATGTTTCACTTTTATCGCCGTCATTGCCGCCATTTAATGTCTCACACAACCCACAGTATTATATTAATTGTATCATGTTACTCCGGAACATCATGTTGCGCAATTCTATTTAAAATTGCAACCAGAATGGTGCCAATTATTGATGAATCTTGCATTCATGAGCATTCAAGCTCAAGTAATCCGTGTCCCTTGAAATAGGTGGCAATTTGAGCGAAGTATTGACAGATGAACAGGATTGTTTAAAAATGAACCGAGTAACAGTTATACATTGAATGCCTGAATGTTATTGATGCCAGTCACCTTTGACATAATCAATATGAAATTACGTAAACCCGACAACAGAAGGTCAATCTTACTCAATGAATATTATTCCAAGTGCTACCAGATATGATGGTACATATAAGGTGGATATATCGTGGATACCATTATCGAACTCTGGGCTCTAGACGAGGTTGATGCGGGTTCAAACCCCCGACTTGATTGGGACGAAAATTGGGACCGATTTTAAAGCTAGATGTGAGATAAGGAACATCTCATTGTGCCATCCGATAAATACATGACCACTTCGATAAGAAATGATAATTTGTTCACACTCACTGAAGCAACCACATTTGAAGCAATGATTTTGATTCTGAGTCAGTGCCTCCATTAATCTGTTATATATACAAAGTACAATTGCTGTACAATAGCTTCGACCCACAGAAGACGGCCGTGATAACACAGTGAATTTTTCCAGACCCCAAATCACCATTGCCGCTTTCATTGACTAGTGTCCAATAACGCAAAGAAGATGAGATTCAGAAATCGATATCGCTCGTCGAATAGTCATGTCCAGAATGAGATTCCCTGCTGTGTGTCTAACTTATTTATGCTGTTACTGTTAAACAAGATCGCCATGAAGGACCGCTTAATTTGCAATATATGAACGCAATAACCTTCAGAAATATCAATTGGTGTTTCCAACCTGGTGGAATAGTAAACTTGTCTACGTTATGTTACATCTGAACAGGTCATATTCAGACTAGAAGACCTGCTGCTGTTGCAAGTATCATTGGTGTATGGAACGTAAAACCCATGTCATTAATGTATCAATCGGGCTGTATTCAATATTCGTATTTACAGGCAACACCGGTGGAAAACAATATGGCGAATAATTCCTCGTCCCCATATCGTCCCGATTGTACAAAGACATATGCATGTATTCCCCCACACGCTGTTCACTACTAAACTATGGCTATCATGTCCAGTTACTGATTTCGCTCATTCGGAGTTGTTATGGATGAGTTATCGTAGATCAGATTCTGTCCTGCACAGAAGTTGTTGCAGCGACAAATTACACCAAGACCAATTTGCACATCAAACACTACCACAATAAACTATCAGGATACCCACGACACATGGTCCACTCACGGCACGCATAGTGGGATAACTATAGATACATTTGAATTTAACTGTAACACATCTGGCGTTGGATATGACGGGTGGGTGGAATTATGCTTTAATCATGAATATGGTATGTTTTCAGACATCGGACCTGCCGACATCAGCAGGTCCCTAACCGCTTATTTTTGGACTTATCTAGAAATTTATTATACGCTTCCTGGTACAACCTGTGTATGGCATGTATAAAATAATTTCAATTGTCGTCCTTTTCATTTTGGTGTCATAATGAACTAAAACTTATACTGTGATACCAAAAGTCCAAAATGTATCAGTCTACATGATAAAACTATATGCTGCTTTCTGAATGTACAGCATTCCAGAAGTAATCCTACCTACTCATCAGCATAGAAAGATATGGGTAATATGACTGTTCATCTAGCATGGGATAACTGTCCATATTTGGGGTACATGTACATCGCCTTACAAGCAATTGTTCAGTCACTTCTGGAAATGGGTACATGGGGTGACGCGAGACTCCAGTACCATACTATACAGAGTAACATACAATCGGAATATATAGGAACATAGTTTGACAGTTTTATGTGATTTACCACATCGCTGGTATGTTCGTTGTCGCTTAGAGCCTTGAATTTGCTTTGCAACTTATCTACTGACAAACTACAAGAGGAAAATCAACCAGGTTCCCATCTCTTTGTGTGCGAAATATGTGTCATGGAAAATACAAAATTTAACAAGTCTATTGCGCGATGATGAAACTGAACGAACCTGTATGATGTGACATATAACCTAAAAGTGAGGCTAAAAGTCAGCCCAAAAGTTTATATCAATTTTGCAAATTGATGTTCACAATTTTCCAGCACACAACTAACATAAGTGGAGAATCTTGAAGCATTACTGGTCTCAATTAAATTGCCATTCGAGCCTTTTACTAGTTCAGATCATGTACTCTTTATGGCAGTTATTTATTTCCACTCAATTCCACTCGCTCGTCCCAAAATTTCCTTTCTAAAACTATGATTAAAGTCATCTTTTGACATTTTTATTGTTATATAATATGCTTGATGTGGTATTCATATAGCATAGATTCCTTCGTGTGGTGTACTAGCTTAACAGTAAAGTAGTTTTCTGAATAGGTCCTTCTAAACTTTCAACCTCCTGACATAGCTCAGGCATGGAAACTCCTTTATAATATCAACTAATCCGAATGAAACTTGATATGAGGAATATCCATGAGATTATTCAAGTAAAGTTTGAATATGGTTCCGGTTTGATGATTTTTTCAACTTAAAATATCAACTGATTCGAAAATAAGAGAAAAGTAAGAGATTGAAATGTGTGCGAGGCATCAGCTTTAAATGGGACTATATTTATATAAGCGGATTTGTTTAATGGACACAAGAAATATGTAGTTCTTTTGATAATATGGCACAAGTATATTTGTCATGACCAAGTTTGGTGGTCCTGGATATTGAAACTGAAAAATCCGATTGAAGGGGTATTGGAAATTAGAGACGTCACAACTATACGTGCATCGCTTACACACTGTAAAATAATCTATAGGTTATTAATAAGTAACTCACCATTCCAACAGATTCTGCTCTGAATGGATTCCATGGTAAAGATTGTGGATAATGAGCAAGTACTTTGGTCTTGTATGACCTCTCCAGTGGAGCCTTTTGTAGATTGTCTCCTAAAAATATATTTCATAAATCACTTGACACTAGACCGCTAATTGACTGTAATAATGTCAAGTGAAGAGCTCTTTGCAATTTTACAGTCAATGGAGCGATAAAGAATGCAGAAACATTTAAGTAATACTATAGGTCAACATGGAGAGCCATATGAAGTTTGGAACCAATTGGATGAGAAGTGATGTTATAGGGTGTGACAAAGGATTTAGTCATGCAAAGAGCAAAATTCATGTTTTAATCGAAAATCTTTCAAATTTGACAGCTCCTATCGAGAGGTGATCCTCAACATGTCTATAAATTTTCGATACATTTCTCCTATAAATGTGGGCTGCAGGGTGTCCTGATTTAAATATGAAAATGCCAAGATGATGACCATTTAAATATGAAGATGCCATCATTATGACCGTTGTTTTCAACAAAATTCAGATACATTTCTCCTATAAGTGTGGGCTCCAGGGTGTCCTGATTTAAATATGAAGATGCCATTATTATGACCGTGGTTTTCAACAAAATTCAGAAAAAAAGATAGCTCCCATTGAGAGGTCACCCCGAAGATTCATATGAAGTTTGGGATGAATCAGATAAAAATTGTTGGTCATGCCAAAGAATTTAGTCAAGAGAAGAGTGAAACCAAGATGGTTGCCGGCAGCTTTGTTTTTGAAAAAAAAATCATTCAAATTTTATATTTCTCATTTAACTAGGTATGACTGTGACAAAGGATACACCCCCCCCCCCCTGTTTTTAAAACACTAAGATGTTTCACATGTCAGTAAGAATTCAATTAAAATAATAAAATAACAGTTGGTGAGATAAATACGCGAGCAGCATACTACTTAAATATAAGGTACAGGTGACAACAATATCATCGTGAATCAGTGCGAAAATTCCTTATTTGGTGTGTGAAGTAAATACCAACAGGATTAGTAAAATTTAATCACTTAAAAAAAACAATACTAATTAGGTCTTTCTGTTTATGGCGGTTTTAACGGATGTGACTATTATCAGCAATACCCACCGCGATGGCCATCGGTATCTTTAAGTATATGCACCATTTTCAAAACAGGGTATCACATAAAATCTATCAGAATATTCAACAGGTGTCTTTTTGAGTGTTCATTAACTATTAAAATGAACCTGACTCAAAATGAAAGTGTAGCTCAACTTTGAAAGGGAATAATTTCATGTGTTACAGTCAATGAAGTTATTAGGAATGCGGATAATTGAAATGCCTAAGTAATACTATATTATCAACATGAAGAGATATATATAAAATAAAATCCAAGATGGTCAGTGGCAGCTATGTTTTCCAATGAATATCAAAAACATTTAATTGCTCCCATCTAGTAGATCAGTATCAAGATCAATATGAAATTTCGTGATGATAGGATGAGGGAAGTGGACTGTAGGGTGTGCCAAACGATTTAGTCATGCAAAGAGTAAAATCCAAGATGGCTGCCAGCAGCCATGGTTTTTGGCCAAATGACCCCAAAATGACTTGATCAGACGAACACTACGGCCTGTAGCCCGTGCTAATGGATTGAATTTTGAAATCCAAGATGGCTGCTGGCAGCCATGTTTTTTTGCCAAATAACCCAAAAATTACACGTTACCATCTACATGTCAATGTTAACAGCCACGACAAATTTCATAATGATACGACGAAAGGTATCACTAGTAGCCCGTGCCAAACGATTTAGTCATGCACCCTACAGTCCACTTCTGTATCATGCTGTGATAGCAGTGTGTAATTCTGACTATAATCTGTTATTGTATCTGTGGTTAGTCTATTCTCCAGGTAACGCCTGAGTTCAGTTATGCATAGCTGACAGTCTGTGTTTTTAGCGAGCGTCCTTTGACGGGCAATTCCCGCGCTGACTGTTATTTGCTTATCGATTGTATAATTTGGAATACATGTTTTGGAACTGACAAACAACGAACGTTGGAACTTTAATTGTTGCTGGATAAGTTGACAATACAACTGAACCTTGTACCCAGTGTGTCGCAATGCTCACGGTCTAGAATGCTCGCCAACGAGTAAGTTAACTTATATTCAAAAGTGTTTGAATCTGAATCAGTGAATGTGATGATCATGGAACAGTGTGAGTTGACACTAGATCTGAATAAAAAAAATAATAAAACAAAACAAAATAATTAGCACCCTAATTACCAAAGCGTACTACAGGTTCAGACCACACCCTGTAATCGACTTCCGACAGTCCGGAGGATAAACTCAGTTCGGAGGAGAAAAAGTGTCAACATTGAATTCAGCCACCTGATTATAATCGCTATTTTTATCATCAAAAGTTCCTGCCCCGCGAAAGGATGCTTACACTGTCAATCAGGCAGGTAATATTGAAATAAACATCAATAATTATGCATATTAGCAAATTTGGTCTATAAAACACGCCTAAGTTGACTCTACACTCTACCCAAATGTTGGCCAATAGTTTCAATTATTGGAACTAATTATTGTTTCATGCCTAAAACAATATTACCTGGGACGTTTACACTGTCAATCAGGCTTACACTGTCAATCGAAGACACAACAGTCATTCTACTTCTAATTATTATTTAAATTTTATTTTATTTTAACCTTTATTATGATCATGACGTCGGTGTGTTTTGTCAAATTTCCAGTTTAACGAGTACCACAGGCAATATTTTCGAGCAAATTAGCTCAACTGATTGATATTTCTGTAATATAATATTTACTAAATACATGGGGAAAAAATGCACAGATATGCAACTATGCGGGTTTTATCGAACCAGCTGCAAAATATTATGACAAAGATAGTACGGAGCAATATATTTCCAAGCTAACAGTCAGTACTGAGTATGGATAATGTATTAATATGAAAATATCATGTCCAAGAAAAACGATGATATATCGCGTGTGTATAAAGAGTTCCCATATGTCAAATATCAAATGTCACATTCATTTGGCAATGCATTCATAAAACGTCTATTTATCTTTGTCACTGTTGTGTAACTGCATGAAGTGAATTACAAAGTACAAACGGTTCATGGCAGTGTATACATATTCATCTATTATTCTATGTAGACTACACACAGGGATTGACGTGTCGGCAGGGGATGGGTTTGGGTCACACCCCCACCCAAACGTTGGCCATTAGTTTCAATAATTGGAACTAATTATTGTTTCATGCCTAGCACAATATTACCTGGGGATATTAAACCAAAGTTGTGTTGAAATTGGCATGATAGTTTGATATCACAGCCAGTATATCAATAGTGCAATTTGTTGTTTTACCAAAAGTCCAATATTTTCCTACTTTCGCCAACTTTCGGTTATCAGTTGGGAAACTTCCAACCTTATAGGATATCAGTTTGGAAATTTCCAACAGTTGGAAAGCTGGAGGTACCAGTTAGACATTTCCAACCCAAGTCTGATGGTGTGCAAATGGAATTTCACCGACTTGGATATTGGGCATGGTTGTGCAGTTGCATCTGCAATGTGGACCAATTAACCTACTCGTCTCATTTGTTCATTAATGCTCTCCGGTATGCATAAATGATATTAAATCACCACTATTTTGACTTTTGTTGGGATTACCTATTTGGTGACCTTTCCTCTGGTGGCAGGTTCCTCGAGAAGGCTACTTTACACCCTCATATAATTCCTTGTTATACTCTTGGTAACAGGAGTGACACATAAATTGGTAACAGGAGCAATGAGATCTATATTTTCAAGTTTGAATGAAGAAAGTCCATATTCCAGTTATAGTCGTTTTGCTAAGGTTTCATGGACTCAAATAGGATTGAATATGTGAGATTTATCTGATCTATTGAGGAAAAATATATAGTCTATACTATTCAATGTAGAAAAATAACATTCAGAAATTCATGACATGGACTCATGTCGGCTCTGTAAAAATCGAACAGCTCAGACTTTGGTTCAGTTTTTTTTGTCTGAATATCATCTTAATTATCATGGTACCTAGAAAACATTATTATGTGGTTTTCTCCTATTGCACAAACTTCTGTAATTATAGGACCAATGGTTGTAACACCAAATTGTACACTTTTGAAATATTCACCCATTATAGAAGAAAAGTGTCAATTTCAAAGGCTGCAGTACTTTAATTAGTGCCTGTGAAGGGTAAATCCTGCATTCAAGACCAGTGTCCAACTAAAGATAAAGGATACATTCAATTGTTTCAGTGTGACCATATTAGCTTTGGCATGGAATGGTATACTATTAGAAATGAGAAATGGAATTATTACACATGCACCAGACACCATTCATCACTGCGGTTTAAAATTTCAATATGTTTTAAGTCTAAATTTTAAGTGAATCACGATAGACATATCGTATGAGCAAAAATTACAATAGCTATTGTATCATAGCAGGGGTGTTACCACTACAGCCCATATATTCTAGATACATTCTACATACACCATAACAGGTACATAGGATTTTCATATCCCTCTCTCGCTTAAATAACTGCATATGATGTTCAGGAGTCAGAAGGGTAGGGGGTGATGCATATTTGGGGAGGAGAGTTAACAAAATACACCTACATATATAAGGAGCGATAATTTAAGATTTTATTTGCACTCAAGTGCAATTCATTTATTTGTGCTTAAGCGCAAACCATCTAAGTTGCAATTCATCCATTTGCACTTAAACGTACATGCAAATCAGATTGACTTGAAATTCAAAACAGAATGAAGTGGCCTCTGAGAACGGAATTACCAGTAGGTGGACCAGTCTTCCATGAAAAGTTTAAGCGCAAATAAAAAATCTATGCAGAGCATAATTGAATTGCACTTAAGAGCAAATAACGGATAAATGTGAAAATGGCCTCCCATACATGTGCCTGTGATCAAAATGTTTTGGTTGTGGCCTTTGTATGAACAACCGATGGGTTTAATCAGAACACGTGGCCTTTGTTAACATTATTTGATATTTATTGTTTATACATGTATAATAAAGAATGCTTTAATGTCCCCAATTTGCCTCAAACTTTTATGTAAAATGAAGAAGCATTTTTTTTAATTAATACATGTGCAGATGAATTTATCCATTATGGCATTAAGCTCCCTAACTTCTGGAATCTCAGAAAAAACATACCGGCATTAAAAAATGGGGATTCGATTACAACCAACAATGAATAAAAAGCTGAGATTTTTAATAAATACTTTTGTTCAATTTCTGCCCTCCCGAACTAAGACAGAGTAGAATTACCGCCCTTTGACTACAAGACTCAATCTAGTTTTTGGATACATTCGTTATCACACGCCAAGAAATATATAAATCACTAAAAAGTGTTCAATCGACAAAAGCTAGTGGCCCTGACGGAATTAGTCCAAGAATATTAAAACTTTGTGCATCGTCGCTAGCTGGTCCACTAGAATTTGCTTTCAAGAAATATCTCAAAAAATCTTTCTTCCCACCTGAATGGAAAGTGGCAAATGTATGTCCCATAAACAAAAAAGACGACCCCACCGACCCAAGTAAATTTTATCGCCCAGTTTCTCTTCTCTGTTGCCTGTCCAAAATTTTCTAAAAGTGTATATACCTTCACATTAATGAATATTTAAGAGATAATATGCTTCTAACAAACCTTCCATCGGGATTCACTCCTCAAGATAGCACAGTATTTCAGTTAACAGACGTTTACCATTATATAATAACTTCTCTTGATAATGGCAACGAAATTAGATGCCTTTTCTGTGATATCAGTAAAGGCATTCGATAAGGTGTGGCATCGAGGCTTACTATTTAAGTTGAAAAGAATGGGAATTGTCGGCCCAACATATGACCTTAGTATTACAAAATTATTTGGACAATCGGCACCAGCGAGTAATCGTTTCAAACTTGAACTCCTGTTGGAGATGTGTCTCAGCTAGTGTGCCCCAGGGATCCATACTCGGCTCTCATCTTTTTAAAATCTACATTAATGATATTGTAGACAATGTACCGGGTAAGGCTTTTTGCCGATGATTCTAGTACCTCTTTATTTCTATCAATTGAACACCCAGTTATTGCCATAGAGGTAATCAACTACGATATTAGTCTGATTTTCGAATGGTCTCAAAAATGGCTAGTGAAATTTAATCCCATGAAAACAGAATCACTTTTAGTATTGCTACACTGAGACGGTAGGAAATATATGCTGCACGGTTTTCTACTGGGGACTTTATATCATTTGCAACATTTGTAACACTTGTAACACCCGTCTACGAGCGGTCTCTCTGGTATCTCAGAAATAGTTTAACATTTGTAATGCTTTGTAACATGTCGCTACGAGCGGTCTCTCTGGCATATCTCACTCTCACTGAGTCTCATAAATCAATACTCATGCGACCGGAACGTCATGACGTCGCAGTCGGTTTCCTATTCTGGACTATAGTAAATTCCACCTTGAATTTATTTTTTATATCTCAATAAATATTCAATGACACGAAAAATGATTTAGTGATTCAAAAAATTCATAATACAGCTGTTTTAGCTGTAAAAAAAATATCTAAATTAGGTTTGACTCAACGGAGTTCTAGCCAATTGAAAACAGGATAGTCTCCATTTTCTGCAATTATGCAATTTATGGGCACCGAAATCTTGATTCTCGCAACCTCTCGATTCGTGTTAGGTCATATAACCTTATATGGCTCATAAGTGACATAAAAAGTAGAAATGTGGGTAGAAACTTTGATGATGTATTCCTGTTGTATTAATAACTTCAATTGTGCAAAGGAATTCCCCCTAATTTACATAATTTGTGCAAGCGATCACCCGATGTTAGCACATGCTTTACAAGTTTTGTTATGAAAATTACACTTTAACACGTTGAGTGCCGGCTACGAGTTATCTCGTACTACACTATATTCCAGGGTGCCACTACGAGTTATCTCGTACTTTATATGGGGTCTAGATAGTCTGCTGTAGAAATATATGAAATTGAGTTCCCCACGTAATAATGATTTCAACCATCTTCGGAAGCTCAAATATATATGTGATGTGAGTGGTGCCACTGCATCTGTGTAACAAAGGAACCTAATTTGGGCCGAAAGTATGGTTATACTGACACATTGGCCCCTACCTCCATTGTGCCGTCTGAATTGGCATTTTATGATAACATCCACAAAAGCCCCTAACATTCTGCACTCCAGAATAACGAGTTAGTTCGTATATTTGAATAGTATAAACATCAATTTTGAAGTAGCACAATCACACATGTAAGATTGTAAATGTCAAAATTTAGGTACGAGATAACTCGTAGTCGGCACCCAGTGCCACCCATCTAAACATGGAATGTGGGATACGATATTTCCTGGCTGTGACAACGAGTTATGTTGTAGCCAGAACTAGTGCAGGGTATTCCAAAAGGTCAAATGAGCACATGTTTGTTATTTACAATATCGAACATGATCATCTGATGAAGTACTCATGAGAAAAACGTGGTAAAGTGTGGATACGAGATAACTCGTAGTCGGCACCCAGCCAAAATACCATGAGATGTGCTCTGTGCCGACTACCAGTTATCTCGTAGTTCGTTTATGCCATGTTTTTATGTGATCCAAGCTGATACATGCCCAGTTTTGGGGTATGGGGGTGGTTATATGGTGCTATCTACTTAATTAATACATAATATAAAGTTGGCACACTGGAATGTTACACTATAGGGTTCCGGCACTCAACGTGTTAATCAAATTAATGAGCTGTAAAACAATTCTATGCAACCATACACATTTATTTTTGCACTTAAAATGAAGCTTGTGTGATCTTCTTTCTGGTGATATGGGCAAAGTCTCAGCCCAACTCAACCCAATTTGAGTTATTTACATTTTCAAAGAAAAGAATTCAGCAGAGACCACTGTGTAGGAACGGAAGTGAACGATGTATCGCGGTAATCGAACATAAATAAAAGTCGCTCGCCTCAGCTTGACTACGGTACGTATATTTTCGTCTTTCCCTCCAATTTTGTCAAAATCCCAGCCCGGATGCCAACCTGCCTCGATGAGGGGTATGTTTCGCTACATTTTTGTACTAATTTCATTTCAGTACCGTGTCTAGTTCTCTCGTAAATCAAGGTCAAACCTCATATTTTCGTGCTAAAAACACGTCACGTTTGCGATCAAAAGCACATTTTTTTTTCAAACTATACCACGTCTTATTTTATAACAAAGACATGTTTTGGATGCCTTAATATCCCATTGAAAGCCACGCTTAGCGTTTGTCCGCCGTTTCATGTGTTTTCCCGAAATACGAGCCCGATTTCAAAGCGTGGTGCTCCAACAGAATTGAACACATTGAACGCACGGTATTTTTTTTATTATTTGTATTGAACGCACGGTAAACATTCGATTACACCGTGTAAAATGCCTTACACTTAAACATTTTTGTATATTGGAGTGAAAACTGAGTTGCTAGTATTAAAATAGATTATAGACCACCAATAAAAAACACATATGGACATAATTGAACTCATATTACGGTCGTAATCTACAATCATTGTTTCAACATATAAAACTTTTAATTTATCCCTCAAGCTGGTGCCAAAAATATGCTATAATAGGGTTTTATATGGAGCGGCAAATTGTGTTTTGAACCGAAATACATATAATGTCCATGCATTAACATGGATGTGGTTGTACCCCCCCCCCCCCCCCCCCCCCAATTGATAAAATAATTTAGCCCTCAAGCTGGTACCAAAATATGCTATATTAGGGTTTTATGTGGAATGGCATGGGGTTCTGAACCGAAATAAATATAATGTCCATGATTGAACATGGATGTGGTTGTACCCCCCCCCCCCCCCCCCCCCAATTGATCAATTGATCAAATACTACTAATAGTTGGAAAATTTAACCCTCCAATTTAACAGCGTGCAGTTGGAAATTTCAGACTTTAACCAGGTAGAATCTTGATCTTTCTGGCTTGATTTTAGTCTAAATTTGCATTTTTTAATTAGCCTAGTTGAAAAATTCCAACTCAATGGTGAAACGGTAGTCGGGTATTTTAAAACTATAGATTAACTATATTTTATAATGTGTTAGAATTTGTCCAAAATTCGACACAATGTATCTTGTTTTCGTGGAAATGCGTCACATGATATGATGTTCTCGAAATAACACAATATAACACAGTATAAACTATATACTAGTATAGTTTTATGAAAGTAAAATATTACCTTCGACCAAAGATGGTGGGGTTCCAAGGTTACACTCGAGATAGCGAAACCGTCTATGTGCACAAGCTGGTGGGTATACAATAATATCGACACATAATACGGGTCATCCTAAGTCCCACATATGGGCGTATATTTAAAGAGCATTTTATGATTATAACAGTATCATATATACTGCCTGGACTATTTTATGGAACAATATTTTGAATCTTCCGCTGACATAAATTAACTATGACACAAATAATTCCCTTACCTCAGCTATATACCTAATTAATTTTAGAAGTTAAACTGACGCTCAATAATATCTCCGTTGTCCAATTCTAATGGCTACATATATACAATCCATGAACACGGCAATCCTTAATTTAGCAATTATTTACTCTATATATTCCAGACATGGATCCGGCTGATATGGAGATGTACGAGTGTACGACGTGCCATCAAATTGGCATCACATTTTGTGGATCAATCGATCACGCCAAAAGATGCCACCCAAGAGAAGAATTGGCGATCAAGATAAGCCGGAAAAATCCGGACTCAACGATAACATCGGTAGTTCGGCAGTATGGCGTAATACCGGAAACTATTGAAAGAAAGGGCAAGGAGATAGTGCCAAATGAACATGCGAATTCCGTGAGGATTACGAACCGGTCGCAAAGCGATCAATCAGTAGTTCAGGAAAGTGCAGAATCCCCATTTCAGCCATGTAAAAGACTGCGGTTCCAGGAAGGGCTACATAAAAGGGCACTTTACATGTATGTTATGGGCTACAGCCAATGTAATACACACGCGTCAGTTTAATCAGCCCTCTTAATTCAGATTGTTTGGCTTCGGCAATCCGCTACGGCAACAGTATGCCATGCCCCAGTTTGCTTCAGCAAATTGCTTCGGCAATGCTGATTGCCGTAGCCAATTATGAAGGCTGGTTTAATATACACACGCGTCAGTTTAATATAAACAACTCCCTGCAAATTCCTTCAATTGTACATGGATTTCATGCAGAATGGCGACAAAAAGGCAATCCGTGGTACCTCTCGCTCCCCTATAGACAGGGGTCACATCATGTTCCCTCTGCATACTCGCACCCGGTGTCGCTGGTCCTGTTTGATGGTATGACCCTCCTCATGAAATATAGGGAATATCTTATTTTGGTGTATGTATTTGTGCTTTTTGGGCTCCATTTGCTCGACTATACTCAGCCCCAAAATAACCGACTACCGTTTCAACATTGAGTTGGAATTTTCCAACCAGGCTAAATGAAAAATGCAAATTTAGAATAAAATCAAGCCAGAAAGATCAGACACTGCAATCAGCAATAAAATGTTGTCGGTCTTCATCAGCTTCCTCACACAGCTTACAAGTACTCTTAACTTTATGCTGGTTAAAGACTGCATGGTTTGATTGTAGAGTGTATGTCCCTGTTAATAATTTAGCCTTGATCTCAGCTCTCGAAGCATCATATAGATAATTTGTCCTTACATAGCGATAAACTTGATGAACACAATTTACTTTCACAGCATCAGGATTCAGGTACTTCAGTGTTGATTTCTGCCTAATTTCCTCTTTCCATTTCTTCTGAATTTCAAGACTGACAGCTTCACTCAACAAACTCTTCCACACTGCAGGCGTTCGATTTGAATTCAGCAGCGAATATGCATTTGGTAGATCATAGTGCTCAAGAAGTTGACGTATATAAGAGAACCAACTCTTCGATTGGGGATTCTTCACTGCTAGTTGAAGGACAGCAATGTCATATTCCACCATACTTTTAGCCGATATAATTCTGAAGAACATGTTCAGGGAGTTCCTGTGTATCACGGTTTCAACTGGAGGTACTCCTAGTAGTTTATTAACGGCCCTCCAGAAATGATTAACAGCCCTCGGGCCATTACAGGCCCTCGACTTCGTCTCGCGGTGACTGCAACTGTAGCGGTTCTTGTTGGAAGATGTTGGATTTGCCTGAGTGTTACCGTCTGATGGTTTTCTAATTTCTTCATCTCAGTCTTATTAAGCTGCAGCACCTCAAGTCCAAATGTCAACCTACCGGTAGGGATGACATACATCGTCCACAGTTTGCATTAACTAGCTGGGTCACTCCAGTCTTCCCAAGCATGCCAGCTCCCATCAGAGAATACGTCGTTCTGCAAGAAAGTTTTACCTTTCCCTCAACATCCGCAGAGTTATTTATAAATCTCATTATCCCAAGATGTTCTGTAGAGATTGGCTGTTTTATTTTCTCTCCGTACATTTCCACATGCTCGCTCCCCCTTCCATTATATACTAAGGTGTTGCCCTTCAAAGGATTTATCTTATATCTTTCTTGCTTAGCATACCATACCACCAAGTTCACCATCTCTTGCATCTCCTGGGTATCATGGGTCAGGAGGGCGATATCATCTGCACATGTAATATGAGGGATACTCTCGGGCTCCAAATAAATGTGCATGCACGTTTATTATTTCAGGAGGAAGATTCCCCCTGTACGCTGCTTATTTGGGTCTGCACTTTTATTTATTTTTCAGTAAAATAATTTGTACCAAAAGTGAACCGTCAAATTCATCAACAAAGTGAAAGTTATACCACCGTAAAACATGTTTTCACTTCAAATTTAGGTAAACAGTTTGACAGTTATTATAGTCAATACGTCACTCACTTGAGAGGAATTCCCAAAAATGAAAATAGCAGGGTGAGCCAGGTGTTTACCTCCCCACATTCATTTGAAAGTGGTTGCATCTGACTAGTAAACCGAGTATCCATTACTTTCGCGCACGTGATTGTTAGGATTATCTCATTATCAGGGGGACGCACCATGTTCTTCCAGAATACACATTTCCCCTCCCTGCATGCCTTTAAAAGTGGACCCATCGGTTTCCGATTAAGCGTGTATCCATGATGTTTGAGCACGTTTTCATCAGGATTATCTCATTATTAGGGGGGGCGCACCACGTGCTTACCGGAATTTTTTTACTGTGGCAGTGTGGGGCTCCATTTAGGCACCAGATATTTTCGTTTTAATGATCTCAATAAAACACTCAATACTGCCATAATCCAACAATTTTATGAGAGGTTTATAAAATATTTGGATCATTGAAAGTGTATAGTTGGGAAGCTTAGTCTATAATTAAAAATGGATGTAGAATAAAACATCGGGGCCTCTTTACGCACTGTCTTTAGGGAATTTCTGTAAAAATTGTTGTTTCCCCCGTGAGAATTTAAACATGGCGGACACTTTTTGTCAAAAAATAAATAAAATATAATCTTGCGGAGAAGAAAAAGCTTGCCGAGTTATGTATAAAATATAAAAATTTCACGTCCTCACTGTTAACTTTATAAACATTTGCTGGAAATTTCCCCCTGCACTATTATTTGGGTCTGCACGTTTATTAATTTTCAATGAAAGTCCCCCCCTGCACAATTATTTGGGTCTGCACGTTTATTTGGAGCCCGAGAGTACTGACAGTACAGGTCTATACGTGCCCCTTCAAATTTCTTTTCCAGCAGCAGAGGATTGTTAAATCTCTTGTAGTGACTCGTAGAAAGGATCCCTCCTTGTCTGACTCCTTGTGAGATCTTAAATGGCTGCGACAGCTGCCCTTTCCATTTTACTTTGGAGTATAGCATATATATAGGTCTGTGTATGATTCCTTTAGCAGCAGCCAGTCCTTCCCCATGATACCATCCATATACAATTAATGAAGGAGTATACTGTGATCCACAACATCAAACACCTTTTGTGCATCCAGAGTGGTGAACAACATAGTTTTCTGATAAGTGGCATGATGTCTGCTATTAAGTACATGTATGTGCTCCAGTATTTTCAGCAAAATGGATGTTACAGTGATTCCTCTGTAGTTTGCCGGGGGCTAAGACTATTAAAGAGGATCACCTTTTTTAAATACTGGAGTTAATAATATTCCCTCTTTCATGCTAGATGGTATGTTTCCTCTCCTTAACAGGCAATACCGGTGTAACAGTTTATCTCCCCCCCTGGGTATCTTCCCCCCCACTCATATATTTTTTTTTCCTCACTTATTTTATATTATTATGGTAAGAAATGCCGAGAAAACTTAACCCCTCACACAATAGCATAAATATGTCAAAATATTACCTTACGATTTTATCGTTTATTTTGCTTTATATTGTCATGAAATGGCGAGAAATTAACTTTATATGAGAACAATTTAATAGAGTAAGAATTTGGGGTGGGGGGGAAATATCCAGGCCTGAGTATCTCCCCCCCCCCCCCCCCCCACCCAGTGGCTATATATGACAAAAATTAAACGTATGATTTTATTGCTTAATTTGATTTATATAGTCATGAAATGGCGAGAAATTAACTCAGGCATGGGTATCCCCCCACACCCCAAATTCTTACTCAATAAAATTGTTCTCACATAAAGTTAATTTCTCGCCATTTCATGACTATATATATATATAAAGCAAATTAAGCAATAAAATCATATGTTTAATTTTTGTCATAAGTAGGTGCTGGGTGGGGGGGAAGATACTCAGGCCTGGGTATCTTCCCCACCACCCCAAATTCTTACTCTATCAAATTGAGAATATGGAGTACCGGTAATGGACTCAATCATTCACAATCAGAGGGAAGGAAGTGTAGTAGATTTGGCAGTCCGGCTGAAGTGCACATGCGCGGGATAACACCGGCAGAGATAATTACCACGCCGACCAACAATCACTACGACCTGCTTGCTCGATATAAATCCATCAGCATCATCCCATCCTCGTCGCCACAAGATACCATTATAGGGATGGTTGACACCGATGAAAAACAATGATGGGGTCTAGAAATGAGCCTGGAAGACACTAGCCATCCCCGATGGCTGTTGAAAGCACGACAGGGCCATAGTGACACCATGCCAGTGACAGAGGAGGGGCTATGCCCTGCTACACTAGAGACCTGCCCAGCGGCAGTGCATGGCACATTCTACCGCCACTGGGAAAGCATTAAAGCCCAGGGACTGAGCCGGCGGAAACGGAAGCATATTCACTTTGGCCACGATGATAAAGTCTTGGGAGTGGGGGCAAGAACCAACGCCGAAATACTTATGTATCTGGACGTACCCCAGTGCCTGGAGGGAAACAGAATCCCAATATTTCTAGCTGAAAATGGGGTTATCCTAAGCCCGGGAAATAGGGATGGCTTTATCCCCATGCCCTTTTTCCACCGAGTGATTGATCGCCAGACGGGGACGACAATATGGAAACCCCTGGAACTGCCTGTCCCATCCAGGAGGGATAGCGTGGAGATGCCCATCATCGAATCCGACTCCGACAGTGAGAGGGAAGATCAATCAGTCAGTCAACAAAAGCAGCTGGAAATGCCATCTGTGATGGCAACGAGTGGGAGAGATAAAGGTGACATCCAGAAATTGCTGGGGGTGACCCAAACAGGGCAATTAGAAGAATCCATCACCCCGATGGAAGTAGATCCACCCTCGGAGTCTAGAGTAGACCCACCAACGATAGACCCACCAACGATAGACCTCGGCAACGGAGGCGCACTAGGAGATCCATCACCGATGGACCCTAATGTGATCGGTCGACAGCTCAGAACTGAGATTGCTAGGGAGATATCTCAAAGGAAGGGGTGGCACAGGTCATACAGGACATGACCAGCAATGAAAACCTGCTACCGGCAGCCATCCTTTTCCAGATCCTTTACGGAAGACCCGGCTTCATGTTAAAGGAAAAGGCCAATATAGACTGGCGCTAAGATTAGAGAAGCTCTCGTGGATCGGCGCAGCGAGGCAGGAGGGAGAGTTCTATCACTCCAACACATGGAACTCTATACACCTCCAGTACACCATCAAGAAGGACGTGCGGCTAAGGGTGGTAGGAGGGGCAGAGAGAGTTCTCTATATGAAGGACACAGCTATGGAAACCTCATCATTTGTCATGGACCTAAAACCGGTAGAGTCGATGGAGGTAACCCCACAACCCAGCCATCCACAGAAGCCAGGGAGATCTGCGAAAGGGACTTCAGGGAAGTCACAACCAAATGCTGCACAGACCCTGACATATGGGAAGTCTCAGCCTCAACAGGCGCCTGTAAAGCGGAAACAGACTTCACCGAAGTCGCAGCAGCAGGTCTCGCAGACTTCAGGGACTTTGGTTGAGACTTCAGTGAAGTCCCAACCAAAGTCGAGGCAGTCTCAAATTTCAGACAAACAGACTTTACCGAAGTCTCAGCAACCGGTCTTGCAGACCTCAGGGACTTTGGTTGAGACTTCAGTGAAGTCCCAACCAAAGCCGAGGCAGTCTCAAATTTCGGAAAAATTTCAGGCATCCTGCCCAGACCCCAGAAAACCATCTCTGGTAAGAACAAAGATTATGGACCGGGGCCACAAGAGGGCAGCATCGCCAGTCACTACCGGCGAACCGAAGAGGAAAGGCCGAGCCACATGTGGGGTGTGTGGAGACCATGTAAACCACGGCAGGGGGCACATGGAACGACAGCATCTACCCCCGGTGCTGTGGGAGTATCGCCCCAGTTTCAGCAACGCTCCAAGACCAACGGCGGGACAACAACTGACTGCACTGACCAAAATTGCTAAGGCTACTCCCAGAATTAGCACGAGATGGGTGCTTCACGGCTCAAGCCCAGATCTCCGATGTACAAACAAAAGCAATGAAGGAGTTGTGCCGGACAGCGGGTTGGCCCGTGCCACATCAGTTGGTACTTTATCCCCAGCCGAACAGTAGGGCCATCCTCCTCCATTGAGAGCTCTCGGGTGGATGCTGCGGCAGATGAGTACAAGGGACTTCAACCAATACCAACGAACACAAGAGACAGTAGCACAAGACTGGTTGAACCGATACCGTCCCTTGGATGCCAGCAATGCTCCGCCAACCGGAACCGGAGGTAATCCTTCGGTGAAGGACACCGAAAGAAGCCGGGAAAGAGATCGCTCTAGGACGGAGTTAAAGATAGTCCGGGGTAATCCGGTGAAGGACACCGAAAGAAGCTGGGAAAGAGATCGATCCAGGCCGGAGTTGAAGATAGTCAGAGGTAATCCTTCTGTGAAGGACACCGAAAGAAGCAGGGGAAGAGATCGATCCAGGCCAGAGTTGAAGAGAGTGGCAACCTCGTCCGAAAATGAGTCGCAATCAGCTCACCCGTCTTCCGCGAAGGCATTACAAAACCGGCAAGCCAGAGAACCAATGACCGGAACCAGGGACGACCAGACACAAAGAGAGGAGCTAACCTCAAAGAAGGCGACAGGGCCACCACCTTTAGGGAAGGCAATAACGAAACCGGGACATTTAGAAATGGTAATCACCTCAAAAGGGCAGAAGAGGTCAAGGCCATGGAGTCAACCAGGGAAGAAGTGCTCCTGTGGGCAGTTGACTCCCATTTCCACATGGACCGGCTTCGACAGAGAGTCAAGCAAGGCAATCGGGGATCCCTGCAAGAGTTGCTGGAATTATGCCCAGCCCCAGGGACCAAGATCAGGCTTTGGGGGCAGGTTAGGGTATACTGTGACCCGGAGTCGTACCCTACGGAGGAAGAAACATGGGAGGCCAATACCAGAGTGGCAGTGGGCTTACACCCCAAACGGGCCGGGAAAATTACATCGGAGGAAGAGGAAACTCGACTCCTAGATAAAATCCACCGCCTTCTCCGAAGGCCGGATATCCATGCGTTGGGAGAAATTGGCCTTGACAGGACGGTCGAAGCATCCGAGTGGACACAGCAAGACCAGTTCTTAATTAAGGCCCTGGAACTGGCTGAAGCAAAAACGCCAGTCGTCCTCCATCTTAGAGGCCCCAGCGAGAGGGAGCCCACCTCCAAAGACACCTTCTGCAGGGCGTTGCACATCATGAGAAAGAAGTGTAGCCAAGAACAGAGGGTGCACCTGCACTGCTTCACAGGGGATCGCGAGACAGTGGAAGATTGGAGAGAGGCGTTCCCCAACTGCTATTTTGGCTTCACAGCAAAGGTCAAACAGTTCGGGGATCCACAGAGAGAGGCAGTGCGGGCGGTACCGAGAGATAGGATCCTCTTGGAGACGGATGCACCATTCTTCGGACCTCAGGTGGCCCGAGATTTTACAGCACCATCAATGATAGGCGATGTGGGGCGCATTGTGGCACAGGTTCGAAGGACGACACTACAGAACCTGTTGGAACAATCAACCAACAATGCCTGCCATCTGTATCATCTCTGAGATAAAGACCAAGAAGTTAGCCTGAGGCGCCGCTGTTCCATCACTGTGTTTTCCCATTATGCTGAGAGACTCCCGAGGACCCAAAACAGGACCGATTAAATCACTGGTTGGAGGGAAGACGGGGTGGAAGGATAAATCCCTCTCAGTAGGATTGAGACAACATACGTCAGCGGAACAGCGGACAGAATGGGCACACATCCACTCGACCCTTTGGACCTCTACATAGACATTTAGCAGCCAGAAGCGGGACCGACTCTTTGTCGCCAGGCCAGATGGTTTGCGGATGTCTGATCCATGGAGAGGAGCAAAGCAGTAGAGAACAACAGAAAAAGTCAATAAAACCTGAGATGACGAAGGTATACGAAGAAGTCAATCAAGAGATGCAACCAAGGGACCTTCACTGAAGGACTATTCATCACACGACCCTTCTAGGAAGGTACAGGAAGACGTCAATGGGGAGACACAACCAGGGACCTTCATGGAAGGACCAAGCACCAAATCTACCACCTTCAGGGAAGGCAGCTGAAAGAGAAAAGGGGGAGGAGTGTAGTAGATTTGGCAGTCCGGCTGAAGTGCGTATGCGCGGGATAACACCGGCAGAGATAATTACCACGCCGACCAACAATCACTACGACCTGCTTGCTCGATATAAATCCATCAGCATCAGCCGGCCAGTGACAACAATCGACGGACACTCTCTACGACGACTTGCGGGGGATACGGCACAACATATACTTGTGTAAGTCTACTTTAGTGGCGTCGTCGACAGGAACAGGGCAACCAACAGAGGAGAAGAAACGGAGATTAAGGGATCTGGAGTTGAGGCATGAGCAGTTGTTGGGCAGCATGGCAGAGGACTCGACACGAGAAGTAATAATACAATTGGTTCAAGGAAATGAGAGATCGGTAGACACAAGTTTCAGCAATACAGAAAAACCCGAGAAGACAAATGAGAGATCGATAGACACAAGCCTCAGCAATACAGAAAAACCCGAGAAGACAGAGGAACTTTATTTTCTCAAATTGGAGCAGCTTCTAAGCCAGGCAATTGCATGGTCAGATGACATAATAGCGCGGGACTCTAGCCGAGAAGAAGGGTTCACGCCTTCGGTGAAGGAGGAACTATCTGAAAACTCTAGAGGCTCTTCACCTGAAAGGCACTATTCACAAGCAACAAAAACACAGACCTGCGATGTTACACTCAAATTAACAGATATAGGCAGGCCTTCAGAGAAGGCTGAGTCATTGACAACATGGGAAGACACAACTTCACCCATAGATACAATGCTACGAGTGCAGGTAGAACTGGAAGGCCGGAAAGTTTCGGCAGCCATTGACACAGCATCGGAAGTAACGGTCATCTCCGATAAACTGCTGGACGCACTGGGGATTGAAGTACCGATCATTAAGAGCGTCAAAATCAATACTGCAGGCAGGGAACTCTGGATGCCAGCACACGTTGTCGGCCCAGTATCTCTGAGGATGGGGGAGTACACATGGACACAACCGATATACGTAGCGCCCTTAGCTGACACCATGCTCCTGGGACTCGACTTCCTGGAGAAACATAGGATATTGATTGACTTGAATAAAAAGCAACTACGGCTACCCCCGGGAACACGTAAAGGGCAATCATTGCGGAAAGACGAGAGAAGAGAAATTTGGACGACTCAGAGAATTACAGTAGCACCCCGGTCGGTAATCAACATCCCATGTGAAATGGCACCCTTATCGTCCGACCATGTAGTGGAACCGGTCCAAGGGTGGGGACTCTTAGGAGCCTGCACCGCGAATCTGAGGAAGAAGTCACCCACAGTCTGCTTTATGAACTTGAACGATCAAGCAGTCAAACTCAAACGAGGCTCACTGATGGGGTGGGGTAGTCCAGTAGAAGTTCTGCCCGAGGAGAACCATCCAGGCCACAACTCTGCCTCACCTAAGTCGTATCAAGCTTTCGGCCCTCGAGAACCGATGCTACCCACCCAGATTCAAGACTTGCTGGAGAGATCGTCAAAACTCTTAACAGATTCCGAAGTGGAGCAAGTTCGGGAGCTGTTACATAACTATCAGGATGTCTTCGCCACACATGATTTTGACTTAGGAGCGTTCACAGCCATTGAACACTCTATAGACACGGGGGGTTCAGCACCCACTAAGCTCAAAATGAGACGCACCCCAGCCAGCTTTGCAGGTGAAGAAAGAGAACTTCTGAGGAAGCTATTAGACGCAGAGGTTATTCAGCCCTCCACAAGCGAGTGGGCAGCGGCACCCGTGCTGATTCGTAAGCGTGGAGGGAGTGTGAGGTGGTGCCTGGATTACAGAGCGCTCAACTCGGTCACTAGGAAAGACACATTTCCAGTCCCGCTGGTGGATGACTGTATTGAAGCTCTGGCTGGTAATCAGTGGCTATCCCGCTTAGATGCAAATTCTGCGTATTACCAAGTGCCTATCTCAGAGAAGGACAGGCACAAGACTGCTTTCTTGACAAAATATGGGTCGTGGGAATTCAAACGATTAAGTTTCGGTCTGTGCAATGGACCAGCCACATTTATCCGAGTAATGAACATGGTTTTGCAAGGGTTAAATTGGAACACAGCTCTGGCCTTCTTAGACGACGTGACAGTCCTAGGAGATTGTTTTAATTCACACATGGCAAATCTCTCAGAAGTATTAGACCGGTTCCGGCAATACTCTCTGAAATTGAAACCCGCCAAATGCCTGTTATTCCAACAAGAAATAGAATTTCTAGGACGGACAATTGACGCTCAAGGGGTGTCGTTAACAAGGGATTCTATTAAAGCCGTGCAAGAATGGCCAACACCAAAATCTACGCGTCAAGTGGAACAATTCTTGGGATTGGTTAATTATCACCGGCAGTTTGTGCAAGACTTCGCCCAGAAGTCTGCACCTTTGTACCGAAGAACAGGAAAACACAAATTTGACTGGGGCACAGAGGAGCAAGAAGCCTTTGACGAACTCAAACGCGACATGGTCACAGCCCCAGTACTCGCCTTTCCCAATAACCAAGACCCATTTATTCTAGACACCGATGGATCCAATGAAGCGATAGGATCAGTCCTGTACCAAGTCCAGGAGGGGGTGGAGAGAGTGATTGCCTATGCAAGTTTCGCATTGAGACCAGAACAGCGCAGATACTGCACCACCAGAATTGAATTATTAGCAGTACTACGCTTCACAAGGCACTTCCGACACTATTTACTGGGACGAGCATTCGTGGTGCGGACAGACCATCATAGTCTGACATGGCTGATGAACTTTAAGGAACCACAGGGACAAATAGCTAGGTGGTTGGAGGAACTCAGCCAGTACCATATCACAGTGCAACACAGGAAAGGGACTAGGCACACCAACGCAGATGCTATGTCCAGAATACCGAGTGGCGAATATTGCCCGGATTTTAAAGTGGCCACCGATATCGAAAATCTGCCATGCGGAGGGTGCCCCTACTGCAAGAAGGCACACAAAGCATGGGGCAACTTCACAGAAGTTGTTGATGAAGTGGTACCATTGGCATCACCATGCGTCAATGCGATCTCATGTAGGTCAGATGAGCTAAGGGAGCCGACAGAGGACCAGGAAGGGTTTCTTTCCAGTAAAGGAACTGGGCCCATGGGAGGTTTTCTTTCCAGTAAAGGAACAGAGGTATGGCCTACACAGTTGGACACTATTTGGGAAGGGGACGAAACCCCAGGGGACATATACCCAGATGAGTGGCTTGGCGACCCGGGTGGGCTGTTCTATAGCCACACGTCCAGCATGGAGCTATGGGTAGAGGATGCGCAGTTGAAGTCAAAGACAGGTGATGAGTGGATAGTCATTGACCATGAGCTGGCAGGAGCGCTAGAGGTCACTCAAGAAATGCGAACCAATCTGTTCCACGATACCCGGATTCAAGATGAGCATCTAAGGAATGAAGGGAAGTGCACACAATCATTGTCAGTGGAAGAAGGCACCATGATAAAAGGATTATCTCATGAGGATTGGATTAACACTCAACGAAGCGACACAAAAATTCAGTTGATTTTCCGATGGTTACTGCACGGAAAGAAGAGCCGACCGAGGAGATCCTGTTCCGATCGAGCCCAGAAGCTAAAAACTACTGGATCAATCGAAAACGATTCCTCATGAGGGATGGGCTCATTCACTGCAAACGCCGGGACGGGACACCGGTCTTGTGGATCCCACAGGCTTACCGGCAAGAACTCTTATCCCTTTGCCATGACTCTCCAGTGAGCGGCCATCAAGGATGGTCCCGAACTAAAGAGAGGTTAAAAACGCAGTATTACTGGTACCACATGAGTACAAAGGCGGAAGAGTTCGTGAAGTCACGGAGATTAAGGGATCTGGAGTTGAGGCATGAGCAGTTGTTGGGCAGCATCGCAGAGGACTCGACACGAGAAGTAATAATACAATTGGTTCAAGGAAATGAGAGATCGGTAGACACAAGTTTCAGCATTTCGGAAAAACCCGAGAAGACAAATGAGAGATCGATAGACACAAGCCTCAGCAATACAGAAACTATACAGAAACTTTAAGGAACCACAGGGACAAATAGCTAGGTGGTTGGAGGAACTCAGCCAGTACCATATCACAGTGCAACACAGGAAAGGGACTAGGCACACCAACGCAGATGCTATGTCCAGAATACCGAGTGGCGAATATTGCCCGGATTTTAAAGTGGCCACCGATATCGAAAATCTGCCATGCGGAGGGTGCCCCTACTGCAAGAAGGCACACAAAGCATGGGGCAACTTCACAGAAGTTGTTGATGAAGTGGTACCATTGGCATCACCATGCGTCAATGCGATCTCATGTAGGTCAGATGAGCTAAGGGAGCCGACAGAGGACCAGGAAGGGTTTCTTTCCAGTAAAGGAACTGGGCCCATGGGAGGTTTTCTTTCCAGTAAAGGAACAGAGGTATGGCCTACACAGTTGGACACTATTTGGGAAGGGGACGAAACCCCAGGGGACATATACCCAGATGAGTGGCTTGGCGACCCGGGTGGGCTGTTCTATAGCCACACGTCCAGCATGGAGCTATGGGTAGAGGATGCGCAGTTGAAGTCAAAGACAGGTGATGAGTGGATAGTCATTGACCATGAGCTGGCAGGAGCGCTAGAGGTCACTCAAGAAATGCGAACCAATCTGTTCCACGATACCCGGATTCAAGATGAGCATCTAAGGAATGAAGGGAAGTGCACACAATCATTGTCAGTGGAAGAAGGCACCATGATAAAAGGATTATCTCATGAGGATTGGATTAACACTCAACGAAGCGACACAAAAATTCAGTTGATTTTCCGATGGTTACTGCACGGAAAGAAGAGCCGACCGAGGAGATCCTGTTCCGATCGAGCCCAGAAGCTAAAAACTACTGGATCAATCGAAAACGATTCCTCATGAGGGATGGGCTCATTCACCGCAAACGCCGGGACGGGACACCGGTCTTGTGGATCCCACAGGCTTACCGGCAAGAACTCTTATCCCTTTGCCATGACTCTCCAGTGAGCGGCCATCAAGGATGGTCCCGAACTAAAGAGAGTTTAAAAACGCAGTATTACTGGTACCACATGAGTACAAAGGCGGAAGAGTTCGTGAAGTCGTGCCGAGAATGCAACCTGCACAAGAAGCCTTCTAGAAAGGCACGATACCCTCTGACCATCTATCAATCCGGGGCGCCAATGGAAAGGATCCATATTGATTTCATTGGCCCGCTAACCAAAACTGCGGATGGGAACACATCTTAATGATGGTGGACCAATTCACCAAATGGGTTGAATGTATACCGTTGCCATCACAGACGGCAGAACAGACGGCAACAGCTGCGGTGATAGGATTTTTCTGCAGATTTGGTTTTCCGCTACAAATATTCTCGGATCAAGGCAGAAATTTTGAGAGTGCAGTATTTACGCAGATGTGTGAAATGTTACACATTCATAAAGCAAGGACAACCCCCTATCACCCCTCTAGTAATGGGCAAGTGGAACGCTACAACCGGACACTGATGGATGCGGTTCGCTGTTTCGTATCCAAGAAGAGCAATGACTGGGATAAACATGTTCCCCTCATCGCCAGCGCAATGCGTTCCTCCTTAAATCGGAGAACGGGATACACCCCGAACCGACTAATGTTGGGAAGAGAGCAGTGTAGTTTCCAGTAATTATTTGGGGACACCTGTTTATATGCCAAAGTCATATCCGAAGGCCGCAGACCTAAGTTGGGGAGGGTATGGGGTGGCCTCCCCCTTGAACTACATGTACATACTGCCATAAAATGACAATTTATTGCTTTATTTGATGATTTAGTGTTAGTTGTGTTTGTTTTATAGTAATAATGGTCAAAAAACTAATTATCTGAGGAATTTTTCTTCTTTCTAACTGTTTTTTGGGCACCTGGAGTTTGGGCGCCCATACCTGTTACAGGTACCAAAACTGGCCTGGAAATTACCCTGGAAGAGAGGTAAACCATCCAGCAGATATAGTCTTCAAACCGCCTTCCGTGAGGGCTGACAGCTACTTGCCAGAGTATGTCCAAACTTTACAAGAGGGACTAAGGGAAGCACATGCAAGTGCCCGTAAATCACTGGAAACCACACAATATGTGATGAAGAGGGACTATGACGTGAAGGCCAAGATCGTCCAATACAAACCAGGGGATGCGGTTTACCTATTGGACCCAAGCATTAAAAAAGGGCAGAGCAAGAAACTCTGTCCAGTATGGAAGGGGCCGGGCCTAGTTTTAGACCAGGTGATGCCATACATATTCCGGGTACAGATGTATAGAACAATGATGACAGTCAACCACGACCGTCTGAAACCCTGTAATGACAGGGACTTGCCAGACTGGCTGAAAAAACGACGAAGGAAACAGAAAGACATTAGTTCAAAGCAAGCCACCTATTGTACATGTGGGAAGGGAGATGACGGTCGCCTTATGATTCAATGTGAAACTTGCTTCGACTGGTACCATGCAGCTTGCTTAGGCTTGACGCAGGAAGACGTTGATAGGGTAACGAAATATCTGTGTGATTCCTGCAGAATAGGCAGGGACTAATTGCTGTCTTTCTTTTTCCTCTGGTTGCAGGTACATGTACACGCCGCATGTCATCTGAGGAGGAAGGTCTTTTAGAGGAAGGACGGCCTTGGAGGGCTCGATACAGCACAGCTGTAACAGCCGGAACCCCAAGGTCACCTTCAAAACGGGAAGTCACCATCAGTGATGGTAAAATAGCAGCCATCTCTGATGGCGAACTAAAAGGGAAGAGGGAAGTGACCATCGGTGATGGTATAAACCGAGAACTCAGGAGATCACCAAGGAAGTGGGGACCAGTGAGCCTAGCCACCGACAAGGATGGTCCATCCCTAACTAAGCTTTCTAGACTGGGAGGAACACCCAAGAGAAGGGTGGTAATCACGGACAAGCCATCTCTGATGGCTTCACCAACGATCGATCAGCGGGAAGTCGGGACCAGCCATCACAGATGGCATTGAGACCCACACAACCTGAGGGGGACCAGCCATCACAGATGGCATTGAGACCCACACAACCTGAGGGGATCCCCTTACCGAAATATTAGTCTTCACTAAGTCTTCAAATATGAAGATCATGTAGTCTTCAACTCCGAAGACTAAAATAGTCTTCACATATGGAACCTAATATAGAAAATTAAGCTTCGAAGCTCTATTTTAAGTCATTCGAAGACTACTTAGTCTTCGCTTAGTCTTCGAATGGGGCGAAATATTTAAATGAGCTAAGTCTTCGAAGACTTATTTTAGTCTTCGAAGACTTATTTTGAAGACTTGGTTTAGTCTTCGAAGACTTATTTTGAAGACTTATTTTAGCTTTTGAAGACTTACTTTGAAGACCTAATTTAGTCTTCGAAGACTTGTTTTGAAGACTTATTTTCAATTCAATTCCTTAGTTGGCAACATGCTTTTACATGATTCATATAGAGACATGTATGGCTTACTCAGCCGCCAATTACCTCTAGCACAATGCAGATTAATCCCTGGTTTCTCAGTTTGTTAATTAGCCGTCAACAAAGAAATAAAGCCACAAACTGAAAACATTGTGCTTAAATTATCGATGATTAAGTTACTTAGTTTCAACTTATATAGTGTCTAAATAGCCCAAACCACTACACAATACTAATAACAATACTGGAACGAATGTTTATTCAAGACCATATGACATCTATTCTTCCATATTTATATCTTATTTTTTCTGCCCGGTTCTGCTTCAGTATAATAAGAAATCTCAGCTAGAAATTAGGCTGAACCTTGCCAGTTGGTAAAGTTGAATGCTGAAACTCAAAGTTAGGATCTGGTAATTTTCAGTAAATGCAGGAAAAGATAGCTGTCTAAAATGATATACCAGCAGAAATTGGTGTAATTTAATTGTTTACATTTAAGAAACACAGTTAATACTTTCTGCCCCCCCCCCCCCCTGAAGAAACACAGTTACTCTCTGCCCCCTCCCCTGCACAAACCTTGAATCGTTGAGGCCCGTTTTATACGTCGAGCCAGACACGGGGTCGCGCCAGGCTAATTATAGTGTGGAAATGACAAAGTCCAAGATAGCGCGATTGGAGCACGATGTATAAAACCAAAGAATTTCTCTGGCACGACCCGATGTGCTACACGTCTGGTACCGACGTGCTACACGTCTGGGACTCGACGCTGTTTTATATGACGTGCTAAACACGGGTCGCGCTAAGATGATTCAGGGAAAACCATTCCCCATTTAGGACCCCTTTGGCGGAGAGCATGCACAATTTGAAGTTTTTGGCGTCATTACATTATCTCTTGAGTCATCCTAGCGCGACCCGTGTCTGGCACGTCGTATAAAACAGCGTCGGGCCACAGACGTGCTAATTTAACTCTTGGCCGTTGTAAATATATATTGAAGGCAATTGTACGGTACTACGGGGATATGCATATATCGACTGACAAACGACGTTTCGCGAAAGTTGGGAATAAATATATATTGCAGAGATATATATTCGAAGGTTCAAGGGAAATGAATGACAAGATCCCGATTTTGAAATCAACGAAAGGACTGTAAATTATTAAAATTGGACTATAAATATATAGTTATAGGCCAAGGTGTAATAATTTAATATAATATAATTAAAATTTGAAAAATATTCAGTGTCAGCTAGTGTCCCAGCCTTTTTAAAGATTCTTGAACAATGGTTTTGTATAAATCATATACAATGAATTTGAGTCTTTTGGCCATCTTGTCTATATGTTCCAAATTTGTCTATAGCTCTCAAGCAAACTTACTGTTAAATTTCATCATTTTACATATGCATGCACTTACCTCCAATAATTTCTACAATAAACAGGACAGTCAATAGTAAAAATTACTTCTTTGAACCATTCCAGTATGAATTTTTATGAGAGCAGAGTATGTTAACACGTACTTTTGCAGTGAAGTCTGTCAATAACTGTTAGTTTCAAATGACATCACAAATGACATCATATATGCCATAGGGCCATTCCACACAAAGTGGTCCACAACACAAAAAAATTCAAATTGGACTCAGGGTTACAATTTTTTTTTTTCTCCATAATGTTGATCCAATTTATCAGGAAAAAATATTTGTATGTGGATTGTACATGTGTATGCCTTGTACATCATTGTTCAAACTTATGGCTACTATAGCCAAACAATTGATCCTATACATGTTGAAATGCTGATGCTGTCTAGGAAAAAATGTTACGATTAACAAACTGATTCACATGTCATTTTACAAACAATGACCACCTTATTTTCTGTAGGCATGCCTGCTAGTTGGATATATGATGCATATCAAGAATAAAAATTGTCCGGAAATTCACATTTGGCTTGTAACACACGTGACAGAATTAACAGTATTTTTTACTTAAAACTGGAAATACTGCACAATGTTTCACATTATTACATATTCAAAGGTAGAAACGTTCCCGGACAATTTCGGGAAAAACTTGTTGAACTTGATCACCACCTAATGCCCAAATGCATGGTTTGATTTCTGTAACACACGTGACGTCACGTGTGTTACAAAAATGACACATGGCTTATAGTGATTGAAAACATGGGTCCAAGACTTCTGAAAGCTGTTTCTAGATCAATTATGTTGCTAATATCTGTAAACAGACTAGATTCACACACTCATTTGGATATGTTAATTAATTTCTGACATCTGCGGCTAAGCATTAGAACCTGTTCTGAACTGAACGCATCACAGGTGTCTGGCTAACACCTCCACATACAGATTATCAATAGGAAATTCACAATATTGATCTAAAAACAGATCTGCAGACTCCTCTATGCCAAAACACATCTGAAATATGATCCTTTATATTGGTCTGACTATAAGTGGACTGTCACATCTTTTCAATGATAGATCTTAGTAATCCAAAATACAATAATTAATCAATATTAATTAGAAAATGGATTAAAATTACACTGATGAGGTGTATGCATCGGGTCTTAATTGTGTATGGTTGACTCATTTTATCTGGTAAAATAGCAAATTGACAAATAATCTTTTACATGTACTTCCAAAAGTTACAAAACCCACTATTTCTGGCCCCCAGTCATGCTCAAATACATCAAATCTACACTATTACATGGCTCCAGAATATTTACTAAAGTGATAGGAATTATTGCATCTGCAGCATCTAGTGTACATGTACTAGTAGCAGTGAAGAGTGTTCTGTTAGTTTCTTCTTGATACAGTAAGAACAAACGCTCATCTCAATTCTCTACAGAACAGTTTTGGTGGCAATGAATTAAGTATGACAGTGTATATTATACCTTCACAATATCTAGAGGGATTGGTGTCATATCTTGTAAGTCATTCGTGCATTCATAATCAAGCCGATTCTGGAACACGACAAGGGTGTGCACCCACAGCGTTCAATTTGAAGTTTGAAGCTTTTAATACCCCTTAAGCTGGGCACATGTCTTCATTTCAGTCATATACCATACATCAGATATATACCAGTAATATGGTCTCACATTTTAGTGGTTTAAGAAAACTTAATCAAAGTATTCTCTCGCATGCAGCTAGCTTTGTTAAACAGTTAAATGGATTGTGAACAAATACTTTCTATCTAATGATGTTGTTTACCAACAATGGGCTTTGTTTATGTCTAGTAATGTCATGTTCCCTTGTACCTCTCTTCTTATGAATTGATATTAAATTTTCTTATGTTCTGCTGTAATATGCATAAAATCATCTTTTGAAACAAAACTTGTGCATAAAATTGACAATCGGTTATGAACTGATTGACAATAGGATACTGGTTTTGCACGTGTAACACACGTGACAGAGCGATGTAACACACGTGACAGTGAATATGCTATCAGGGCGAGAAATACATTCAACTCTCATTAAAATACTAATTGCACATTGAAGTACTAGTAGAGTCTTTTTTCTTATTGGAAAAAAGCGCCAATTATGTATCAAACAAGTAAATTCACAGACTTTTTGCATAGAAAACAGAGGTCCTTTTTTTCTCATTTGTGCGCTGTAACACACGTGACAGTCATATACAAGCATGGTACAGTAATACATTTACTACACAGCCTTAAGGACCGATCGCATAGTTATGATGGGGTTATTATCTCGACTATACAGTGAATCATTTTATATTATATTGAATCCACACCAAATGCTGCTTGAAAATATCACCAAAATTTCGTGCAAAATGTAACACACGTGACATGGAATGACCCCATAGAAACAAGTCTTCTTCACTAAGCTTCAAACTCTATTTAGTCTTCCAAAATTAATCTTGGAAGACTAAGCTAATAGTCTTCCAAAATTAATCTTCTTCTCACCTAGTCTTTCAAAATTAAGCTTCGACTCAATTAGGTCTTCCAAAAATTAGTCTTCATCTCACCTAGTCTTCCAGAATTAAGCTTCGATTCAATTAGTCTTCCAAACTTAATCTTCCATTTGCACTTAGTCTTTCAAAATTAGTCTTCTTCTCATTATGTCTTCTAAAATTAATCTTCAATTGCAAATCAGGAAGACAATTTAGTCTTCATTGTCCATTTGAAGACTATTCAGTATACATGAAGACTTAGGGAAGATTAGTGGAAGACTAAATAAGTCTTCCTGTTGGGTAAGGGGAACCAGCCATCACAGATGGCATTGAAACCCACACAACCTGAGGAACTTATAAAGATGTGTCATGGTATAAGGATGAGAAGAGTTTGTATCATATAAGTTCGATTATATTGCGGATCTGTGTACATAGACAAGCGTGTGGCGTAGAATACATATCAATGGTAAACTAGTTCAAGGTCCAATATATTAACTACGGTAGTCCAGATTGATCATAAGCAGAATATGTTACATCTCCCTTTTTACAGAATGTATATTTCACTGGGAGTTTATTGAGTGTATTTAACTGGTGGTTTACTGAGTCTTCCAGATCGTGTTCTGTATGTAGGCCCATCAGCGGCGTTGGGAACATGATCATCATGTTCTAGTGTGGTCACCGCCTCTGGTGTATCACCCATTGGCTGTGGTTGATATGGGTCACATACTGTTTTTGGAATGTCTCTTATCTGGACTCGGTTCCTTCGAAAAACGGATCCGTTGGGTTTGGTTAGGATGTAGGATCGGGGTTCGTCACACTGCTCTTGTATCGTAGCTGGATCCCACGCTAGAGTTTCGTGATTTTGAACAGTAACAGTTTGTCCGGGGATCAGTGGTGGTAAATCACGTGCATTCCGATCGTGGTACAGTTTCTGTGATGTCTGTCTCTGGATAAGCTGCTCTCGGGTGTCGTCGTTGGTCACATTGTTCATTTTCGATAAGACGTTAGATCGAAATTTTCGGCCGGATAGAAGTTCTGCTGGACTTGGCAGGTTGTGGTTGATCGGTGTACAGCGAATGCTTAACATCGCCAGATCTGGATCACTTCCCGCGTCCTTCGACTTCTTCAAACCCGATTTAACTGTTCTGATCTGGCGTTCTATAAACCCGTTCGATTTCGGGTATCTCGGCGATGACGTAAAATGATCAAAGCACCATTCGTTTGCGAATTCGTTGAAACTAGATGCTGAATACTGCGGCCCGTTGTCGCTGAATACGCGTCGGGGTATCCCTTGCTCACTGAATATCTGTTTCATCGCTGATATTACTGCGTGGCTGGTGTAATGTAGCGGTAACTTTCGGATCACGAAGAATTTGCTGAAGTAGTCAGCAACGATCAGGTACTCGTTGGTTCCAAAGTGGAATAGATCAGTCCCCACAACGTCCCATGGTTTCGTTGGTATTTCATGTGGGTGTAACGTTTCATTTTGTTGTGATGGTTGGTGAGTTTGACAAATCGGACACGACTTGACAGCTTCTTCTATATCTTTGTTGATATTCATCCAATACACGCAGTCACGCGCACGTAATTTGGTTTTCTCGATGCCCATGTGACTGTAGTGTAGTTGTTCAAGAATGTTTTTCTGAACCTCGCCTGGTATGATTATTCTTGCCCCTTTAAGAATAATGCCATTCTCAACGGAGAGTTCATCGCGAAAGGCAAAGTATTCGCGTATCTGTTGCGGTACCTCCTTGATCGAATCCGGCCATCCACTCACGATAATCTCTTTGAGTGCAGATAGAGTTATGTCTCTTTGAGTTGCGTCGCGTATTTTGGTTAGTCTGTCTGTGCTGAACTGTACATGGTCAACACGGATGTCCAGATCGATTGTTTTCCCGTTGTTGGTTGGTAGTCTCGATAGTGTATCAGCCACAGTCATGTCACTCCCCTTGATATGATGTAATGCGAAATCGTAGCCCTGTAGTTTCAACAGCATGCGCTGCAGTCGCGGTGGTGCGCTGGTGAGTGGTTTTTGCATAATCATCACTAGCGGTTTGTGGTCGGTGTAAACGTTGAAGTGACGTCCATAAACATATGTATGGAACCGATGAACCGCGAAAACAACTGCTAGCAATTCGCGTTCTATACATGCATATCTTCTCTCGGCATCGGATAGCGACTTGGATGCAAATGCGATGGGTTTCTCGTCTTGTAGTAGAACAGAACCAAGGCCTCTGAGACTAGCGTCGGTCTGGATCGTCGGCGTTAAGCTGGTGTCAAAATATTGCAGCGTTGTTTTGTCAGTTACTGTGTGCTTAAGTTGATCAAAACACTGCTGGTGATGAGCCTCCCACATGAATGGTACGTCTTTTTTCAGTAGGTCTCTGAGTGGTGCCGATTTCTGAGAGAGATTGCTGATAAACGACGAAAGATATGTCACGAATCCGAGGAATTCTTGTAGTTCCTTCTTATTAGTTGGGTGTGGCATCTTCTGTAGGTCATCAACTTTGGCACTGTCTGGACGGACTCCCTTGTCGGTGTAGGTCATCCCGAAGAACGATATGCTCTTCTGTTTAATTTGACACTTCGATGAGTTGAACACTAGTCCATTTTCGGCAGCAACTGTCATCAGCGTCCGAAGATTCTTATCATGTTCGGCTTCCGTTCGACCAAAAACGGCTACGTCGTCTGCTATTCCGATTGCTCCGTCAACCCGGTCCAATATCTGATCCATCTTCAGTTGAAAGATATCCTGTGATACGTTTAGTCCAAACGGAAGTCTCAGGAAACAGTATCTTCCAAAAGGTGATTGAAACGTAGTCAGCAACTGGCTGCTGGGGTCTAGCTTGACGGACCAGTATCCGGATTTAGCATCGAGTTTTGAAAAGATCGTCGCTCCCGCGAATCGATGTGTCAATTCTTCCAAGGTCGGAATCCTGTGATGTGGTCGTTTTAGTGCAGTGTTCAGGTGTCTAGGGTCGAGGCATATGCGGAGAGAGCCGTCACGCTTCGTCGCATAGGCTAGGCTTGATACCCAGTCGGTGGGCTCCGTAACTTTTCTGATTATGTTGTCTCTCTCCATCGCATCTATACCGTCCCTGATCTTGTCTTTTAATGCTATCGGCGTTTTTCGCGGCGCGTCGATATGTGAAGTTACACTATCGTTGACCACAAGCTTGGCCACTCCCGGGAAGCATCCGATGCGATCAAAACGCTCAGGGTATAGTCGTTTCAAGTCGTCGATGTTTTGGAGTTTCTGCTCTTGTATTGACGTGTTTGTGGTGTACGTGTTATTTTTGAGTTGTTCCTCTTGTTTCGATGAGCTGTCGGTGTCTACTGTAGATGATACAGCACAGTGCATAGTAACAAGCTTCAGCTTCTCGCATGACTGTAATCCTACAACAGCCGGGCCTGTTACGTCTACAATGTAGAACGATGTTTTATACCATTCTGAGTCATTGTATTTGCATGGAATGTCCACTATGCCACTGCATGGGATTGGAGTTCCATTGTATGCTGTCAGTCTAGCGGAGTTGGCTCTATTGGCGATTGCTGTCGGAAGCGTGTTGCCGTTGACCTTTTCAGGGTACATATTTCGGAAGGTACGGAGTGGAAGGGTATTTCCCTGTGCACCTGTGTCGACCTTCAACTTCAAGTTGTGTACGCCTGGACGGTTGTCCAACTGTATATTCACTGTTGCATATGCTTCGTCGCGACTTTGATCAAAACACAGCGATGATACTTGAACGACATCGAATGACAGAGGGTTAAAGTCGTCGGCGGCTCTGTCTGGCGGTGTCGATGTATGCAGCTCGTCGGTTGATACCTCGTTGATGTGGCGACGTTGTTGCTGGTAATTTCCGGGACGTCTGTGATAATTGGACGGTTTATTATCAGTTGCCTGGTATTCGGGTGGTTTAACCCTTCTGCTGCTGCGGCAGAATCGTTGCCAGTGTCCAGTACGGCCACACGCATGACATTTGTCCTGTGCTGCAGCGCAAATTTGACCCGTCCTATGCCGGAGACCGCAGTTTCCACATGGCTTCGATGTGATGGGTTTCTCAATCTTCTGTCGGACCGCGTCTACGGACATTCGATCGGTTGAAATCTGCTTAATTTGCGACCTGCCCGCCAATATGGCTTCATATTTGCGCCCCTCAGCCAAGGCATCCTTCAATGGGTATCCTTTGTCCTTTCCCAGGAGGTCGCGCTGATATGGTTCTATTGGGGTCGACGCAATTATAAGTTCAATCAACCGCTCTTCAAGTTCGGTATTGTCAAAGTCACATTTGGTCGCTTGTGTCCTTGCACGGGTTACAAAATCGGCGATCGTCTCTTCGGACCTCTGTCTGAACGACATTAGATTCAAGCGATGGACACGAAAGTTCACATCCGTCTTGAACTGAGACGAGAAGTAGTCCCATATCTTGATGGGTTTCCGTTTGTCTGCGGCAGACAATCCCGAAGCATTGAGTCTTTTGAGTCCCTCTATACCAAGACCTCGTATTATTTTCAGCGCTATTTTTCCGTCTTCTGTGATCCCCTCGTCCTCGCAGTATATTTCAATCGTCTGACGAAACAGGGTTAAGGTTTCCCCGATATCGGCTTCCGACCAACTCATCTCCGGTATCTTCGACATCTTAGATGCTTAGGCTATGCGTTAGCACAAGCAGCAAACAGCAAACGATGTATGTGGTGAGAATTGTCGACGAATCGGCGTTCCGTAGATTCTTGGAGAATTCGAGCGTGCCTCTGTGTCGCAGACTGCAGCTCAATTGCGGGGGTGTCGGGTTACCAGCAGCTATGTCAGCTATGGAATCACAGGTTATCGGCATAAAAGTTCCTGATTGAACGTCCAAGTAGCGTATAATTAAACGGAATAATCATTCAATATCCACGGGAAAAGTCGTGTTTCCGCTGCCACCATATAAAGATGTGTCATGGTATAAGGATGAGAAGAGTTTGTATCATATAAGTTCGATTATATTGCGGATCTGTGTACATAGACAAGCGTGTGGCGTAGAATACATATCAATGGTAAACTAGTTCAAGGTCCAATATATTAACTACGGTAGTCCAGATTGATCATAAGCAGAATATGTTACAGAACTAGCCCAATTAGGACGGTTCCTAGTGGGCATGATGAGGCATGGTAACAATAATGTCAATATGCCAGAAGAATGGAAAGGGAGTATGGCGGCCAATGGAAGCTTACCCCTGGATTTGATCCTCTCCCATCCACAACTGACAGGGGTGTCTCGAGTCAAGAATACGACAAGATACCATTATATTTATAGAGATAATTACCACGCCGACCAACAATCACTACGACCTGCTTGCTCGATATAAATCCATCAGCATCAGCCGGCCAGTGACAACAATCGACGGACACTCTCTACGACGACTTGTGGGGGATACGGCACAACATATACTTGTGTAAGTCTACTTTAGAACTTTGAAAGGGAGTGTTAGGTATTTGTGCTTAAGCGCAAATGATTTGCGCTTCATAATCATATATTGATAGACACATATTTGCGCTTAAGAGCAAATGATTTACGCTTAAGCTTGTGCGCAAATAAATAATAAATGTGAAAAGGGCCTCCCATAGATGATAGATCATAGAATACTTATTAATACTAGACTCTGACTCTGAGTCTGACAGCCATATTTTATTTTAATATATATAATTATTATAAATATTAATAGTAATACCAGCGAGATTGTCTGGTTCCAGTCCGGCAGACACGTCGAGTCCACATATCACAAAATAATCGACCAGTCTGTTTGGTGATCCTTGCGTGGACATCGTGATGATTTGGGTCTGAAGCTATTTATTTTGAGAACAAAATGTATACATAAGCCTTGAGTGACTTCGAGATCGGCTGCAGCTTCGGTCACAGTCGATACGAAAACGCTAAAAGATACGAAGATACGACATATCTCATTAGCATATAATTAATATTAATATGTTATTTACATAATATTACCTCATTTGCATATTTAAATTGTTCCTTTTTTGGCGATTAAGGTGTGTTGTTTCCTTCATGAATAGTGTACAGTTCGTAACAAAACAGGAGTAATTTATCTCCGAATTGTTCCACTGACGGGCTCGGACCTCCTATTTACCGAGAACAACCGAGCACAATCGAGAACAACCGAGAACAAGTCCAAAATTAATAAATAAGTCATAATAATGTCCAAGTATAGTGTATATATCACTCTTAAGTAGATATTGTACCATATTTGACCATTTAAACTACATATATGTAGTTATTTTACGTATACCGAGAACTTGAAAGGTCGCCGCCGTGTTCTCGGCTGGCGGTAACGCAAAGGCATGAGTCGTGCCTAAGTGTTAATTAACGGGACCTGGGTCTGTTTGGTGATCAGAATTAATTGAGTTGTGTATACTAATAGGTGTTACTGTTTGTTAATCACTGCGATGTGTGAGTGCATAACATTGTAGTAACAACACATTGGGAATCAAAGGTCGGTGTTTTCACACAAAGCAATGACAACTGTTGAGTGAATGTGAGTGAGTCACTGGTGTCAGACGTGGAAAGACTATATATGATTCCATATTTCTTATCTCGGCATTCGTCTGGCAGGAGTCGAGCGGGACAGTTCATTATTGCTTTGTCTGTCTGCTGTTCCTCTTGTCAGACACTGAGCACGGGTGAGTTGTGCGGTCGCGATCTAGGTTGCAGCTGCCCCCGTGCTTAGCGCCAGTGAGATGGTTTTGGATTAGGCTTAGGACGGATTATGGACTTGATCCCCGAAGCCGCGTTGCTTGCAGTGCAAAGTAGTTCGGTAGTTAACATCGCTAGTTGGTCTCTCCAGTCTAGCGGGGGCTACCTTACACTTTGCTTGGAGTTCAGGACCAAAGATGCTGGAAACCAGAAATCTAAAGACCTGGACGTCAACGCCAAAGCCACCCGCTGCACCATGCCGAAGATGAAGACCGGGCCTACGAAGAAAAAGACTCCTTCTAGGCGCCGAAGGGACGCTGCTAGACGGGCGAAGTGGAAGAAGAAGATGGGGGCGACCGTTGATCGACCGGTCACCCCTCCCCGTGTGGTTCAGCCATCTACAGTCACAGCCGGCGGGTCGAAGTTGTCTGAGAGACGCCCAGACGACTCGACCTGCATGGAGACTGATGACATTGAACCAGCTAGCAAGGACTCCGTGGATCTGCCGGAGGTCCCTGCTGTCGTCATCGAAGCTTGCGGAGACAGGGACGTGGATACCACCCCAGATGTTCCTGCCGCCAGCTTCGACGTGGAACTGGACAGCTTTACACCTCGGACACCGGATTACCAAAACATCCCGGTGTCCCCCAGCTGCACCAACAACAACAACACCAGCACCAGCACAGCCCCCACCCAATCTGTGGAAGAGATCGTCGCTGAATGTAAACAAATGATGGCAGATCACCAACGGCGGCTAGAATCTGAAGAATCTGAGCGGCAAGAGAAAGAATATGATCGGCGACAGTCACAGACAGAACGGGAAGGAGAAGAACAGGCAGCTGTGCTCCAACAAACTCAACAACTACAGCAAACAGAAACTCAACACAGAAAAAAAAAGAAACCGAAGAAAAAGAAATAACTTGTCTAGATCATTTTCATTTTCACCCTCACCAATCTCATGTTAATGTAACACCATTACATGTATCCTTATTAAATTCAACAGTGGGTTGTAGGAGAGGGGTTCCGCCCCTTTCAAATCTTCCCGGGAAAGTTTCCCAAACCCCCCATAGTATCTCGGCATTCGCTCTGGCAGCAAGTGGAGCGAACAAGTCAGATTTTATTTGGCTCTATTAGTTCCTTGTCTTGTCAGAGCGTCGGTACGAGTGATTTGAGCGGTCTGTAACCTTAATTGGAAGCAACCGCCCTCGTGCTGATGCCGGCCGAGTGAGACGGTTTTGGATTATGCTTAGTGCGACGGACAATGGAGCTAATCCCTGACGCCGCGTGATGAATGATGTATTACAAAAAAAAAATTATATTTCTTCAGTGTTCTTTGATAAAATTACTTTGAACCGGTTGTTGACAAATGATATATACTTGCTTAAACATTGGCTATGTGGGTGGTAGTAGGCACGTACGGGTTAACAGCTGGCCATTGTAACTGCTCTGGACTCTGTTGACAATAGAATGCTAATCCTCACTCATAGCCCTACCAGATCACCATACTAATTCTAGTAAGTAGGTCACCACTCACTCAGGGTGATCACTCATGTGGAAGTTTGACACTGTTAAAAAGCCATTCACACCAGACTGGACATCAGCCATGAAAGGTTGACCCATTAACTGCTGCCTCTCAGTCAACCATATTATGAAGTTAGTATATCATTTGTCAACAACCGGTTCAAAGTAATTTTATCAAAGAACACTCAAGAAATATAATATTTTTTTTGTAATACATCATTCATCACAGTGTTCAGTACAGATTCCCATATTTGATTCTTAGATTTGGACTTTGTTTTTCTTGGGCCATTGCCTGTAAATAAATTTTTTTTAAATCTCAATAAAGTTCACATTTTGTATTTCTAACATAATCCACCATGAGGTATACTCTCAAAATGTTGCATCAATGGGCATGGTTTCTATTATTACTAATATACATGAACAGAATCCTTTATTTGGACTCTATAAAATTTTGGAAAAATTGGCTCCACAAAGCCCTTAATCCATCAGCTTTTTTCCCCCCATTTTCGTGTACGCTGTAAAAAAAACAAACACGTGCAGCTATCTTGACTAGGAAAGCTTTTAACTACCGATACCATAAAACGATTTAAACGCTATACGTTGATGTTTCTAATAGTACATGTATAAATTGATTGTTGTATCAATGGAATATAATCTTTATCAAATAGAATATATAATCTGATAATATATATTGGCCTACTGGATTAATTGACCTCGTTCGTCTGTCCGTCAGTCTGTCTGCATGTCCGTATACTTTATACCTGCATTTTCCACCGTGCTTCTTTACTCCTTCTTTCCTTTCATCCGTCCTTTCATCCGTCTTTACTTTCGTCTGTCCGTCGATCCGGGTACATGTAGTTATCTCAAACAGTTAGGTTGTCTGCATGATCAGAATGAAATTTGCAACAGTTGTGATCGCTACTAAGTATCCCAGATAGCCACCCGACGTCAGCGTGGCCGTGGTCCATGACGTTGGCAGTCAACGTCATGGCGACCACTGTCGGTTCGATGTCATTTGCCGACGTTGGCGAATGGTTGGCAGCTGACGCCATGCCGACTGTGGTCATCACGAAGGCATACCTGTCGACATCGATCGGCCTAATTTCTGTCGGTGTGTATGGGAGTCCAAATTCACATTTAATAATGAATTGCGCTTAAGCGAAAATAATTGCACTTAAGCGCAATCAATTGCGCTTAAGCGCAATCAATTGCGCTTAAGCGCAAATACCACATATTGTGCTTAAGCGCAAATAGGGCATTTTACGCTTAAGCGTAATTAATTACGCTTAAGCGCAATTAATTTCGCTTAAGCGCAATCAATTGCGCTTAAGCATAATTGTGACTACTATCTAACCTACCCATAAACTATTAGCATGACCTGGTGTATCACCTAGCAACACAAGATGAGCATTGGGCTAATTTTGACCTGTACTCAACAGTCAACTGTGAGTATGTGTTCAACAAGGAGAATCCCTAATTACATATTATCAGCATCCCTCTATCCAAAGAATTGATGTCGCCTTCCCGGAACTCTTAGTAATTTTGTGTATGATGTTTTTAATGTATTTTTGCACAGATATTAGCCTATACATGCATGCGGTGTCACTGCATGAGGGCTTTCTTACCTCATACAGTAATGCTCTAATTAATCGACTTCTTAACCACAGCAGAATTATGGGCAACGTTTCAGGATTTAGTCGGAAATATGGCTTGTTGCCATTCATCGAAAAGCTCTCGAGAGCTTTCCAATGAATGGCAACAAGCCATATTTCCGACTAAATCCTGAAAAGTTATCCATAATTCTGCTGTGGTTAAGGAGTCGATTAATTAGAGCATTACCGTATGGTTTACTTATTGACTTAAATCAGGGGGAAAAAACCCTATTTTCATATTATCAGCATCCCTGTCCAAAAAATGGTGTGTAATCACTGGAGCTTTGGTGTCTCAGTCCTGGAGCTCTAGTTTTTCTTATTAAATCAGCATCTCTTGCACAAATCAATAGTATTTCCATGATCATATAGTGTGAATGTGGCGTCACGAGGGCTTGCTTCCCTCATATGGTGTGCCTGTATACTCGAAAATTTAAGAAAATCAATGTCGCCCCGACTAATACAGAAAGTAATGCTATTGCAAGTAGCCCCAACTAATATATACCGAATATAATATAATGCTATCATGAGTCGCTCCAACTAAAACAGAAGGTGATACTATTGCGAGTCAGCCATTTTGATAAAGAAGTTGGGCTAGCTCCCTACCCAATCAAACCAATGAAACCAAGAGGTGACATGTCAATAGGAGTTAATGCTAAGTTATGGAGAAACCTATTTATTCACTAGGTGTGTTTTGTTACATATAACCATGAATTGCGCTTAAGCGCAATTAATTGCGCTTAAGCGCAATTGATTGCGCTTAAGCACAATTAATTATTAAATGTGAATTTGGCCTCCCATATGTGTGGCCGTTTGCTATATAGGATGTCGGCAAATAGTCGGTATCCAAAAATTGCAAATCGACTTCATGTCATTCGCCGACGAAGCTGAAAAAACATAGAACGAAAATTCAGGACTAAACGATATTCCCATAACCACCCTTTCGACTGTGCCTCAGCAAAATAGAGATATCCCAGTTAGCCACCCGACATCGGTGCATGCATGCCGTCGGCTGTCGATATCGGCATATAGTCAATAGCCGAAACTTTTGCGACAAAGGTCTGTTTGTGGTCTTGATCATGGCATGCATGAAAATCTACTTAATAGCTACAGCACATGCATAGATATGGACTAAATAATTGTGGCATGATCCAGTTTGTGGTCATGTGAACTACTGAGCTCTATAGACTATAATTGGAAACAAAACTAATAGGACGAAAACGATTGCAATTCTCTGTGAATTCCCGGTTAACCAAGAAATCACAAAACAAATTTTGAAACGGTTTTAATGCCAGCAGAAAAATGGCTGTGGCTATTCGCCACCTGTGTGGCGAATAGTCATATTACATGAAATCGCTATTCGCCACCCGGGTAGCGAATAGCGTTTATATATTTTCTCTTTATTTCCTCCACATACGGAGAGTATGGTGATCTCGAGCATCGGGAATAATGATTGTCAGTTCTTACGCAAAACGCTGTGTGTTGGGTTGCAATATGGGGAGGGGGGGGGGGGGTACATAACATTTTTTTTTCTAACACTGGATCAAATACGGCATACAAGCATATTTTATCATTCATATGGGATATCCGCTTCGGCGCAATTATTGTTTTCATCCCCCGCCAAATGAAATCCATAATGGGGGGGGGGGGGGGGCACTCAATACTCCTTGATAAATTGTGAATGGGATTTGAATGTCATAGTGGTTGCAGAGAAAATTATAGTCCAGTAAACCTGAGTCACTCATTAGATCATTGACAAAAAAGATCCCATGTTTGATCCATCTTTTATCTGAGAAAGTTTTGTGATTTATTTCTATATATCTATTCATAAGATATCTATCGGGGCTGTGGTGGATTCTTGGCCCAATTCAGACCAAGCATGTAACATGCTTTTCCAGAAGGAATTCAGCTTTACATTTACTCGGTCCAACCCTTCTTTTCTTAAATGCCATATTTTGTTGCCACCAAATTGTTCAAGGTTCCAGGAGAATTGTTTTCCACCCTGTTGTCAAAAAAGGGTCAATTACTTTTTTTCACCCATGTTATTTTCAATGCTTTCTCATATGATTCGAAGTGAGGAAATTTTAAACCGCTCTCTGTTGGCTCATTTATGAGAACACTACGTGTGATCTTATCAGTTTTTCCAGACCAAAGAAATTCAAAGAATAATTGTTGTATTTCTATTTCTAATAATCAGTGATGGGGCAGAAAGCATAGTAATGATAGGAAATGCCAATGTTTTGATGACGGTGGTCTACCCTATAAGACTTAGCTGCCTGAATGCCTGAATGACCAGTCATTCAGTAATTTTTCCATTTTTATGTTTACCCATACCATAGTATGGTAAACAGTGTCGTTTTCCAGATTGACCACTCGTCGTTAGTCCGCCCGTCCGTCTGTCTGTCTGTAGACACTTTACACATCGTGCGATAACTAAAATATTTTCTATCTGATCGGAACCAAATTTGTTATATGAATTTCTCAGCACAAAAGACAGACCGAGTTCGAATATGGGTTTAATCCGACTATTTTTAACTGAGTTATGGCCCTTTTTCGAAAAAATATTCACTCTTAAAAAAAAACAATATTGAATTCCTTGCTCAATTTAACAATAAAAAAAACCAAATAAAATAAATACAAAATTATATAATACATTTTTTTTTTTTATAATTAAAAACAATTTTTTTTTTAATTTAACAAAATTTCAAAAACTAACACCATTATAACTCTGCCAAGGGTACCCCAAAGTCACCACACCAAATTTGTTTAAATCAGTCAAATATCTGGTGTTATGTACTGGTAAATTTGTTTGGAGCGACATTAAATCCAATTCATCAATTCCATCCCATGCCTTTGGACTACTTAGCTATTGATAAGGCAGGATAAGGCTATATTATTTTCTGATGTCTCTTATGCAAATGTGCAGATAATCTGATAAAGAAAGCCATGGTGTCTAATTTAAAATAAAGATTCAACAATACACATTACATGATATTATCAGTAGACTTGGACATCTGTGCTACCTTGCACAGCTGAACATATCACTCTACAGATGGTCTGAGGTCATTATAAATGTTATTGGTTTAATAGAGATGTCAGCTTTCAACATAAACAATTCCTGTGATTTGTTGACAGCTCTGCTATATAATTGATATTAATGGGTCAGCATTGAGGTGGCTTATCTTAATCCATATTGTTGGTAGAATTTGATATATTATCATTGTAAACTTAAATTGGACTCTCTTAACCCAAGTATTCCATGTCCAGGTCACCTTTCACATTTAACCCAAGGCTGTGGTGGTGCAGCATTACAGATTCTGTACCAGTGCATTCTCTTATATAAATTCGAGTGACCCATCAATTCCAATAATTTGTGTTATGTACATTTGTCTATAATAGTACATAACAGTATACTCAATAATTCAACACCTAAACTCTCATTTATGATTCCGATCATAGTAATTTACTATCGCCAAGGGATGGGTTAACATCTGCCGATCGTGATCGGCCAATCGTTTCAACTTTGTCTATAAAGTTTTGTTCAATATAGTTGTCAGTGAAAAGGTTGAATTTGATACCTAGTATAGTTACTGAACTACTATGGTTCCATAGTATTCCTTCACAAGTATTCAACTCCTCACCACAGCCCCGCCTTAATCCAATCCAAATGGCTTGTGATTTTTCAAAATTCACTTTCAAACCTGAGATCATACTGAAATCTTTTAGTGCCAGTGCTGCATTTAAAGAGGCAGTATCATCCTGGAGGGAGAGGCTTAGGTCATCCGCATACTGTGTCAAACTAAATTCTGAGTTATTAATGTTGATAACTTTAATATCAGTGTGATACTTAAGCACAGCGCTAAGGATTTCTGCTGCTAAAATAAATAAGTAAGGTGATAAGGGATCACCTTGTTTTAACACCTCTTGAGATATTTATTTTGTCTGAAAGATGTCCATTATTAATGATGTAGCTAAATATGTCATTGTAGAAAGTATTAATCCATTTTACTAAGTCTGGACCAAATTTAATGAATTTGAGACATTTTTCCAGGAAACACCATTCTAAGGTATCAAATGCTTTTTCAAAATCCAGGAGCATGAGTATTCCTGGTATAATTTTATCATCACATTTTTGTATGAGATCAAAACAAGTCTTGTGGATTCTCATATCTAACGGCCTGACAGGAATCCTAACTGTGTGTCTGAAATTATTTCTGGAAGTATTTTTTTAATACGGTTTGCTATAGCTGCGGAACCTATCTTGGCATCAACATTAAGTAATGTAATTGGTCCCCAAGATATTTATATATTTATTCGCACTTGGGATGCATGTTATTATCCCACATCTTTGCGTTACTAAAAGTTGTTCAAAGCCAATATTAAGCGAGTTAATTACAAAATGTCTTACGTCTTTCCAAAAGAATTTGTAGAACTCAACAGTGTATCTATCAGACCCAGGAGATTTATTGTTTTTCATGTTTTTCAATACAGAGACACATTCATGTGTCCAATTTTCCTCCATGGATTCCAATTTGTCCAAATTCAATAGTGGTAAGAATGGGTTTTTGTTTTCATCACAAACATGTAATTATTTGAGTCAATATTTGATTTTTAGCTCAACTTTACTTTGTAAAGTTTGAGCTATTGCCATGGCTTTGTCGTCCGTCGTCCGTGTGTGCGTGTGTACGTGTGTACGTAAGGCGTCAACAATGCAGGCTACAGGTCGTACCTTTGGTCGGATCATTATGAAATTTGTCATGGCTGTTGACATCAACATTTAGACCAGAATGATTAATTTTGGGGTCATTCGGAAAAAAAACATGGCCGCCAGTGGCCATCTTGGATTTCAAAATTCAATCCATTAGCACGGGCGTACTGTTTGTCTGATCATCATGAAATTTGTCATGGATATTAACAAGGACATGTAGATGGGAACGAGTACTTTTGGAGTCATTCGGCCAAAAAACATGGTCGCCAGCAGCCATCTTAGATTTTACTTTTTGTATTACTAAATCCTTTAGCACGGGCTACAGGTCGTACCTTTAGTCTGAATATCATAAAATTTGTCATGAATGTTAATAATGACATGTAGATGGGAACGAGTCATTTTGGGGTCATTCGGCCAAAAAACATGGCCGCCAGCAACCATCTTGGATTTTACTCTTTGTATGACTAAATCCTTTAGCACGGGCTACAGGTCGTACCTTTAGTCTGATCATCATAAAATTTGTCATGGCTGTTGAAATTGGAATGTAAATGGGAACGAGTCATTTTGGGGTCATTCGGACAAAAAACATGGCCGCCAGCGGCCATCTTGGATTTCAAAATTTAATTCATTAGCATGGGCCACAGGTCGTACTGTTCGTCTGATCATTATGAAATTTGTCATGGATGATAATATTGACATGTAGATGGGAACGAGTAATTTTTTGGGTCATTTGGCAAAAAAACATGGCTGCCAGCAGCCATCTTGGATTTTACTCTTTGTATGACTAAATCCTTTAGCACGGGCTACAGGTTGTACCTTTAGTCTGATCATCATTAAATTTGTCATGAATGTTAATAATGACATGTAGATGGGAACGAGTCATTTTGGGGTCATTCGGCCAAAAAACATGGCCGCCAGCAGCCATCTTTGATTTTACTCTTTGTATGACTAAATCCTTTAGCACGGGCTACAGGTCGTACCTTTAGTCTGATCATCATAAAATTTGTCATGGCTGTTGAAATTGGAATGTAAATGGGAACGAGTCATTTTGGGGTCAATAGGACAAAAACATGGCCGCCAGCTGCCATCTTGGATTTCAAAATTTAATCCATTAGCATGGGCCACAGGTCGTACTGTTCGTCTGATAATCATCAAATTTGTCATGGATGATAATATTTGATTTTACTCTTTGTATGACTAAATTCTTTAGCATGGGCTACAGGTCGTACCTTTAGTCTGAACGTCATAAAATATGTCATGGATGTTAACGATGACATGTAGACGGGAACGACTCATTTTGGGGTCATTCGGCCGAAAAAAAATGGCCGCCAGCAGCCATCTTGGATTTTACTTTTCTCTTCATGTCTATAAACTAGTATTAGACATTCAACTTTCCACATTCCTAATCGCTCCATTGACTGTAAAACATTAAATTATTCCCTCTCCAAGTTGAGCTACAGTGTCATTGACACTTTCATTATAGTACATTTTCTGTTCCTCTATCACTTCCCAAAATGTTTTTGTTTCGGAACCCTACGCTTTTATAAACTTTGGAATAGATTTTTCTATATAGCTTCTCTTCTCGAGATTACAAAAAGTAAATAACTAAAAAAAAACATAAATTAAACCAGAAAAATTGCAACAGAAAGTAACGTTATCGCGAGTCAACCCAAATAAAACAGAAGGATATGCTATCGCAATTGTCCTGACTAACACAGAAGGTAATGCTATCGTGAGTCGCCATGACTAAGACAGAAGGCAATATATGCTATCGTTTGTTGCCCTGACTAATACAGAAGGTTATTCTATCGCGAGTTGCTCCAACTGGTACAGAAGATAATATAATATGCTATCGCGAGTTGCCCTGACTAACACATAAGGTAATGCTATCACAAGTTGCCCTGACTAATACCGAAAATAATATAATGATATCGTGAGCCATCCCGACTAATACAGAAGATAATATAATGCTATAGTGAGTCGCCTCAACTAGTACAGAAGTGAATGATATCGTGAGTTGCCTCAACAAAAAAAGGTAAACCTATTTAGAGTCACTCTGACTAATACAGAATGCTGCCATGAGTCACCCCGACTATAACAGAAGTTTTTTTTTTGTTTTTTTTTTATTAATATTTTTATTTAGGTCTAAATACATAGTCATGTTTTACATATCATTTAAGTAATAATCATGTGATTTTGAATGAATATCATTCTTGAATAAATAATATGTCGCGTTTTAGTAAATCATACTATAATATACATATATCTATCAGCTTATATATATAAAGGAGGATTATTCATTAGTCTTCTGACAGCTCATATGGAAAGCATGGTATTGTAAAGATCCACAAATATCCTGATACCACTTATTCTTAATAATAGGAACAGCGTTTATAGTTAATTAATTGGTTGACTAAAGTAGAGTGGTTTTCGATTCTCTGTTTGTGTCACACCCATAACTTTTACTAATAAATGCATCTTGTAAATGGGGTGAAAAAGATTTCTTTGCCATTATCTTATTAAATTATTTACCACATTGTGTAAACTGCAATGCACAGCATTCTGATTCAATTTTATCTATTGTATAAATTCATATACTGTAAATGGGTGAATAATAGATATACTATATTTTGGGTTTCTATCTCAGGAGTCAGCACCGTGATCACTCAATTATGGAATAGTTCTTGAATTGTTTCCCATCTATTTTGAAAGCTCACTTCCTTTTTTGATGCAAAGGACCTTACTGCTACACATTCCATTGTTTTATAACATTTGAGCCATACTAGGAATCCAGCTAAATTTGGGTCTATAGATCTCAGTTTACATGAATATATGTAACTTTTGAAAAGGAGGATACAAATCCCTTTAATGTCTGAGGAATTTCCACATGGAAGTCCAAAAATTACCATTTTTTTGGATAATTCTAATTCAATGTTACATCTGACTTTCATAATTTGTTGGAATTCTAACAATATTGACTTAGTGATTGGACAATCATAGAGTAGATGAGTAATTGTCTCCCTGTTTGTTTGACATAAGCTACACATTTCTGTTTCTGATAATTTACATTTCATGAGTTTTGTGTTTGTGTATAAAATATTGTGAGTTATTTTAAATTGGAAAGATAAGAGACTAGTATCATTTGTAATTTTTTTAGTGTTTGTATATATATTTCTCCATTCTGTAGGGGAGAGCTCTCCATCTAACCTCTCTTCCCATTTACTTTGTGATATGTTTGGAGAGCTGGCTACATATTCCACAAAAAGTGGATAAAACGTTCTACATGCCTTGTCACATTTCTTTAAAATCTCCATATTTTGTGTGGTCACGGTGCGAAGTGCCCGGTTTTCCCTAGCATACGATTTCCATGCATGTGGTAGAGCTGAAAGAAGACCCTGATAGGTGGTGAAAGGAGTACTTATATCATATTGTCTACAGAAGTTTTCATATCCCAAAATACCTGAGTCTTCATTCAGGAGATCATTCACAAAGTAAATACCCTTTTTAATCCAGAGCTTGTTGAAAAATAGTTTATTGTTTATGAGGATGCTTGTGTTGAGATGAAGTGGCTCACATAAAACATCAGGGGTTGTGGTAGATTTCTGATCTAACAAGGCCCAACTATTAAAAATTTCTTTCCAAAAGGAATTGAGAGTTTTGCTCACTCTTATGAGACCTTCTTTGTGAAGGTGCCATATCTTGGGACCACCAAATGGTTCCAAGTCATCAACTAGTAATGTTTTCCAGCTTGTTTCAATTTCAGGATCTAAGATCTTTTTAATCCATGTCATTTTCAATGCATTACAAAAAGAAGAGATGTGTGGGAATTTTAGACCCCCTTCTTCCATGTTATTAATCATCACATTTCTTTTTATTTTATCTGGTTTTCCTGACCACAGGAATTGGAAAAGAAATTTTTGTGTTTTATCTATAATTTCTTGAGATGGTGATGGTAAAACTGTCAAGCAATGTGTCAATATGGGCAAGGCTAATGTCTTAATAACAGTAATTTTTCCATAAATACTCAGGTTTCTAAAAGACCAGTCATTTAACAGATTCTCCATTTTCTTTATTTTTGTTCTGTAATTGTTTTCTGTATGGTTCTCATTGAAGAGGTTAAATTCTATTCCTAGGATAGTAACTGAGTTATTATGGTTCCATGATATTGTTTGATCAGTCATTAGTTCTTCACCACAACCCCTTTTTGCTCCAATCCATACAGCCTGTGTTTTATCAAAATTTACTTTTAAGCCAGAGAGTTTTGCAAATGCTTCTAACATATTGAGAGCAGTGTTGAGGGATTTCTGATCATCCTGGAGGAAGAGGTTTAGGTCATCTGCATATTGTGTAAGAATATATTCTGAGTGGTTTATTTTAATACCTTTTATATCAGGGTTGAATTTGAGACTAGCGCTAAGGATTTCTACACATAGAATAAATAAATAGGGTGATAGTGGATCGCCTTGCCTCACACCTCTGTAAATGTCGATTTTATTTGAAAGGATACCATTGTTTATAACATAGCTAAAAATATTTGAATAGAGGGTTTTAACCCATGTTTTTATAGATGGACCAAACTTAAGAAAGTCAAGGCTTTAACAGAAGTTAATGCTATCGCGAGTCACTCCAAATAAAATAGAAGGTAATGCCATCACGAGTAGCCCCAACTAATACAGAAGGTAATACTATTGTGAGTCTCCCAAAATAAAACATAAGGTTATACCATTGCGAGTTGCCCCGACTAATACAGAATGTAATGCTATCACGAGTTGCCCTGACTAATACAGAAAATAATATAATGTTATCGCGAGCCGTCCCGACTAATAAAGAGGATAATACTATCATGAGTCGCCCTGACTAATACAGAAGATAATGCTATCGGGAGTCACTCTGACTAAAACAGAATGTTTTCCCAAATCGCCCCAACCAAAACAGAAGATAAAGCTATCACGAGTTACCCTGATTAATATGGAAGATGATATAATGCTATTGTGAGTCACCTCGATTTAAACAGAAGATAATGATATTGCAATTGGCCCAACTAATACTGAAGATGGTATAATGCTGTAGTGAGTCGCCTGGAACTAATACAGAAGTGAATTATATCGCGAGTTGCTTTGACTAAAACAGAAGATAATGTTTTCCCAAGTCGCCCCAACCAAAACAGAAGATAAAGCTATCGCGAGTCACCCCGATTAATACAGAAGATGATATAATGCTACTGTGAGTCACCTCAACTAAAACAGAAGATAATGATATTGCAATTGGCCCAACTAATACTGAAGATAGTATAATGCTGTAGTGAGTCGCCTGAACTAATACAGAAGTGAATTATATCGCGAGTTGCTTTGACTAAAACAGAAGATAATGCTATCATGAGTCGCCCTGACTAATGCAGAACATAGTGCTAAATAGAGTTGCCCTGACTAAAACAGAAGATAAAGCTATCGATAGTCACCCCGATTAATACAGAAGATGATATAATGCTACTGTGAGTCACCTCAACTAAAACAGAAGATAATGATATTGCGAGTCGCCCCATCTAATACAGAAGTTAATGCTATCACAAGTTGCTAATTGCTAATTTTATACTAGAATTTATAGTAAAATTCACATAATTAATGCTATTAAAGTAGAACCTGAAAAAATAATATTGAGGAATTTTTACATATAGGAAAAGTTGAAATGTTTCATAGATTTTATCTCTTCAGGTATCTTTACTTCTAAGATTTATTATTTTTGTTTATAAATCAATCAAACAACCAAAGAGCTTATCGTCTTGAAACTAACGTAAGCATGGACCCCCCTCCCTTCACGATAACATTTTAAAGAACAAGATTAAACTTCTACTAAATCTCACATCACTAATAAATAAAATAAAAGTTCTATCTGGTTCTAAATAAGTGTTTGTGGTCATACACACAATGTCATGCAAAAGATTCTTGGCATTTCATGGTTGATTTTAACACTTTTGTGATGGGAGCTGTGCTGGTGCAGCATTAAGGTCCTGTGCCTGGGGACTCAAATAAACAAGAGAATGAACTGGCTTACAAGATCAAGGTAAATATTGTTATTCTCTTATATATGTGAGGCTCGGTATGGGAGACTTGCATAAGAGAATGCATTGGTGCAGGGTTTTCCCAAAATTTCAGGATACTACAGTCATGGAAGGGTTAAAGGAAAATCACTTCTTATGATTTATAACTTTCCCACATTCTATGCCCCCAGTGGACAGGTTGTAAACCTACCTTAGTGGGTTTCCAGATTTGGTCTGCGGAGATTATGTGATTTAGACATGATGAGAAAATTGATTACTTCTGATATACACTCTAATACACTATAGATACAAGGATAGGTTTCTGTCTGTTTATGTTGCCATGTTGGCTTATTTCTCTCACCGGTTGATCAAAAATTGGAAAAACCACCCCTAATTCCTAATTCTCTGCAACCATATACTCTGAATTCATGTTTCTACCATACAGTTTAGCAGGGACAACCCTAGTTATTAAAAGTATATTCCTTTCTCCTGTTGGGGGAGCTTCCATTACTCCCATGCTATTTACTAAATGTAATGATTAATGGGTGGTCCCAGTTAAAATACTTGAACATTATCAAGTATGAATTTATCCCACTATAATTATGCCTTCCATATAATCAGGTTCATTATGAAAAATCTTAATACTGCCTATCTTGAACATTGATTTGATTTATGTTGAAAAAGAATTTATATGGTAGGGTTTATTCATATTATAACATTCTCGATGATCAAGAGGGGGCCTCGGTGGCTCAATCGGTTAGGGGTACAACTCCAAGCCGTTTTGCCCTCCAGCGCTGGCGATAAGGGTTCAAATCCACATGTTTCCATCGTGGACTTTGTAACTCGAAATCGTTATCTGGTGGAGTTACCAGTTACTCGCCGATGGCCGGTGGTTTGCCACACATGGTTGACGAGTTTATCAGCCATTGAAATCACTGTTAGATTAGTCGCAAGTGTGCAGATTTCCTCCACCACAAAAACTGGCAATGTCGTGATATGGCCTTAGTTGCTAAAGCGACAATAAACCCCAATCAATCAATCAATCGATGATCAAGACGGAAGGTCTCAAGCCCTTGCGAAAGCAGAGAGAGATTTTTTAATTATTAAAATCGCTTTTACTGGAATATTTAAGTATTTTTGATTCAGAGTGTTAAACATCATATTGGTATCTTACCACACAGATGAATTCATTTCAATACAGTGACATTAACTAATACCAGGGTGGGAGTAGTAGAATTTGCGTTGTATAAACTATGTTGCACATAGTGCCAGCTATTAAATTATTGTGTTGTGAGCATACAGAGCTATCTATGTATGTTAACCCTTTATTCACTAAAAATTGATCGATGAGTATATTTCTCTTAGGAAATGTTTACATAATAAGTCCAACAAATGGTCATAAGCGGTTTCTTTAACTTATTATCTGAACATTTGCAGTCAATGAATAGGAATTCATCTGCATTTGTATTATCTTGTTATCTGCCTGTCATCTGATTATATTTCCTGGACATCCTGTGAAATGAATGATAGAACATTCCAATATATACTTTAAAAATCTGATGGGATAATTGATTTACTAATGAAAGATGGTTGAGGTTAAGATGAAAGCATTTGATCTGGAGATTTTTAGTGTTTAATAATGCATTATTGAACATTGTTATTTTTATGTGTCCCCACACCATAGTATGGTACACATAGTGTCGACATCCGGATTGACCACTCGTTGTCTGTCTGTGACTGTCCGTCTGTCAGTCCGTAGACATTTACGCATAATGTGATAACTGAAACAGTTTCTATCTGATCGGAACCAAATTTGGTATGTGAGTTCTCAGCCCAAAATACAGATCGAGTTCGAATATGGGTTTGATCCGAGTAGAGTTATGGCCCTTTTTCGACTTCACGGATGCTACGATAACTAAAAAATGATTTATCTCATCAGAACCAAATTTGGTATGTGAGTTTCTCAGCCCAAAATAAAGATCAAGTTCGAATATGGGTTTGATTCGATTTATTTTAAAGGAGTTATGACCCTTTTTTCGAAAAAAAAGAGAAGAAATTTATATTTTTTTTAGATCGAACTTCTAACAAAAAAAAATTATAAAAAAAAAAAAAAAATTTATTTTATAATAAAAAAAATTTGAATAATAATAAAACAAATGTTCATTGACACTTTCATTTGTTTCAGTTTCATACCATTAATTAGGTGTGATGTCCTGTTTTGAAAATATGAAGATTTTATTGCAATTTTTACATGTAATATAATGATATCAATAAATTACCATGTGAACATCCAATATCCAGAGTATATGAGAGTACATTTTATAGATGGTGTCATTCCAAGTGAAATCTTGTTATTAATTGAGTTATGACATATGGTACAGAGCTGTGGGGTTTGGATGAAATCATAAAATAAACAATAATTGTGACTGGCTAATTGTTTATTAAATCTGTCAAATTTGATTATTTGATTAATGGCAGCATGAGCCTCTTGTTTCTCCTATTTTTGAAATTTCATTACAGGGTGTGATATGGGACCATCACCTATATCATTGTCTTCTATTTTCCATCAATCTGCTTAGAAAATAATTAACCCTTTCCAAGGTTCCCATAGACACATGCTATTATGTACATGGACTCTTCCTCATATGTCTTATCTATGGTTATCTTTGCACATTATTCACTTCTATCAATTTTGATATTAGCTGAGATTAATTGATTTTTGAAAAACATTGTTAGTTAATATTTCCAGGAACCTTATTTTCCCCTTTTGTTCATATTGTGATGGTTGATTGAATTTTAGGGGCCACAGAGAGCTTAGAAGATTAACATTGATGGTTATGGATTGTAGTGTCCAAGCTATTTGTAAAACATTGTAATGTGTGAAACCATTTTATCGAGGGCTACTTACTTTCTTTTATATGAACTATGGTAATCTGTTTCGATTTAGGGGTCAGCATCCTCATCATATTATGTCTGTATAACATTATATAGATAACACTTTCGTATTGTATAAACTACATATATTTTTGAAAACCATACACCCCTGTTATGAAACACTTAATCTTGCATGTACCTGACAATATAAGCATTTCTTATTAAATACACAGGTCAGATCTGATCTTATCTGTCCATGTTTGATAAACAAATAACAACTGGGGAGAATGCGGGGTGTAATTAAAGTACAATTTAAATATGACATGGAATCCCATATATGTATGTTGTTTTAAGCAGTATGGCTTTATGACTTTTGCTTCCAATGAGTTAACTTAAACTCCTAAACATATCCTCCGAAATCACTAAACCTTTAGATCTCACAGTGAGAGGTTCTTGGGTGAATAGGGACATCGTTATGAGATTTTAAACTACTCATCCCCCACCCCAAATACTTTAACCCCTTCTTAAGACAAAATATATGAGCTTTTGATTTCAAGTTGGGTACTGATATATGGCTTCCTGTGATCATATCTTTGACAAATTATCAGTTATAGCAAATCGCTATCACCAAGGTATGGGTTAAACATCTGCCAATCCTGATCGACCTCTCATTCAATGATGGTTTCCTTTACTAGCTGGAAACCCATACAGAATTGATTTTATATATTGTATTGATGGTGGTATAATAATATAGATGTGATCAACAATTTGGTGCAGACTGAAGTCCCTGGTATACTAAAGATAGGTGAGGGTTGGGTTGGGTGAATTATGGTCTGAACAGTTGGAAATGTAATTCCTGATCTAGTAACTGTTGGAAATAGGTTGAGTTTGTTCATATAGTTTCATTTTCCAAGCAATATTTAGTGTAAATCATTTTGTTTTAGACCAAAAATAAAAAATCTTCCTACTTTCAATCAATTGGTTTATACTGAAATGGCGAACAGTTGGGATTTTTCCAATCCTAATGGTGGTGTTAAGTTGGCATTTTATAAAAGTTGGAAAGTATCAGTTGGAAAATGCCAATTGAAGGTAGTTAAAGGTGCATGCTTGTTTTAGACTCAAGACCATAGGCCCTCTGATTGTTTTATTTTAAAAACTAATCTTGGAGTCATAGGTACCTTAAGAGAACAAAATATATCAAACAGTTAATCTTCTCCATATCTATTAAAGGTACTAAATCCGATTCGATGTTCCCCATATCATCAGATTCTAACAACAACACTATTTTTTGTTCAGTTATCAGAATCGATTAATTCCCCCAAAAATAAATCTAACCACAGTCATTTATAGTATAAAATTGCCCAAAAATATACTATATATCAACATTTTGTTCAACAAAATTTGGCCGGATTGTCAAATATCTAACACCCATAGCCACTTTATTTTAGAGTTATTCATCTTCATCCACAATTTGGTTCGAGACCGCCGGCTTGACGAATATTTATTACATATCTCGGGAAATAACAAAATTTAAAAAGCAGCATCTGATCAGTCTGAGCTTCGACTAGAATCATATATTTTTACCACTGAAGCCAAAGGGGTAGTAATTTGGGAGCGCTAATTCAGATTGTGCATCTTTAATATTCAATTTGAATCTTCCTCAAATTAAATTTTCAGTTTCTATTTGGCTTGCAGATGATCACATGTCTCTGCTTCTACAAGGGCTTGAGGCCTTTCTGTTTCAGATACTGATGAGGACTGCAACCCTGGTCATGTGGTCCTGCTAGTTTGCTATAATGCAGGTGGATCCTGCTGAATTGCTATGATGCTGGTACATCAACTGATGCAGTTGAAAAATGTATAAATATTATTTCTAAAGTCACTACTAAAGTTGCCATTGTTATGGCCTTTGTCTGATTTGAGAAAATGGAGGAAAGACCATTATGCTTGTAAAACATTCAAAATCATGTATATTGTAGAATATTTAAAAAGTGACACTTTTGATTGTTGCAAACTGACCATAATCAAAATGGCTATTCATTTTATTTTGCTAACACCTTAGTAGTCATGACTAAAATATTTTTAAATATAAATTTTCATGAATGTTTCATGCAGATATTATCTTTTTATCAAATCACTTGTATTGGCCAAACACCGAAAAATTACAACTTGAGAAAAAATTAAAAAAAAATTGTTAACAGTATCCTTTTACTTACCAACGTTATAGCAAATTAGCAGTACCTGATGCACTTAACCAGGGGTGGTTCTAAAGCCAATATAGAATTCAGTGTATTGTTCACTCGCCCAATATCAAAGTCAGCCAGCATTAAAATTTAAGTTTGGTTAGTCATGTTTTACTCACCGTGATTGACAAATTTTCTGTTACCAAACTTTTTTCTAGACCTCTGTGTATTATATATATTTACTTGATAAGATTCCCCACGATTATCTTCCCCATGGGAAAATATATTGCAGGGGGTTGCTCCTTGTTATTGACTATATTGCATATTTTGTGGCAGGGCTGGTGTGGGGTTAGGTCAGGAGAAACTTGGTCTCCTTGGATTTATTCACCCTGAATGTGACTGAACTCTTTCAGGTAACTGTCTGAGACATGGTCCTTATGAATATGAAAGAATTAACTCCATAGCACATCATCTCTCATAATATAGATCTACACCTATGAAAATACCAAAATCTATGCAAATTCATGCTTTCAGCCCACTGATATCATATATCAATCTCCTGCCCCCTGTTTGATTTTAATTATTGTATCTCATGACCAGAAATGCATATTTTGAGGTAGGGCAGGTGTGGGGTAAGGCATGGGAAACTTGGTATCCTGGCCTTAGTCACTCTGTGTGGCTCAAAACTCAATTCTTCTGAGTTGTGATTCTAAGGGAATCTGAAATGACTGGGTCCATAAATTGTTTTGTGTTATCTGCATGGCTCTTAATGTAAAAGGTAAGGCAGGTCTTGGCTCCCAAATCTCCCAAAGTTTGGCCTCTATTCTCAGAAATTTATGATCAGAAAAGCATATTTTGAGGTAGGGCAGGTGTGGGGTAAGGCAGGAGAAACTTGACCTCCTTTTCTCTATACGTGGCTCAATACTTCTAAAGAAATTATTTTATAATTTAGCCATAGCCTATGGCCCTTAATGTGAAAGGTAGGGCAAATCTCGGCTCCCAAATCTATGCAAATTTAGGTTTTCAGCTCTCAAATAAGAAATTATCAGTCTCCAAACCCCTGTGTTGATTGTATTCAGTGTATCTCGTCATATTGAATTAAGTTTGACTACAATTGACCAAGGTAGACTTCTTTGTCTATTCTCAGAAATTGATGTCCAGAAATGCATATTTTGAGGTACATGTGCAGGTGTTGGGTAAGGCATGAAAAACTTGGTCTCCTTGCCTTTAGTCACACTGTATGTGGCTCAAAATTTCTAAAGAACTGTCTGAGATGTGGTTCCAGCCTTCGAATAAGAATTTATCAGTTTCCAAAGCTCTGTTTTTATACGCCCTTTTGAAAAAAAGGCCGTATTATAGTATTGGTCTGTCCGTCCGGGCGGGCGTCCGGGCGTCCGTCCGTCCGTTAACCTGTTGTCCGGATGATAACTTTAGTTAGAGTGAACCAAAATTAGTAAAATTTGGTATGTGGGTTTATTAGCCGAAAAGTAAGTTCAATTTCGAATTTGGGTTCCGCCCGCCAATTTTCACCGGAGTTATGCCCCTTATTTAACATTTTTTTACTTAGAAAATCCTTGAAATTTGTTGTCCGGATGATAACTTTAGTATAGTTTATCGGAATGAATCCAAATTTGGTATATTACTTTCTCCCACCAAAACACAGGTCAAGTTCGAAGTTTTTGGCCGAGTTATGCCCCTTTTTCGACTCAGAAAATTAAGTTTTTCTTATGTTTTTTGGTTTCCGGATGATAACTCGATTTTGGAATGTGTATACGCAAAACCCGTTTTTTTGTGGATTAAATATATCAAAATACAGCTCAAGTCCGAATTTCGTTTTAATCCGATAATTTTTGCGAGAGTTATGGCCCTTTTTTTACGTAATTTGACTTAGAAAATCCCTGAAATTTGTTGTCCGGATGATAACTTTAGTTAGAGTGAACCGATTTCAATCAAATTTGGTATATGGGTTTATTAGGAGAAAAGACAGCTCAAGTTAGAATTTGGGTTCCGTCCGCCAATTTTTACCGGAGTTATGCCCCTTATTTGACGTAATTTGACTTAGAAAATCCCTGAAATTTGTTGTCCGGATGATAACTTTACTAGAGCTTATCGGATTCAATGATAATTTGGTATATTACTTTCTCCCACCAAAACACAGGTCAAGTTCAAATTTGAGTTCCGTCCGCCAATTTTTACCAGAGTTATGCTCCTTTTTTATCAGTTTCCGCCGACCCAAGAGAGGGCGTATATTGCACGCACAGCGTAGCTCTTGTTGGTGTTAATACTCATTGTATCTCATCATATTGAATTAAGTTTGGCCACATTTTACCAAGGTAGAGACCATCCGCAGAAATTAATAACCTAAAATGCATAGTTTGAGGTATAGGGCAGGTGTGGGGGCGAAGGCAGGAGAAACTAGGTCTTCTTGCCTTTAGTCACTCTGTATGTGGCTAAATATTTCTAAAGAACTGTCTTAATCCGGTTTGTTCTGAGCTTGAATAGATATTCAAATATAGGTTATAAAGAGTTTAAATCCATTAAATGGCTTCCGGTTGAATACAGAGTGTCCCAAAGAAAACTGACTATCATGAAAAATATCACAGATGGGAAAGCTCCTAACTACCTAAGAGATGGATTCCTAGTTTCGAACACACATTGCAAATATAATCTCCGGTCTGGTATTTTTAGAATATCTGTGCCTCATGTTAGAGTATTTGGATACAACAGGGATCACTTTGTGGAATAATTATGTGAAATATATTGAACCTAACTGCAATTTGGCCACTTGGAATCACTTAATAAAACATGAATTATTTGATCAAATTTTAGGTACTGTGGAATCTGACTTTGTATATTATTAATAGTATGACCTCATGAGAACTTGTGTTGTGGCCTGGTCAGTCATGTGGTCGGTTACCATTAAGGACCACAGTGGAAATAAGCGAACTTTGACTTACTTCCATGTGCACTCCTTGATGGCAATCGATGGCATGACTTGTCAGACCGTGCTTATTCATGTGTATATTTCTCATTTACTTCTCTATCTTTCTACCTCCATCTCTATCTTTTAATGTCTTACTTATCTCCAGTTATCTTACTAGTACCTCCTAAGCAAGATGGCAGTCCTGTTGGGGGGAGGTGGGTGGGATAGCACGGGTTAATTGATTATTATGTTTGTATATATATAAAGGTATGAGTATCTATTTAGTAGTTATTACTAAGCTAGGTTTATTCACTATCTTGTCTCTCTGCAGAACTGTCAAGCTGCATTCTTGTTATATTTATATAATCTATAATTTTTATATTTATACTACCGGTATATGAATGTCACACTCTGTATTGCTCTTTTATATGTGTCCTTATGCTCAATTGTCTATATGTTTTGCATCTATTAGCCATTAAAAAATTATCTATCTATCTATCTGTCTAAGATGTGATTATGTAGTATTATTAAAATATTATTTCCATAGCCCTCTAATGTTTTCAGGCTCCTGATAAGAATTAATCAGTTTCCAAACATCATTTTTGATTTTATTCAATGTATCTTATTATATTGAATTAAGTTTGACCACATTTGACGAAGGTAGAGAACCTTCTCAGAAATTAATGACCAGAAATGCATAGTTTGAGATATAGGGCAGGTGTGGGGTAAGGCAGGAGAAACTGTATGTGACTGAAAACTTATAAACAACAGTTTTCTGTCTGAGATGAGGTTCTAAAGGAATCTGAAATGTCTGGATCCATAAATTATTTTACATCATTGCCATAGCCCTTAACGTAAAAAGTAGGGCAAGTCTCCGCTCCCAAATCTGTGAAAATCATGTTTCAGCCTTCAGATACAAAATTATCAGTCTCCAAACTCTTGTTTTGATTGTATTCATTGTATCTCATCATCTTGAATTAAGTTTGACTACAATTGACCAAGGTAGATTCCTATGTCTATTTTCTGAAATTGATAACCAGAAATGCATATTTTGAGGTACATATGCAAGTGTGTAGTAAAACAGGAGAAACTTGGTCTTCTTCCTTAAGTCACACTGTATGCTGCTCAAAACTTCTAAAGAACTGTCTGAGATTGGTTCCAAAAGACTATGGGATGACTGGGTCCACAAATGGTTTTATATTATTGCCATGGTTCTCAATATAAAAGGTAGGGCAGCATGTTTTCAGTCTCTTAATAAGAATTCATCAGTTTCCAAACCTCTGTTTTGATTTTATTCATTGTATCTCATCATATATAATTAAGTTTGATCACAATTGACAAAGGGAGAGACCATTCTCAGAAATTGATTACCAAATATGCATATGTTGAGGTACAGCAGGTGTGGGGTAAGGCAGGAGAAACTTGGTCTCCTTGCCTCCAGTCACTCCGTATAAGGCTACAAACTTCTAAAGAACTGTCTCATATGTGATTCTAAAGTATTATTAAAAGTTTAATTCTGTTAATGATTTTATGTTATTCCCATAGCCCTTTAATGTTTCCAGGCTTCTGCTCAGCATTTAACAGTTTCCAAACATAAGTTTTGATATTATTCATTGTATCTCATGATATTGAATTAAGTTTGACCACATTTGACCAAGGTAGAGACCATTCCCATAAATTAATGACAAGAATTGCATAGTTTGAAGTATAGGGCTGGTGTGGGATAAGGTAAGGGAAACAGTAGGGCATCCCAAATCTGAAAATTCATGTTATCAGCCCCAGATAATAATTTATCAGTCTCCACTCTCCAAACCTCAATATTGATTTTATTCATTGTATTGTATCTCATCATATTGAAATAAATTTGGTCATGATTGAACAGGACCACCGACAGAAATTATTGACCAGAAATCCATATTTTGAGCTAGGGCAGGTGTGGGGTAAAGCAGACCGGGATGACCTGGTCGCCTTGATTTTAATCACTATATTTGTGTCTAAATACTTCTGATACTTCCTTACATATATTCTCACGTTACTGGTCCATTTGAACTTATAGAGCCTTCAGAAGAAGTATTTTATTTGCATGTGTCTTAGCTTCGTAGATTTTAAGGTACAAAGTCACGAAGCTGATGCACATTTGTTTATTGGCGGGGATGGGTTAATTATTTCACGTAATATGGGAAGGAAACATCTTTGGATAGTCTTAACTGATATGTATCTATAATAACACATCCAGTTGGGGTCACCAAATACTTGAATTATGGCTTTGGAGCATTATATGCTTTAGCTTCGTGACTTTTAAGGTACAGATTTGTACCTTAAAAGCTACGAAGCTGATGCACATTCGGTTATAAGCAGGGATGGGTTAATTATTTCACGTAATATTGGAAGGAAACATGTTTGTATAGTCCTAACTGATATCCATCTACAATAAAACGTCCAGTTGGGGTCACCAAATACTTTAATTGTGACCGCAAAGCATGCTTATGTCTTAGCTTCGTGACTGTTAAGGTACAAAGTCACGAAGCTGATGCACATTTGTTTATAAGCGGGGATGGGTTCATTATTTCAGGTAATTTGGGGGAGAAGTAACTTCGTATCGCCCTAACTGATGTCGATTCACCATAAAACGTCCAGTTAGGGTCACCATATACTTTAATAATGGCCGTAGAGCATGTCGCGAAGATAGCGCACATGCCACGAAGATAATGCATATTCCGTTGATAGCCTGGGGTGGGTTAATTTGTCCATATATGGCAAAGACGTGATTGGTCATAGCCCGCCATATGTATTTCCACGTCCCTGTACGATATTAGCTTGAATATGCCACGTAGAACCTGCAAAAGAAGTATTCCATTGGTGTGTGCATTATGCATATTCCGTTGACAGCCAGGTGTGGGTTAATTTGTCCATATATGGCAACGATGTGATTGATCATAGCCCGTCATAAGTATTTCCACGTCCCTGTACGATATTAGCTTGAATATGCCATGTAGAACCTACAAAAGAAGTATTACATTGGTGTGTGCATTATCTGCGTGCCTTTTACGGCTTAAATGTCACGCAGATAGTGCACATTGAGTTATAACCGGGTGTGGGTTAATTTGTCCATATAATATGGCAAAGATGTGATTGATCATAGCCCGTCATATGTATTTCCACGTCCCTGTACGATATTAGCTTGAATATGCCATGTAGAACCTGCAAAAGAAGTATTACATTGGTGTGTGCATTATCTGCGTGCCTTTTAAGGCTTAAAAGTCACGCAGATAGTGCACATTGAGTTATAACCGGGTGTGGGTTAATTTGTCCATATAATATGGCAAAGATGTGATTGATCATAGCCCGTCATATGTATTTCGACGTCCCTGTACGATATTAGCTTGAATATGCCATGTAGAACCTGCAAAAGAAGTATTACATTGGTGTGTGCATTATCTGCGGGCCTTTTAAGGCTTAAAAGTCACGCAGATAGTGCACATTGAGTTATAACCGGGTGTGGGTTAATTTGTCCATATAATATGGCAAAGATGTGATTGATCATAGCCCGTCATATGTATTTCCACGTCCCTGTACGATATTAGCTTGAATATGCCATGTAGAACCTGCAAAAGAAGTATTACATTGGTGTGTGCATTATCTGCGTGGCTTTTGGGCTTTTAAGAAATTAAAAGGCACGCAGATAGTGCACATTGAGTTATAACCGGGTGTGGGTTAATTTGTCCATATAATATGGCAAAGACGTTATTTATCATAGCCCGTCATATGTATTTCCACGTCCCTGTACGATATTAGCTTGAATATGCCATGTAGAACCTGCAAAAGAAGTATTACATTGGTGTGTGCATTATCTGCGTGGCTTTTGGGCTTTTAAGAAATTAAAAGGCACGCAGATAGTGCACATTGAGTTATAACCGGTGTGGGTTAATTTGTCCATATAATATGGCAAAGACGTTATTTATCATAGCCCGTCATATGTATTTCCACGTCCCTGTACGATATTAGCTTGAATATGCCATGTAGAACCTGCAAAAGAAGTATTACATTGGTGTGTGCATTATCTGCGTGCCTTTTAAGGCTTAAAAGTCACGCAGATAGTGCACATTGAGTTATAACCGGGTGTTGGTTAATTTGTCCATATAATATGGCAAAGATGTGATTGATCATAGCCCGTCATATGTATTTCCACGTCCCTGTACGACATTAGCTTGAATATGCCATGTAGAACCTGCAAAAGAAGTATTACATTGGTGTGTGCATTATCTGCGTGCCTGTTAAGGCTTAAAAGTCACGCAGATAGTGCACATTGAGTTATAACCGGGTGTGGGTTAATTTGTCCATATAATATGGCAAAGATGTGATTGATCATAGCCCGTCATATGTATTTCCACGTCCCTGTACGATATTAGCTTGAATATGCCATGTAGAACCTGCAAAAGAAGTATTACATTGGTGTGTGCATTATCTGCGTGCCTTTTAAGGCTTAAAAGTTACGCAGATAGTGCACATTGAGTTATAACCGGGTGTGGGTTAATTTGTCCATATAATATGGCAAAGATGTGATTGTTCATAGCCCGTCATATGTATTTCCACGTCCCTGTACGATATTAGCTTGAATATGCCATGTAGAACCTGCAAAAGATGTATTACATTGGTGTGTGCATTATCTGCGTGGCTTTTGGGCTTTTAAGAAATTAAAAGGCACGCAGATAGTGCACATTGAGTTATAACCGGGTGTGGGTTAATTTGTCCATATAATATGGCAAAGACGTTATTTATCATAGCCCGTCATATGTATTTCCACGTCCCTGTACGATATTAGCTTGAATATGCCATGTAGAACCTGCAAAAGAAGTATTACATTGGTGTGTGCATTATCTGCGTGCTTTTAAGGCTTAAAAGTCACGCAGATAGTGCACATTGAGTTATAACCGGGTGTGGGTTAATTTGTCCATATAATATGGCAAAGATGTGATTGATCATAGCCCGTCATATGTATTTCCACGTCCCTGTACGATATTACCTTGAATATGCCATGTATAACCTGCAAAAGAAGTATTACATTGGTGTGTGCATTATCTGCGTGCATTTTAAGGCTTAAAAGTCACGCAGATAGTGCACATTGAGTTATAACCGGGTGTGGGTTAATTTGTCCATATAATATGGCAAAGATGTGATTGATCATAGCCCGTCATATGTATTTCCACGTCCCTGTACGATATTACCTTGAATATGCCATGTAGAACCTGCAAAAGAAGTATTACATTGGTGTGTGCATTATCTGCGTGCCTTTTGGGCTTTTAAGAAATTAAAAGGCACGCAGATAGTGCACATTGAGTTATAACCGGGTGTGGGTTAATTTGTCCATATAATATGGCAAAGACGTTATTTATCATAGCCCGTCATATGTATTTCCACGTCCCTGTACGATATTAGCTTGAATATGCCATGTAGAACCTGCAAAAGAAGTATTACATTGGTGTGTGCATTATCTGCGTGCCTTTTAAGGCTTAAAAGTCACGCAGATAGTGCACATTGAGTTATAACCGGATGTGGGTTAATTTGTCCATATATATAATATGGCAAGATGTGATTGATCATAGCCCGTCATATGTATTTCCACGTCCCTGTACGATATTAGCTTGAATATGCCATGTAGAACCTGCAAAAGAAGTATTACATTGGTGTGTGGATTATCTGCGTGCCTTTTAAGAAATTAAAAGTCACGCAGATAGTGCACATTGAGTTATAACCGGGTGTGGGTTAATTTGTCCATATAATATGGCAAAGATGTGATTGATCATAGCCCGTCATATGTATTTCCACGTCCCTGTACGATATTAGCTTGAATATGCCATGTAGAACCTGCAAAAGAAGTATTACATTGGTGTGTGCATTATCTGCGTGCCTTTTAAGGCTTAAAAGTCACGCAGATAGTGCACATTGAGTTATAACCGGGTGTGGGTTAATTTGTCCATATAATATGGCAAAGATGTGATTGATCATAGCCCGTCATATGTATTTCCACGTCCCTGTACGATATTAGCTTGAATATGCCATGTAGAACCTGCAAAAGAAGTATTACATTGGTGTGTGCATTATCTGCGTGCCTTTTAAGGCTTAAAAGTCACGCAGATAGTGCACATTGAGTTATAACCGGGTGTGGGTTAATTTGTCCATATAATATGGCAAAGATGTGATTGATCATAGCCCGTCATATGTATTTCCACGTCCCTGTACGATATTAGCTTGAATATGCCATGTAGAACCTGCAAAAGAAGTATTACATTGGTGTGTGCATTATCTGCGTGGCTTTTGGGCTTTTAAGAAATTAAAAGGCACGCAGATAGTGCACATTGAGTTATAACCGGGTGTGGGTTAATTTGTCCATATAATATGGCAAAGACGTTATTTATCATAGCCCGTCATATGTATTTCCACGTCCCTGTACGATATTAGCTTGAATATGCCATGTAGAACCTGCAAAAGAAGTATTACATTGGTGTGTGCATTATCTGCGTGCATTTTAAGGCTTAAATGTCACGCAGATAGTGCACATTGAGTTATAACCGGGTGTGGGTTAATTTGTCCATATAATATGGCAAAGATGTGATTGATCATAGCCCGTCATATGTATTTCCACGTCCCTGTACGATATTAGCTTGAATATGCCATGTATAACCTGCAAAAGAAGTATTACATTGGTGTGTGCATTATCTGCGTGCATTTTAAGGCTTAAAAGTCACGCAGATAGTGCACATTGAGTTATAACCGGGTGTGGGTTAATTTGTCCATATAATATGGCAAAGATGTGATTGATCATAGCCCGTCATATGTATTTCCACGTCCCTGTACGATATTAGCTTGAATATGCCATGTAGAACCTGCAAAAGAAGTATTACATTGGTGTGTGCATTATCTGCGTGCCTTTTAATAAATTAAAAGGCACGCAGATAGTGCACATTTTTGAGTTATAACCTGGTGTGGGTTAATTTGTCCATATTATATGGCAAAGATGTGATTGATCATAGCCCGTCATATGTATTTCCACGTCCCTGTACGATATTAGCTTGAATATGCCATGTAGAACCTGCAAAAGAAGTATTACATTGGTGTGTGCATTATCTGCGTGCCTTTTGGGCTTTTAAGAAATTAAAAGGCACGCAGATAGTGCACATTGAGTTATAACCGGGTGTGGGTTAATTTGTCCATATAATATGGCAAAGACGTTATTTATCATAGCCCGTCATATGTATTTCCACGTCCCTGTACGATATTAGCTTGAATATGCCATGTAGAACCTGCAAAAGAAGTATTACATTGGTGTGTGCATTATCTGCGTGGCTTTTGGGCTTTTAAGAAATTAAAAGGCACGCAGATAGTGCACATTGAGTTATAACCGGTGTGGGTTAATTTGTCCATATAATATGGCAAAGACGTTATTTATCATAGCCCGTCATATGTATTTCCACGTCCCTGTACGATATTAGCTTGAATATGCCATGTAGAACCTGCAAAAGAAGTATTACATTGGTGTGTGCATTATCTGCGTGCCTTTTAAGGCTTAAAAGTCACGCAGATAGTGCACATTGAGTTATAACCGGGTGTTGGTTAATTTGTCCATATAATATGGCAAAGATGTGATTGATCATAGCCCGTCATATGTATTTCCACGTCCCTGTACGACATTAGCTTGAATATGCCATGTAGAACCTGCAAAAGAAGTATTACATTGGTGTGTGCATTATCTGCGTGCCTGTTAAGGCTTAAAAGTCACGCAGATAGTGCACATTGAGTTATAACCGGGTGTGGGTTAATTTGTCCATATAATATGGCAAAGATGTGATTGATCATAGCCCGTCATATGTATTTCCACGTCCCTGTACGATATTAGCTTGAATATGCCATGTAGAACCTGCAAAAGAAGTATTACATTGGTGTGTGCATTATCTGCGTGCCTTTTAAGGCTTAAAAGTTACGCAGATAGTGCACATTGAGTTATAACCGGGTGTGGGTTAATTTGTCCATATAATATGGCAAAGATGTGATTGTTCATAGCCCGTCATATGTATTTCCACGTCCCTGTACGATATTAGCTTGAATATGCCATGTAGAACCTGCAAAAGATGTATTACATTGGTGTGTGCATTATCTGCGTGGCTTTTGGGCTTTTAAGAAATTAAAAGGCACGCAGATAGTGCACATTGAGTTATAACCGGGTGTGGGTTAATTTGTCCATATAATATGGCAAAGACGTTATTTATCATAGCCCGTCATATGTATTTCCACGTCCCTGTACGATATTAGCTTGAATATGCCATGTAGAACCTGCAAAAGAAGTATTACATTGGTGTGTGCATTATCTGCGTGCTTTTAAGGCTTAAAAGTCACGCAGATAGTGCACATTGAGTTATAACCGGGTGTGGGTTAATTTGTCCATATAATATGGCAAAGATGTGATTGATCATAGCCCGTCATATGTATTTCCACGTCCCTGTACGATATTACCTTGAATATGCCATGTATAACCTGCAAAAGAAGTATTACATTGGTGTGTGCATTATCTGCGTGCATTTTAAGGCTTAAAAGTCACGCAGATAGTGCACATTGAGTTATAACCGGGTGTGGGTTAATTTGTCCATATAATATGGCAAAGATGTGATTGATCATAGCCCGTCATATGTATTTCCACGTCCCTGTACGATATTACCTTGAATATGCCATGTAGAACCTGCAAAAGAAGTATTACATTGGTGTGTGCATTATCTGCGTGCCTTTTGGGCTTTTAAGAAATTAAAAGGCACGCAGATAGTGCACATTGAGTTATAACCGGGTGTGGGTTAATTTGTCCATATAATATGGCAAAGACGTTATTTATCATAGCCCGTCATATGTATTTCCACGTCCCTGTACGATATTAGCTTGAATATGCCATGTAGAACCTGCAAAAGAAGTATTACATTGGTGTGTGCATTATCTGCGTGCATTTTAAGGCTTAAAAGTCACGCAGATAGTGCACATTGAGTTATAACCGGATGTGGGTTAATTTGTCCATATATATAATATGGCAAAGATGTGATTGATCATAGCCCGTCATATGTATTTCCACGTCCCTGTACGATATTAGCTTGAATATGCCATGTAGAACCTGCAAAAGAAGTATTACATTGGTGTGTGCATTATCTGCGTGCCTTTTGGGCTTTTAAGAAATTAAAAGGCACGCAGATAGTGCACATTGAGTTATAACCGGGTGTGGGTTAATTTGTCCATATAATATGGCAAAGACGTTATTTATCATAGCCCGTCATATGTATTTCCACGTCCCTGTACGATATTAGCTTGAATATGCCATGTAGAACCTGCAAAAGAAGTATTACATTGGTGTGTGCATTATCTGCGTGGCTTTTGGGCTTTTAAGAAATTAAAAGGCACGCAGATAGTGCACATTGAGTTATAACCGGTGTGGGTTAATTTGTCCATATAATATGGCAAAGACGTTATTTATCATAGCCCGTCATATGTATTTCCACGTCCCTGTACGATATTAGCTTGAATATGCCATGTAGAACCTGCAAAAGAAGTATTACATTGGTGTGTGCATTATCTGCGTGCCTTTTAAGGCTTAAAAGTCACGCAGATAGTGCACATTGAGTTATAACCGGGTGTTGGTTAATTTGTCCATATAATATGGCAAAGATGTGATTGATCATAGCCCGTCATATGTATTTCCACGTCCCTGTACGACATTAGCTTGAATATGCCATGTAGAACCTGCAAAAGAAGTATTACATTGGTGTGTGCATTATCTGCGTGCCTGTTAAGGCTTAAAAGTCACGCAGATAGTGCACATTGAGTTATAACCGGGTGTGGGTTAATTTGTCCATATAATATGGCAAAGATGTGATTGATCATAGCCCGTCATATGTATTTCCACGTCCCTGTACGATATTAGCTTGAATATGCCATGTAGAACCTGCAAAAGAAGTATTACATTGGTGTGTGCATTATCTGCGTGCCTTTTAAGGCTTAAAAGTTACGCAGATAGTGCACATTGAGTTATAACCGGGTGTGGGTTAATTTGTCCATATAATATGGCAAAGATGTGATTGTTCATAGCCCGTCATATGTATTTCCACGTCCCTGTACGATATTAGCTTGAATATGCCATGTAGAACCTGCAAAAGATGTATTACATTGGTGTGTGCATTATCTGCGTGGCTTTTGGGCTTTTAAGAAATTAAAAGGCACGCAGATAGTGCACATTGAGTTATAACCGGGTGTGGGTTAATTTGTCCATATAATATGGCAAAGACGTTATTTATCATAGCCCGTCATATGTATTTCCACGTCCCTGTACGATATTAGCTTGAATATGCCATGTAGAACCTGCAAAAGAAGTATTACATTGGTGTGTGCATTATCTGCGTGCTTTTAAGGCTTAAAAGTCACGCAGATAGTGCACATTGAGTTATAACCGGGTGTGGGTTAATTTGTCCATATAATATGGCAAAGATGTGATTGATCATAGCCCGTCATATGTATTTCCACGTCCCTGTACGATATTACCTTGAATATGCCATGTATAACCTGCAAAAGAAGTATTACATTGGTGTGTGCATTATCTGCGTGCATTTTAAGGCTTAAAAGTCACGCAGATAGTGCACATTGAGTTATAACCGGGTGTGGGTTAATTTGTCCATATAATATGGCAAAGATGTGATTGATCATAGCCCGTCATATGTATTTCCACGTCCCTGTACGATATTACCTTGAATATGCCATGTAGAACCTGCAAAAGAAGTATTACATTGGTGTGTGCATTATCTGCGTGCCTTTTGGGCTTTTAAGAAATTAAAAGGCACGCAGATAGTGCACATTGAGTTATAACCGGGTGTGGGTTAATTTGTCCATATAATATGGCAAAGACGTTATTTATCATAGCCCGTCATATGTATTTCCACGTCCCTGTACGATATTAGCTTGAATATGCCATGTAGAACCTGCAAAAGAAGTATTACATTGGTGTGTGCATTATCTGCGTGCCTTTTAAGGCTTAAAAGTCACGCAGATAGTGCACATTGAGTTATAACCGGATGTGGGTTAATTTGTCCATATATATAATATGGCAAAGATGTGATTGATCATAGCCCGTCATATGTATTTCCACGTCCCTGTACGATATTAGCTTGAATATGCCATGTAGAACCTGCAAAAGAAGTATTACATTGGTGTGTGCATTATCTGCGTGCCTTTTAAGAAATTAAAAGTCACGCAGATAGTGCACATTGAGTTATAACCGGGTGTGGGTTAATTTGTCCATATAATATGGCAAAGATGTGATTGATCATAGCCCGTCATATGTATTTCCACGTCCCTGTACGATATTAGCTTGAATATGCCATGTAGAACCTGCAAAAGAAGTATTACATTGGTGTGTGCATTATCTGCGTGCCTTTTAAGGCTTAAAAGTCACGCAGATAGTGCACATTGAGTTATAACCGGGTGTGGGTTAATTTGTCCATATAATATGGCAAAGATGTGATTGATCATAGCCCGTCATATGTATTTCCACGTCCCTGTACGATATTAGCTTGAATATGCCATGTAGAACCTGCAAAAGAAGTATTACATTGGTGTGTGCATTATCTGCGTGCCTTTTAAGGCTTAAAAGTCACGCAGATAGTGCACATTGAGTTATAACCGGGTGTGGGTTAATTTGTCCATATAATATGGCAAAGATGTGATTGATCATAGCCCGTCATATGTATTTCCACGTCCCTGTACGATATTAGCTTGAATATGCCATGTAGAACCTGCAAAAGAAGTATTACATTGGTGTGTGCATTATCTGCGTGGCTTTTGGGCTTTTAAGAAATTAAAAGGCACGCAGATAGTGCACATTGAGTTATAACCGGGTGTGGGTTAATTTGTCCATATAATATGGCAAAGACGTTATTTATCATAGCCCGTCATATGTATTTCCACGTCCCTGTACGATATTAGCTTGAATATGCCATGTAGAACCTGCAAAAGAAGTATTACATTGGTGTGTGCATTATCTGCGTGCCTTTTAAGGCTTAAATGTCACGCAGATAGTGCACATTGAGTTATAACCGGGTGTGGGTTAATTTGCCCATATAATATGGCAAAGATGTGATTGATCATAGCCCGTCATATGTATTTCCACGTCCCTGTACGATATTAGCTTGAATATGCCATGTATAACCTGCAAAAGAAGTATTACATTGGTGTGTGCATTATCTGCGTGCATTTTAAGGCTTAAAAGTCACGCAGATAGTGCACATTGAGTTATAACCGGGTGTGGGTTAATTTGTCCATATAATATGGCAAAGATGTGATTGATCATAGCCCGTCATATGTATTTCCACGTCCCTGTACGATATTAGCTTGAATATGCCATGTAGAACCTGCAAAAGAAGTATTACATTGGTGTGTGCATTATCTGCGTGCCTTTTAATAAATTAAAAGGCACGCAGATAGTGCACATTTTTGAGTTATAACCTGGTGTGGGTTAATTTGTCCATATTATATGGCAAAGATGTGATTGATCATAGCCCGTCATATGTATTTCCACGTCCCTGTACGATATTAGCTTGAATATGCCATGTAGAACCTGCAAAAGAAGTATTACATTGGTGTGTGCATTATCTGCGTGCCTTTTGGGCTTTTAAGAAATTAAAAGGCACGCAGATAGTGCACATTGAGTTATAACCGGGTGTGGGTTAATTTGTCCATATAATATGGCAAAGACGTTATTTATCATAGCCCGTCATATGTATTTCCACGTCCCTGTACGATATTAGCTTGAATATGCCATGTAGAACCTGCAAAAGAAGTATTACATTGGTGTGTGCATTATCTGCGTGCCTGTTAAGGCTTAAAAGTCACGCAGATAGTGCACATTGAGTTATAACCGGGTGTGGGTTAATTTGTCCATATAATATGGCAAAGATGTGATTGATCATAGACCGTCATATGCATTTCCACGTCCCTGTACGATATTATCTTGAATATGCCATGTAGACCCTGCAAAAGAAGTATCACATTGGTGTGTGCATTATCTGCGTGCCTTTTAAGAAATTAAAAGTCACGCAGATAGTGCACATTGAGTTATAACCGGGTGTGGGTTAATTTGTCCATATAATATGGCAAAGATGTGATTGATCATAGCCCGTCATATGTATTTCCCCGTCCCTGTACGATATTAGCTTGAATATGCCATGTAGAACCTGCAAAAGAAGTATTACATTGGTGTGTGCATTATCTGCGTGCCTTTTAAGGCTTAAAAGTCACGCAGATAGTGCACATTGAGTTATAACCGGGTGTGGGTTAATTTGTCCATATAATATGGCAAAGATGTGATTGATCATAGCCCGTCATATGTATTTCCACGTCCCTGTACGATATTAGCTTGAATATGCCATGTAGAACCTGCAAAAGAAGTATTACATTGGTGTGTGCATTATCTGCGTGCCTTTTAAGGCTTAAAAGTCACGCAGATAGTGCACATTGAGTTATAACCGGGTGTGGGTTAATTTGTCCATATAATATGGCAAAGATGTGATTGATCATAGCCCGTCATATGTATTTCCACGTCCCTGTACGATATTAGCTTGAATATGCCATGTAGAACCTGCAAAAGAAGTATTACATTGGTGTGTGCATTATCTGCGTGCCTCTTAAGGCTTAAAAGTCACGCAGATAGTGCACATTGAGTTATAACCGGGTGTGGGTTAATTTGTCCATATAATATGGCAAAGATGTGATTGATCATAGACCGTCATATGTATTTCCACGTCCCTGTACGATATTAGCTTGAATATGCCATGTAGAACCTGCAAAACAAGTATTACATTGGTGTGTGCATTATCTGCGTGCCTTTTAAGAAATTAAAAGGCGCGCAGATAGTGCACATTGAGTTATAACCGGGTGTGGGTTAATTTGTCCATATAATATGGCAAAGATGTGATTGATCATAGCCCGTCATATGTATTTCCACGTCCCTGTACGATATTAGCTTGAATATGCCATGTAGAACCTGCAAAAGAAGTATTACATTGGTGTGTGCATTATCTGCGTGCCTTTTGGGCTTTTAAGAAATTAAAAGGCACGCAGATAGTGCACATTGAGTTATAACCGGGTGTGGGTTAATTTGTCCATATAATATGGCAAAGACGTTATTTATCATAGCCCGTCATATGTATTTCCACGTCCCTGTACGATATTAGCTTGAATATGCCATGTAGAACCTGCAAAAGAAGTATTACATTGGTGTGTGCATTATCTGCGTGCCTTTTAAGGCTTAAAAGTCACGCAGATAGTGCACATTGAGTTATAACCGGATGTGGGTTAATTTGTCCATATATATAATATGGCAAAGATGTGATTGATCATAGCCCGTCATATGTATTTCCACGTCCCTGTACGATATTAGCTTGAATATGCCATGTAGAACCTGCAAAAGAAGTATTACATTGGTGTGTGCATTATCTGCGTGCCTTTTAAGAAATTAAAAGTCACGCAGATAGTGCACATTGAGTTATAACCGGGTGTGGGTTAATTTGTCCATATAATATGGCAAAGATGTGATTGATCATAGCCCGTCATATGTATTTCCACGTCCCTGTACGATATTAGCTTGAATATGCCATGTAGAACCTGCAAAAGAAGTATTACATTGGTGTGTGCATTATCTGCGTGCCTTTTAAGGCTTAAAAGTCACGCAGATAGTGCACATTGAGTTATAACCGGGTGTGGGTTAATTTGTCCATATAATATGGCAAAGATGTGATTGATCATAGCCCGTCATATGTATTTCCACGTCCCTGTACGATATTAGCTTGAATATGCCATGTAGAACCTGCAAAAGAAGTATTACATTGGTGTGTGCATTATCTGCGTGCCTTTTAAGGCTTAAAAGTCACGCAGATAGTGCACATTGAGTTATAACCGGGTGTGGGTTAATTTGTCCATATAATATGGCAAAGATGTGATTGATCATAGCCCGTCATATGTATTTCCACGTCCCTGTACGATATTAGCTTGAATATGCCATGTAGAACCTGCAAAAGAAGTATTACATTGGTGTGTGCATTATCTGCGTGGCTTTTGGGCTTTTAAGAAATTAAAAGGCACGCAGATAGTGCACATTGAGTTATAACCGGGTGTGGGTTAATTTGTCCATATAATATGGCAAAGACGTTATTTATCATAGCCCGTCATATGTATTTCCACGTCCCTGTACGATATTAGCTTGAATATGCCATGTAGAACCTGCAAAAGAAGTATTACATTGGTGTGTGCATTATCTGCGTGCCTTTTAAGGCTTAAATGTCACGCAGATAGTGCACATTGAGTTATAACCGGGTGTGGGTTAATTTGTCCATATAATATGGCAAAGATGTGATTGATCATAGCCCGTCATATGTATTTCCACGTCCCTGTACGATATTAGCTTGAATATGCCATGTATAACCTGCAAAAGAAGTATTACATTGGTGTGTGCATTATCTGCGTGCATTTTAAGGCTTAAAAGTCACGCAGATAGTGCACATTGAGTTATAACCGGGTGTGGGTTAATTTGTCCATATAATATGGCAAAGATGTGATTGATCATAGCCCGTCATATGTATTTCCACGTCCCTGTACGATATTAGCTTGAATATGCCATGTAGAACCTGCAAAAGAAGTATTACATTGGTGTGTGCATTATCTGCGTGCCTTTTAATAAATTAAAAGGCACGCAGATAGTGCACATTTTTGAGTTATAACCTGGTGTGGGTTAATTTGTCCATATTCTATGGCAAAGATGTGATTGATCATAGCCCGTCATATGTATTTCCACGTCCCTGTACGATATTAGCTTGAATATGCCATGTAGAACCTGCAAAAGAAGTATTACATTGGTGTGTGCATTATCTGCGTGCCTTTTGGGCTTTTAAGAAATTAAAAGGCACGCAGATAGTGCACATTGAGTTATAACCGGGTGTGGGTTAATTTGTCCATATAATATGGCAAAGACGTTATTTATCATAGCCCGTCATATGTATTTCCACGTCCCTGTACGATATTAGCTTGAATATGCCATGTAGAACCTGCAAAAGAAGTATTACATTGGTGTGTGCATTATCTGCGTGCCTGTTAAGGCTTAAAAGTCACGCAGATAGTGCACATTGAGTTATAACCGGGTGTGGGTTAATTTGTCCATATAATATGGCAAAGATGTGATTGATCATAGACCGTCATATGTATTTCCACGTCCCTGTACGATATTATCTTGAATATGCCATGTAGAACCTGCAACAGAAGTATCACATTGGTGTGTGCATTATCTGCGTGCCTTTTAAGAAATTAAAAGTCACGCAGATAGTGCACATTGAGTTATAACCGGGTGTGGGTTAATTTGTCCATATAATATGGCAAAGATGTGATTGATCATAGCCCGTCATATGTATTTCCCCGTCCCTGTACGATATTAGCTTGAATATGCCATGTAGAACCTGCAAAAGAAGTATTACATTGGTGTGTGCATTATCTGCGTGCCTTTTAAGGCTTAAAAGTCACGCAGATAGTGCACATTGAGTTATAACCGGGTGTGGGTTAATTTGTCCATATAATATGGCAAAGATGTGATTGATCATAGCCCGTCATATGTATTTCCACGTCCCTGTACGATATTAGCTTGAATATGCCATGTAGAACCTGCAAAAGAAGTATTACATTGGTGTGTGCATTATCTGCATGCCTTTTAAGGCTTAAAAGTCACGCAGATAGTGCACATTGAGTTATAACCGGGTGTGGGTTAATTTGTCCATATAATATGGCAAAGATGTGATTGATCATAGCCCGTCATATGTATTTCCACGTCCCTGTACGATATTAGCTTGAATATGCCATGTAGAACCTGCAAAAGAAGTATTACATTGGTGTGTGCATTATCTGCGTGGCTTTTGGGCTTTTAAGAAATTAAAAGCCACGCAGATAGTGCACATTGAGTTATAACCGGGTGTGGGTTAATTTGTCCATATAATATGGCAAAGACGTTATTTATCATAGCCCGTCATATGTATTTCCACGTCCCTGTACGATATTAGCTTGAATATGCCATGTAGAACCTGCAAAAGAAGTATTACATTGGTGTGTGTATTATCTGCGTGCCTTTTAAGGCTTAAAAGTCACGCAGATAGTGCACATTGAGTTATAACCGGGTGTGGGTTAATTTGTCCATATAATATGGCAAAGATGTGATTGATCATAGCCCGTCATATGTATTTCCACGTCCCTGTACGATATTAGCTTGAATATGCCATGTAGAACCTGCAAAAGAAGTATTACATTGGTGTGTGCATTATCTGCGTGCCTCTTAAGGCTTAAAAGTCACGCAGATAGTGCACATTGAGTTATAACCGGGTGTGGGTTAATTTGTCCATATAATATGGCAAAGATGTGATTGATCATAGACCGTCATATGTATTTCCACGTCCCTGTACGATATTAGCTTGAATATGCCATGTAGAACCTGCAAAACAAGTATTACATTGGTGTGTGCATTATCTGCGTGCCTTTTAAGAAATTAAAAGGCGCGCAGATAGTGCACATTGAGTTATAACCGGGTGTGGGTTAATTTGTCCATATAATATGGCAAAGATGTGATTGATCATAGCCCGTCATATGTATTTCCACGTCCCTGTACGATATTAGCTTGAATATGCCATGTAGAACCTGCAAAAGAAGTATTACATTGGTGTGTGCATTATCTGCGTGCCTTTTAAGGCTTAAAAGTCACGCAGATAGTGCACATTGAGTTATAACCGGGTGTGGGTTAATTTGTCCATATAATACGGCAAAGATGTGATTGATCATAGCCCGTCATATGTATTTCCACGTCCCTGTACGATATTAGCTTGAATATGCCATGTAGAACCTGCAAAAGAAGTATTACATTGGTGTGTGCATTATCTGCGTGCCTTTTACGAAATTAAAAGGCACGCAGATAGTGCACATTGAGTTATAACCGGGTGTGGGTTAATTTGTCCATATATAATATGGCAAAGATGTGATTGATCATAGCCCGTCATATGTATTTCCACGTCCCTGTACGATATTAGCTTGAATATGCCATGTAGAACCTGCAAAAGAAGTATTACATTGGTGTGTGCATTATCTGCGTGCCTTTTAAGAAATTAAAAGTCACGCAGATAGTGCACATTGAGTTATAACCGGGTGTGGGTTAATTTGTCCATATAATATGGCAAAGATGTGATTGATCATAGCCCGTCATATGTATTTCCACGTCCCTGTACGATATTAGCTTGAATATGCCATGTAGAACCTGCAAAAGAAGTATTACATTGGTGTGTGCATTATCTGCGTGCCTGTTACGGCTTAAAAGTCACGCAGATAGTGCACATTGAGTTATAACCGGGTGTGGGTTAATTTGTCCATATAATATGGCAAAGATGTGATTGATCATAGCCCGTCATATGTATTTCCACGTCCCTGTACGATATTAGCTTGAATATGCCATGTAGAACCTGCAAAAGAAGTATTACATTGGTGTGTGCATTATCTGCGTGCCTTTTAATGCTTAAACGTCACGCAGATAGTGCACATTGAGTTATAACCGGGTGTGGGTTAATTTGTCCATATAATATGGCAAAGATGTGATTGATCATAGCCCGTCATATGTATTTCCACGTCCCTGTACGATATTAGCTTGAATATGCCATGTAGAACCTGCAAAAGAAGTATTACATTGGTGTGTGCATTATCTGCGTGCTTTTAAGGCTTAAAAGTCACGCAGATAGTGCACATTGAGTTATAACCGGGTGTGGGTTAATTTGTCCATATAATATGGCAAAGATGTGATTGATCATAGCCCGTCATATGTATTTCCACGTCCCTGTACGATATTACCTTGAATATGCCATGTATAACCTGCAAAAGAAGTATTACATTGGTGTGTGCATTATCTGCGTGCATTTTAAGGCTTAAAAGTCACGCAGATAGTGCACATTGAGTTATAACCGGGTGTGGGTTAATTTGTCCATATAATATGGCAAAGATGTGATTGATCATAGCCCGTCATATGTATTTCCACGTCCCTGTACGATATTAGCTTGAATATGCCATGTAGAACCTGCAAAAGAAGTATTACATTGGTGTGTGCATTATCTGCGTGCCTTTTGGGCTTTTAAGAAATTAAAAGGCACGCAGATAGTGCACATTGAGTTATAACCGGGTGTGGGTTAATTTGTCCATATATAATATGGCAAAGATGTGATTGATCATAGCCCGTCATATGTATTTCCACGTCCCTGTACGATATTAGCTTGAATATGCCATGTAGAACCTGCAAAAGAAGTATTACATTGGTGTGTGCATTATCTGCGTGCCTTTTAAGAAATTAAAAGTCACGCAGATAGTGCACATTGAGTTATAACCGGGTGTGGGTTAATTTGTCCATATAATATGGCAAAGATGTGATTGATCATAGCCCGTCATATATGTATTTCCACGTCCCTGTACGATATTAGCTTGAATATGCCATGTAGAACCTGCAAAAGAAGTATTACATTGGTGTGTGCATTATCTGCGTGCCTTTTAAGGCTTAAAAGTTACGCAGATAGTGCACATTGAGTTATAACCGGGTGTGGGTTAATTTGTCCATATAATATGGCAAAGATGTGATTGTTCATAGCCCGTCATATGTATTTCCACGTCCCTGTACGATATTAGCTTGAATATGCCATGTAGAACCTGCAAAAGATGTATTACATTGGTGTGTGCATTATCTGCGTGGCTTTTGGGCTTTTAAGAAATTAAAAGGCACGCAGATAGTGCACATTGAGTTATAACCGGGTGTGGGTTAATTTGTCCATATAATATGGCAAAGACGTTATTTATCATAGCCCGTCATATGTATTTCCACGTCCCTGTACGATATTAGCTTGAATATGCCATGTAGAACCTGCAAAAGAAGTATTACATTGGTGTGTGCATTATCTGCGTGCTTTTAAGGCTTAAAAGTCACGCAGATAGTGCACATTGAGTTATAACCGGGTGTGGGTTAATTTGTCCATATAATATGGCAAAGATGTGATTGATCATAGCCCGTCATATGTATTTCCACGTCCCTGTACGATATTACCTTGAATATGCCATGTATAACCTGCAAAAGAAGTATTACATTGGTGTGTGCATTATCTGCGTGCATTTTAAGGCTTAAAAGTCACGCAGATAGTGCACATTGAGTTATAACCGGGTGTGGGTTAATTTGTCCATATAATATGGCAAAGATGTGATTGATCATAGCCCGTCATATGTATTTCCACGTCCCTGTACGATATTACCTTGAATATGCCATGTAGAACCTGCAAAAGAAGTATTACATTGGTGTGTGCATTATCTGCGTGCCTTTTGGGCTTTTAAGAAATTAAAAGGCACGCAGATAGTGCACATTGAGTTATAACCGGGTGTGGGTTAATTTGTCCATATAATATGGCAAAGACGTTATTTATCATAGCCCGTCATATGTATTTCCACGTCCCTGTACGATATTAGCTTGAATATGCCATGTAGAACCTGCAAAAGAAGTATTACATTGGTGTGTGCATTATCTGCGTGCCTTTTAAGGCTTAAAAGTCACGCAGATAGTGCACATTGAGTTATAACCGGATGTGGGTTAATTTGTCCATATATATAATATGGCAAAGATGTGATTGATCATAGCCCGTCATATGTATTTCCACGTCCCTGTACGATATTAGCTTGAATATGCCATGTAGAACCTGCAAAAGAAGTATTACATTGGTGTGTGCATTATCTGCGTGCCTTTTAAGAAATTAAAAGTCACGCAGATAGTGCACATTGAGTTATAACCGGGTGTGGGTTAATTTGTCCATATAATATGGCAAAGATGTGATTGATCATAGCCCGTCATATGTATTTCCACGTCCCTGTACGATATTAGCTTGAATATGCCATGTAGAACCTGCAAAAGAAGTATTACATTGGTGTGTGCATTATCTGCGTGGCTTTTGGGCTTTTAAGAAATTAAAAGGCACGCAGATAGTGCACATTGAGTTATAACCGGGTGTGGGTTAATTTGTCCATATAATATGGCAAAGACGTTATTTATCATAGCCCGTCATATGTATTTCCACGTCCCTGTACGATATTAGCTTGAATATGCCATGTAGAACCTGCAAAAGAAGTATTACATTGGTGTGTGCATTATCTGCGTGCCTTTTAAGGCTTAAATGTCACGCAGATAGTGCACATTGAGTTATAACCGGGTGTGGGTTAATTTGTCCATATAATATGGCAAAGATGTGATTGATCATAGCCCGTCATATGTATTTCCACGTCCCTGTACGATATTAGCTTGAATATGCCATGTATAACCTGCAAAAGAAGTATTACATTGGTGTGTGCATTATCTGCGTGCATTTTAAGGCTTAAAAGTCACGCAGATAGTGCACATTGAGTTATAACCGGGTGTGGGTTAATTTGTCCATATAATATGGCAAAGATGTGATTGATCATAGCCCGTCATATGTATTTCCACGTCCCTGTACGATATTAGCTTGAATATGCCATGTAGAACCTGCAAAAGAAGTATTACATTGGTGTGTGCATTATCTGCTTGCCTTTTAATAAATTAAAAGGCACGCAGATAGTGCACATTTTTGAGTTATAACCTGGTGTGGGTTAATTTGTCCATATTATATGGCAAAGATGTGATTGATCATAGCCCGTCATATGTATTTCCACGTCCCTGTACGATATTAGCTTGAATATGCCATGTAGAACCTGCAAAAGAAGTATTACATTGGTGTGTGCATTATCTGCGTGCCTTTTGGGCTTTTAAGAAATTAAAAGGCACGCAGATAGTGCACATTGAGTTATAACCGGGTGTGGGTTAATTTGTCCATATAATATGGCAAAGACGTTATTTATCATAGCCCGTCATATGTATTTCCACGTCCCTGTACGATATTAGCTTGAATATGCCATGTAGAACCTGCAAAAGAAGTATTACATTGGTGTGTGCATTATCTGCGTGCCTGTTAAGGCTTAAAAGTCACGCAGATAGTGCACATTGAGTTATAACCGGGTGTGGGTTAATTTGTCCATATAATATGGCAAAGATGTGATTGATCATAGACCGTCATATGTATTTCCACGTCCCTGTACGATATTATCTTGAATATGCCATGTAGAACCTGCAACAGAAGTATCACATTGGTGTGTGCATTATCTGCGTGCCTTTTAAGAAATTAAAAGTCACGCAGATAGTGCACATTGAGTTATAACCGGGTGTGGGTTAATTTGTCCATATAATATGGCAAAGATGTGATTGATCATAGCCCGTCATATGTATTTCCCCGTCCCTGTACGATATTAGCTTGAATATGCCATGTAGAACCTGCAAAAGAAGTATTACATTGGTGTGTGCATTATCTGCGTGCCTTTTAAGGCTTAAAAGTCACGCAGATAGTGCACATTGAGTTATAACCGGGTGTGGGTTAATTTGTCCATATAATATGGCAAAGATGTGATTGATCATAGCCCGTCATATGTATTTCCACGTCCCTGTACGATATTAGCTTGAATATGCCATGTAGAACCTGCAAAAGAAGTATTACATTGGTGTGTGCATTATCTGCATGCCTTTTAAGGCTTAAAAGTCACGCAGATAGTGCACATTGAGTTATAACCGGGTGTGGGTTAATTTGTCCATATAATATGGCAAAGATGTGATTGATCATAGCCCGTCATATGTATTTCCACGTCCCTGTACGATATTAGCTTGAATATGCCATGTAGAACCTGCAAAAGAAGTATTACATTGGTGTGTGCATTATCTGCGTGGCTTTTGGGCTTTTAAGAAATTAAAAGCCACGCAGATAGTGCACATTGAGTTATAACCGGGTGTGGGTTAATTTGTCCATATAATATGGCAAAGACGTTATTTATCATAGCCCGTCATATGTATTTCCACGTCCCTGTACGATATTAGCTTGAATATGCCATGTAGAACCTGCAAAAGAAGTATTACATTGGTGTGTGCATTATCTGCGTGCCTTTTAAGGCTTAAAAGTCACGCAGATAGTGCACATTGAGTTATAACCGGGTGTGGGTTAATTTGTCCATATAATATGGCAAAGATGTGATTGATCATAGCCCGTCATATGTATTTCCACGTCCCTGTACGATATTAGCTTGAATATGCCATGTAGAACCTGCAAAAGAAGTATTACATTGGTGTGTGCATTATCTGCGTGCCTCTTAAGGCTTAAAAGTCACGCAGATAGTGCACATTGAGTTATAACCGGGTGTGGGTTAATTTGTCCATATAATATGGCAAAGATGTGATTGATCATAGACCGTCATATGTATTTCCACGTCCCTGTACGATATTAGCTTGAATATGCCATGTAGAACCTGCAAAACAAGTATTACATTGGTGTGTGCATTATCTGCGTGCCTTTTAAGAAATTAAAAGGCGCGCAGATAGTGCACATTGAGTTATAACCGGGTGTGGGTTAATTTGTCCATATAATATGGCAAAGATGTGATTGATCATAGCCCGTCATATGTATTTCCACGTCCCTGTACGATATTAGCTTGAATATGCCATGTAGAACCTGCAAAAGAAGTATTACATTGGTGTGTGCATTATCTGCGTGCCTTTTAAGAAATTAAAAGGCACGCAGATAGTGCACATTGAGTTATAACCGGGTGTGGGTTAATTTGTCCATATAATATGGCAAAGATGTGATTGATCATAGCCCGTCATATGTATTTCCACGTCCCTGTACGATATTAGCTTGAATATGCCATGTAGAACCTGCAAAAGAAGTATTACATTGGTGTGTGCATTATCTGCGTGCCTTTTAAGGCTTAAAAGTCACGCAGATAGTGCACATTGAGTTATAACCGGGTGTGGGTTAATTTGTCCATATAATACGGCAAAGATGTGATTGATCATAGCCCGTCATATGTATTTCCACGTCCCTGTACGATATTAGCTTGAATATGCCATGTAGAACCTGCAAAAGAAGTATTACATTGGTGTGTGCATTATCTGCGTGCCTTTTACGAAATTAAAAGGCACGCAGATAGTGCACATTGAGTTATAACCGGGTGTGGGTTAATTTGTCCATATATAATATGGCAAAGATGTGATTGATCATAGCCCGTCATATGTATTTCCACGTCCCTGTACGATATTAGCTTGAATATGCCATGTAGAACCTGCAAAAGAAGTATTACATTGGTGTGTGCATTATCTGCGTGCCTTTTAAGAAATTAAAAGTCACGCAGATAGTGCACATTGAGTTATAACCGGGTGTGGGTTAATTTGTCCATATAATATGGCAAAGATGTGATTGATCATAGCCCGTCATATGTATTTCCACGTCCCTGTACGATATTAGCTTGAATATGCCATGTAGAACCTGCAAAAGAAGTATTACATTGGTGTGTGCATTATCTGCGTGCCTGTTACGGCTTAAAAGTCACGCAGATAGTGCACATTGAGTTATAACCGGGTGTGGGTTAATTTGTCCATATAATATGGCAAAGATGTGATTGATCATAGCCCGTCATATGTATTTCCACGTCCCTGTACGATATTAGCTTGAATATGCCATGTAGAACCTGCAAAAGAAGTATTACATTGGTGTGTGCATTATCTGCGTGCCTTTTAATGCTTAAACGTCACGCAGATAGTGCACATTGAGTTATAACCGGGTGTGGGTTAATTTGTCCATATAATATGGCAAAGATGTGATTGATCATAGCCCGTCATATGTATTTCCACGTCCCTGTACGATATTAGCTTGAATATGCCATGTAGAACCTGCAAAAGAAGTATTACATTGGTGTGTGCATTATCTGCGTGCTTTTAAGGCTTAAAAGTCACGCAGATAGTGCACATTGAGTTATAACTGGGTGTGGGTTAATTTGTCCATATAATATGGCAAAGATGTGATTGATCATAGCCCGTCATATGTATTTCCACGTCCCTGTACGATATTACCTTGAATATGCCATGTATAACCTGCAAAAGAAGTATTACATTGGTGTGTGCATTATCTGCGTGCATTTTAAGGCTTAAAAGTCACGCAGATAGTGCACATTGAGTTATAACCGGGTGTGGGTTAATTTGTCCATATAATATGGCAAAGATGTGATTGATCATAGCCCGTCATATGTATTTCCACGTCCCTGTACGATATTAGCTTGAATATGCCATGTAGAACCTGCAAAAGAAGTATTACATTGGTGTGTGCATTATCTGCGTGCCTTTTGGGCTTTTAAGAAATTAAAAGGCACGCAGATAGTGCACATTGAGTTATAACCGGGTGTGGGTTAATTTGTCCATATATAATATGGCAAAGATGTGATTGATCATAGCCCGTCATATGTATTTCCACGTCCCTGTACGATATTAGCTTGAATATGCCATGTAGAACCTGCAAAAGAAGTATTACATTGGTGTGTGCATTATCTGCGTGCCTTTTAAGAAATTAAAAGTCACGCAGATAGTGCACATTGAGTTATAACCGGGTGTGGGTTAATTTGTCCATATAATATGGCAAAGATGTGATTGATCATAGCCCGTCATATGTATTTCCACGTCCCTGTACGATATTAGCTTGAATATGCCATGTAGAACCTGCAAAAGAAGTATTACATTGGTGTGTGCATTATCTGCGTGCCTTTTAAGGCTAAAAAGTCACGCAGATAGTGCACATTGAGTTATAACCGGGTGTGGGTTAATTTGTCCATATAATATGGCAAAGATGTGATTGATCATAGCCCGTCATATGTATTTCCACGTCCCTGTACGATATTAGCTTGAATATGCCATGTAGAACCTGCAAAAGAAGTATTACATTGGTGTGTGCATTATCTGCGTGCCTTTTAAGGCTTAAAAGTCACGCAGATAGTGCACATTGAGTTATAACCGGGTGTGGGTTAATTTGTCCATATAATATGGCAAAGATGTGATTGATCATAGCCCGTCATATGTATTTCCACGTCCCTGTACGATATTAGCTTGAATATGCCATGTAGAACCTGCAAAAGAAGTATTACATTGGTGTGTGCATTATCTGCGTGGCTTTTGGGCTTTTAAGAAATTAAAAGGCACGCAGATAGTGCACATTGAGTTATAACCGGGTGTGGGTTAATTTGTCCATATAATATGGCAAAGACGTTATTTATCATAGCCCGTCATATGTATTTCCACGTCCCTGTACGATATTAGCTTGAATATGCCATGTAGAACCTGCAAAAGAAGTATTACATTGGTGTGTGCATTATCTGCGTGCCTTTTAAGCCTTAAAAGTCACGCAGATAGTGCACATTGAGTTATAACCGGGTGTGGGTTAATTTGTCCATATAATATGGCAAAGATGTGATTGATCATAGCCCGTCATATGTATTTCCACGTCCCTGTACGATATTAGCTTGAATATGCCATGTATAACCTGCAAAAGAAGTATTACATTGGTGTGTGCATTATCTGCGTGCATTTTAAGGCTTAAAAGTCACGCAGATAGTGCACATTGAGTTATAACCGGGTGTGGGTTAATTTGTCCATATAATATGGCAAAGATGTGATTGATCATAGCCCGTCATATGTATTTCCACGTCCCTGTACGATATTAGCTTGAATATGCCATGTAGAACCTGCAAAAGAAGTATTACATTGGTGTGTGCATTATCTGCGTGCCTTTTGGGCTTTTAAGAAATTAAAAGGCACGCAGATAGTGCACATTGAGTTATAACCGGGTGTGGGTTAATTTGTCCATATATAATATGGCAAAGATGTGATTGATCATAGCCCGTCATATGTATTTCCACGTCCCTGTACGATATTAGCTTGAATATGCCATGTAGAACCTGCAAAAGAAGTATTACATTGGTGTGTGCATTATCTGCGTGCCTTTTAAGAAATTAAAAGTCACGCAGATAGTGCACATTGAGTTATAACCGGGTGTGGGTTAATTTGTCCATATAATATGGCAAAGATGTGATTGATCATAGCCCGTCATATGTATTTCCACGTCCCTGTACGATATTAGCTTGAATATGCCATGTAGAACCTGCAAAAGAAGTATTACATTGGTGTGTGCATTATCTGCGTGCCTTTTAAGGCTAAAAAGTCACGCAGATAGTGCACATTGAGTTATAACCGGGTGTGGGTTAATTTGTCCATATAATATGGCAAAGATGTGATTGATCATAGCCCGTCATATGTATTTCCACGTCCCTGTACGATATTAGCTTGAATATGCCATGTAGAACCTGCAAAAGAAGTATTACATTGGTGTGTGCATTATCTGCGTGCCTTTTAAGGCTTAAAAGTCACGCAGATAGTGCACATTGAGTTATAACCGGGTGTGGGTTAATTTGTCCATATAATATGGCAAAGATGTGATTGATCATAGCCCGTCATATGTATTTCCACGTCCCTGTACGATATTAGCTTGAATATGCCATGTAGAACCTGCAAAAGAAGTATTACATTGGTGTGTGCATTATCTGCGTGGCTTTTGGGCTTTTAAGAAATTAAAAGGCACGCAGATAGTGCACATTGAGTTATAACCGGGTGTGGGTTAATTTGTCCATATAATATGGCAAAGATGTGATTGATCATAGCCCGTCATATGTATTTCCACGTCCCTGTACGATATTAGCTTGAATATGCCATGTAGAACCTGCAAAAGAAGTATTACATTGGTGTGTGCATTATCTGCGTGCCTTTTAAGGCTTAAAAGTCACGCAGATAGTGCACATTGAGTTATAACCGGGTGTGGGTTAATTTGTCCATATAATATGGCAAAGATGTGATTGATCATAGCCCGTCATATGTATTTCCACGTCCCTGTACGATATTAGCTTGAATATGCCATGTAGAACCTGCAAAAGAAGTATTACATTGGTGTGTGCATTATCTGCGTGGCTTTTGGGCTTTTAAGAAATTAAAAGGCACGCAGATAGTGCACATTGAGTTATAACCGGGTGTGGGTTAATTTGTCCATATAATATGGCAAAGACGTTATTTATCATAGCCCGTCATATGTATTTCCACGTCCCTGTACGATATTAGCTTGAATATGCCATGTAGAACCTGCAAAAGAAGTATTACATTGGTGTGTGCATTATCTGCGTGCCTTTTAAGCCTTAAAAGTCACGCAGATAGTGCACATTGAGTTATAACCGGGTGTGGGTTAATTTGTCCATATAATATGGCAAAGATGTGATTGATCATAGCCCGTCATATGTATTTCCACGTCCCTGTACGATATTAGCTTGAATATGCCATGTATAACCTGCAAAAGAAGTATTACATTGGTGTGTGCATTATCTGCGTGCATTTTAAGGCTTAAAAGTCACGCAGATAGTGCACATTGAGTTATAACCGGGTGTGGGTTAATTTGTCCATATAATATGGCAAAGATGTGATTGATCATAGCCCGTCATATGTATTTCCACGTCCCTGTACGATATTAGCTTGAATATGCCATGTAGAACCTGCAAAAGAAGTATTACATTGGTGTGTGCATTATCTGCGTGCCTTTTGGGCTTTTAAGAAATTAAAAGGCACGCAGATAGTGCACATTGAGTTATAACCGGGTGTGGGTTAATTTGTCCATATATAATATGGCAAAGATGTGATTGATCATAGCCCGTCATATGTATTTCCACGTCCCTGTACGATATTAGCTTGAATATGCCATGTAGAACCTGCAAAAGAAGTATTACATTGGTGTGTGCATTATCTGCGTGCCTTTTAAGAAATTAAAAGTCACGCAGATAGTGCACATTGAGTTATAACCGGGTGTGGGTTAATTTGTCCATATAATATGGCAAAGATGTGATTGATCATAGCCCGTCATATGTATTTCCACGTCCCTGTACGATATTAGCTTGAATATGCCATGTAGAACCTGCAAAAGAAGTATTACATTGGTGTGTGCATTATCTGCGTGCCTTTTAAGGCTAAAAAGTCACGCAGATAGTGCACATTGAGTTATAACCGGGTGTGGGTTAATTTGTCCATATAATATGGCAAAGATGTGATTGATCATAGCCCGTCATATGTATTTCCACGTCCCTGTACGATATTAGCTTGAATATGCCATGTAGAACCTGCAAAAGAAGTATTACATTGGTGTGTGCATTATCTGCGTGCCTTTTAAGGCTTAAAAGTCACGCAGATAGTGCACATTGAGTTATAACCGGGTGTGGGTTAATTTGTCCATATAATATGGCAAAGATGTGATTGATCATAGCCCGTCATATGTATTTCCACGTCCCTGTACGATATTAGCTTGAATATGCCATGTAGAACCTGCAAAAGAAGTATTACATTGGTGTGTGCATTATCTGCGTGGCTTTTGGGCTTTTAAGAAATTAAAAGGCACGCAGATAGTGCACATTGAGTTATAACCGGGTGTGGGTTAATTTGTCCATATAATATGGCAAAGACGTTATTTATCATAGCCCGTCATATGTATTTCCACGTCCCTGTACGATATTAGCTTGAATATGCCATGTAGAACCTGCAAAAGAAGTATTACATTGGTGTGTGCATTATCTGCGTGCCTTTTAAGCCTTAAAAGTCACGCAGATAGTGCACATTGAGTTATAACCGGGTGTGGGTTAATTTGTCCATATAATATGGCAAAGATGTGATTGATCATAGCCCGTCATATGTATTTCCACGTCCCTGTACGATATTAGCTTGAATATGCCATGTATAACCTGCAAAAGAAGTATTACATTGGTGTGTGCATTATCTGCGTGCATTTTAAGGCTTAAAAGTCACGCAGATAGTGCACATTGAGTTATAACCGGGTGTGGGTTAATTTGTCCATATAATATGGCAAAGATGTGATTGATCATAGCCCGTCATATGTATTTCCACGTCCCTGTACGATATTAGCTTGAATATGCCATGTAGAACCTGCAAAAGAAGTATTACATTGGTGTGTGCATTATCTGCGTGCCTTTTAATAAATTAAAAGGCACGCAGATAGTGCACATTGAGTTATAACCTGGTGTGGGTTAATTTGTCCATATAATATGGCAAAGATGTGATTGATCATAGCCCGTCATATGTATTTCCACGTCCCTGTACGATATTAGCTTGAATATGCCATGTAGAACCTGCAAAAGAAGTATTACATTGGTGTGTGCATTATCTGCGTGCCTTTTGGGCTTTTAAGAAATTAAAAGGCACGCAGATAGTGCACATTGAGTTATAACCGGGTGTGGGTTAATTTGTCCATATAATATGGCAAAGACGTTATTTATCATAGCCCGTCATATGTATTTCCACGTCCCTGTACGATATTAGCTTGAATATGCCATGTAGAACCTGCAAAAGAAGTATTACATTGGTGTGTGCATTATCTGCGTGCCTGTTAAGGCTTAAAAGTCACGCAGATAGTGCACATTGAGTTATAACCGGGTGTGGGTTAATTTGTCCATATAATATGGCAAAGATGTGATTGATCATAGACCGTCATATGTATTTCCACGTCCCTGTACGATATTATCTTGAATATGCCATGTAGAACCTGCAACAGAAGTATTACATTGGTGTGTGCATTATCTGCGTGCCTTTTAAGAAATTAAAAGTCACGCAGATAGTGCACATTGAGTTATAACCGGGTGTGGGTTAATTTGTCCATATAATATGGCAAAGATGTGATTGATCATAGCCCGTCATATGTATTTCCCCGTCCCTGTACGATATTAGCTTGAATATGCCATGTAGAACCTGCAAAAGAAGTATTACATTGGTGTGTGCATTATCTGCGTGCCTTTTAAGGCTTAAAAGTCACGCAGATAGTGCACATTGAGTTATAACCGGGTGTGGGTTAATTTGTCCATATAATATGGCAAAGATGTGATTGATCATAGCCCGTCATATGTATTTCCACGTCCCTGTACGATATTAGCTTGAATATGCCATGTAGAACCTGCAAAAGAAGTATTACATTGGTGTGTGCATTATCTGCATGCCTTTTAAGGCTTAAAAGTCACGCAGATAGTGCACATTGAGTTATAACCGGGTGTGGGTTAATTTGTCCATATAATATGGCAAAGATGTGATTGATCATAGCCCGTCATATGTATTTCCACGTCCCTGTACGATATTAGCTTGAATATGCCATGTAGAACCTGCAAAAGAAGTATTACATTGGTGTGTGCATTATCTGCGTGGCTTTTGGGCTTTTAAGAAATTAAAAGCCACGCAGATAGTGCACATTGAGTTATAACCGGGTGTGGGTTAATTTGTCCATATAATATGGCAAAGACGTTATTTATCATAGCCCGTCATATGTATTTCCACGTCCCTGTACGATATTAGCTTGAATATGCCATATAGAACCTGCAAAAGAAGTATTACATTGGTGTGTGCATTATCTGCGTGCCTTTTAAGGCTTAAAAGTCACGCAGATAGTGCACATTGAGTTATAACCGGGTGTGGGTTAATTTGTCCATATAATATGGCAAAGATGTGATTGATCATAGCCCGTCATATGTATTTCCACGTCCCTGTACGATATTAGCTTGAATATGCCATGTAGAACCTGCAAAAGAAGTATTACATTGGTCTGTGCATTATCTGCGTGCCTTTTAAGGCTTAAAAGTCACGCAGATAGTGCACATTGAGTTATAACCGGGTGTGGGTTAATTTGTCCATATAATATGGCAAAGATGTGATTGATCATAGCCCGTCATATGTATTTCCACGTCCCTGTACGATATTAGCTTGAATATGCCATGTAGAACCTGCAAAACAAGTATTACATTGGTGTGTGCATTATCTGCGTGCCTTTTAAGAAATTAAAAGGCGCGCAGATAGTGCACATTGAGTTATAACCGGGTGTGGGTTAATTTGTCCATATAATATGGCAAAGATGTGATTGATCATAGCCCGTCATATGTATTTCCACGTCCCTGTACGATATTAGCTTGAATATGCCATGTAGAACCTGCAAAAGAAGTATTACATTGGTGTGTGCATTATCTGCGTGCCTTTTAAGAAATTAAAAGGCACGCAGATAGTGCACATTGAGTTATAACCGGGTGTGGGTTAATTTGTCCATATAATATGGCAAAGATGTGATTGATCATAGCCCGTCATATGTATTTCCACGTCCCTGTACGATATTAGCTTGAATATGCCATGTAGAACCTGCAAAAGAAGTATTACATTGGTGTGTGCATTATCTGCGTGCCTTTTAAGGCTTAAAAGTCACGCAGATAGTGCACATTGAGTTATAACCGGGTGTGGGTTAATTTGTCCATATAATATGGCAAAGATGTGATTGATCATAGCCCGTCATATGTATTTCCACGTCCCTGTACGATATTAGCTTGAATATGCCATGTAGAACCTGCAAAAGAAGTATTACATTGGTGTGTGCATTATCTGCGTGCATTTTAAGGCTTAAAAGTTACGCAGATAGTGCACATTGAGTTATAACCGGGCGTGGGTTAATTTGTCCATATAATATGGCAAAGACGTTATTTATCGTAGCCCGTCATATGTATTTCCACGTCCCTGTTCGATATTAGCTTGAATATGCCATGTAGAACCTGCAAAAGAAGTATTACATTGGTGAGTGCATTATCTGCGTGCCTTTTAAGAAATTAAAAACACCCAGATAGTGCACATTGAGTTATAACCGGGTGTGGGTTAATTTGTCCATATAATATGCCAAAGATGTGATTGATCATAGCCCGTCATATGTATATCCACGTCCCTGTACGATATTAGCTTGAATATGCCATGTAGAACCTGCAAAAGAAGTATTACATTGGTGTGTGCATTATCTGCGTGCCTTTTAAGAAATTAAAAGGCACGCAGATAGTGCACATTGAGTTATAACCGGGTGTGGGTTAATTTGTCCATATAATATGGCAAATATGTGATTGATCATAGCCCGTCATATGTATTTCCACGCCCCTGTACGATATTAGCTTGAATATGCCATGTAGAACCTGCAAAAGAAGTATTACATTGGTGTGTGCATTATCTGCGTGCCTTTTAAGGCTTAAAAGTCACGCAGATAGTGCACATTGAGTTATAACCGGGTGTGGGTTAATTTGTCCATATAATATGGCAAAGATTTGATTGATCATAGCCCGTCATATGTATTTCCACGTCCCTGTACGATATTAGCTTGAATATGCCATGTAGAACCTGCAAAAGAAGTATTACATTGGTGTGTGCATTATCTGCGTGCCTTTTAAGGCTTAAAAGTCACGCAGATAGTGCACATTGAGTTATAACCGGGTGTGGGTTAATTTGTCCATATAATATGGCAAAGATTTGATTGATCATAGCCCGTCATATGTATTTCCACGTCCCTGTACGATATTAGCTTGAATATGCCATGTAGAACCTGCAAAAGAAGTATTACATTGGTGTGTGCATTATCTACGTGCCCTTTAAGGCTTAAAAGTCACGCAGATAGTGCACATTGAGTTATAACCGGGTGTGGGTTAATTTGTCCATATAATATGGCAAATATGTGATTGATCATAGCCCGTCATATGTATTTCCACGTCCCTGTACGATATTAGCTTGAATATGCCATGTAGAACCTGCAAAAGAAGTATTACATTGGTGTGTGCATTATCTGCGTGCCTTTTACGAAATTAAAAGGCACGCAGATAGTGCACATTGAGTTATAACCGGGTGTGGGTTAATTTGTCCATATATAATATGGCAAAGATGTGATTGATCATAGCCCGTCATATGTATTTCCACGTCCCTGTACGATATTAGCTTGAATATGCCATGTAGAACCCGCAAAAGAAGTATTACATTGGTGTGTGCATTATCTGCGTGCCTTTTAAGAAATTAAAAGGCGCGCAGATAGTGCACATTGAGTTATAACCGGGTGTGGGTTAATTTGTCCATATATAATATGGCAAAGATGTGATTGATCATAGCCCGTCATATGTATTTCCACGTCCCTGTACGATATTAGCTTGAATATGCCATGTAGAACCTGCAAAAAAAAGTATTACATTGGTGTGTGCATTATCTGCGTGCCTTTTAAGGCTTAAAAGTCACGCAGATAGTGCACATTGAGTTATAATAGGGTGTGGGTTAATTTGTACATATAATATGGCAAAGATTTGATTGATCATAGCCCGTCATATGTATTTCCACGTCCCTGTACGATATTAGCTTGAATATGCCATGTAGAACCTGCAAAAGAAGTATTACATTGGTGTGTGCATTATCTGCGTGCCTTTTACGGCTTAAAGGTCACGCAGATAGTGCACATTGAGTTATAACCGGGTGTGGGTTAATTTGTCCATATAATATGGCAAAGATGTGATTGATCATAGCCCGTCATATGTATTTCCACGTCCCTGTACGATATTAGCTTGAATATGCCATGTAGAACCTGCAAAAGAAGTATTACATTGGTGTGTGCATTATCTGCGTGCCTTTTAAGAAATTAAAAGGCACGCAGATAGTGCACATTGAGTTATAACCGGGTGTGGGTTAATTTGTCCATATAATATGGCAAAGATGTGATTGATCATAGCCCGTCATATGTATTTCCACGTCCCTGTACGATATTAGCTTGAATATGCCATGTAGAACCTGCAAAAGAAGTATTACATTGGTGTGTGCATTATCTGCGGGCCTTTTAAGGCTTAAAAGTCACGCAGATAGTGCACATTGAGTTATAACCGGGTGTGGGTTAATTTGTCCATATAATATGGCAAAGATGTGATTGATCATAGCCCGTCATATGTATTTCCACGTCCCTGTACGATATTAGCTTGAATATGCCATGTAGAACCTGCAAAAGAAGTATTACATTGGTGTATGCATTATCTGCGTGGCTTTTGGGCTTTTAAGAAATTAAAAGGCACGCAGATAGTGCACATTGAGTTATAACCGGGTGTGGGTTAATTTGTCCATATAATATGGCAAAGACGTTATTTATCATAGCCCGTCATATGTATTTCCACGTCCCTGTACGATATTAGCTTGAATATGCCATGTAGAACCTGCAAAAGAAGTATTACATTGGTGTGTGCATTATCTGCGTGCCTTTTAAGGCTTAAAAGTCACGCAGATAGTGCACATTGAGTTATAACCGGGTGTGGGTTAATTTGTCCATATAATATGGCAAAGATGTGATTGATCATAGCCCGTCATATGTATTTCCACGTCCCTGTACGATATTAGCTTGAATATGCCATGTATAACCTGCAAAAGAAGTATTACATTGGCGTGTGCATTATCTGCGTGCATTTTAAGGCTTAAAAGTCACGCAGATAGTGCACATTGAGTTATAACCGGGTGTGGGTTAATTTGTCCATATAATATGGCAAAGATGTGATAGATCATAGCCCGTCATATGTATTTCCACGTGCCTGTACGATATTAGCTTGAATATGCCATGTAGAACCTGCAAAAGAAGTATTACATTGGTGTGTGCATTATCTGCGTGCCTTTTGGGCTTTTAAGAAACTAAAAGGCACGCAGATAGTGCACATTGAGTTATAACCGGGTGTGGGTTAATTTGTCCATATAATATGGCAAAGACGTTATTTATCATAGCACGTCATATGTATTTCCACGTCCCTGTACGATATTAGCTTGAATATGCCATGTAGAACCTGCAAAAGAAGTATTACATTGGTGTGTGCATTATCTGCGTGGCTTTTGGGCTTTTAAGAAATTAAAAGGCACGCAGATAGTGCACATTGAGTTATAACCGGGTGTGGGTTAATTTGTCCATATAATATGGCAAAGATGTGATTGATCATAGCCCGTCATATGTATTTCCACGTCCCTGTACGATATTAGCTTGAATATGCCATGTAGAACCTGCAAAAGAAGTATTACATTGGTGTGTGCATTATCTGCGTGCCTTTTAAGAAATTAAAAGGCACGCAGATAGTGCACATTGAGTTATAACCGGGTGTGGGTTAATTTGTCCATATAATATGGCAAAGATGTGATTGATCATAGCCCGTCATATGTATTTCCACGTCCCTGTACGATATTAGCTTGAATATGCCATGTAGAACCTGCAAAAGAAGTATTACATTGGTGTGTGCATTATCTGCGTGCCTTTTAAGGCTTAAAAGTCACGCAGATAGTGCACATTGAGTTATAACCGGGTGTGGGTTAATTTGTCCATATAATATGGCAAAGATGTGATTGATCATAGCCCGTCATATGTATTTCCACGTCCCTGTACGATATTAGCTTGAATATGCCATGTAGAACCTGCAAAAGAAGTATTACATTGGTGTGTGCATTATCTGCGTGCATTTTAAGGCTTAAAAGTTACGCAGATAGTGCACATTGAGTTATAACCGGGCGTGGGTTAATTTGTCCATATAATATGGCAAAGACGTTATTTATCGTAGCCCGTCATATGTATTTCCACGTCCCTGTTCGATATTAGCTTGAATATGCCATGTAGAACCTGCAAAAGAAGTATTACATTGGTGAGTGCATTATCTGCGTGCCTTTTAAGAAATTAAAAACACCCAGATAGTGCACATTGAGTTATAACCGGGTGTGGGTTAATTTGTCCATATAATATGCCAAAGATGTGATTGATCATAGCCCGTCATATGTATATCCACGTCCCTGTACGATATTAGCTTGAATATGCCATGTAGAACCTGCAAAAGAAGTATTACATTGGTGTGTGCATTATCTGCGTGCCTTTTAAGAAATTAAAAGGCACGCAGATAGTGCACATTGAGTTATAACCGGGTGTGGGTTAATTTGTCCATATAATATGGCAAATATGTGATTGATCATAGCCCGTCATATGTATTTCCACGTCCCTGTACGATATTAGCTTGAATATGCCATGTAGAACCTGCAAAAGAAGTATTACATTGGTGTGTGCATTATCTGCGTGCCTTTTAAGGCTTAAAAGTCACGCAGATAGTGCACATTGAGTTATAACCGGGTGTGGGTTAATTTGTCCATATAATATGGCAAAGATTTGATTGATCATAGCCCGTCATATGTATTTCCACGTCCCTGTACGATATTAGCTTGAATATGCCATGTAGAACCTGCAAAAGAAGTATTACATTGGTGTGTGCATTATCTGCGTGCCTTTTAAGGCTTAAAAGTCACGCAGATAGTGCACATTGAGTTATAACCGGGTGTGGGTTAATTTGTCCATATAATATGGCAAAGATTTGATTGATCATAGCCCGTCATATGTATTTCCACGTCCCTGTACGATATTAGCTTGAATATGCCATGTAGAACCTGCAAAAGAAGTATTACATTGGTGTGTGCATTATCTGCGTGCCCTTTAAGGCTTAAAAGTCACGCAGATAGTGCACATTGAGTTATAACCGGGTGTGGGTTAATTTGTCCATATAATATGGCAAATATGTGATTGATCATAGCCCGTCATATGTATTTCCACGTCCCTGTACGATATTAGCTTGAATATGCCATGTAGAACCTGCAAAAGAAGTATTACATTGGTGTGTGCATTATCTGCGTGCCTTTTACGAAATTAAAAGGCACGCAGATAGTGCACATTGAGTTATAACCGGGTGTGGGTTAATTTGTCCATATATAATATGGCAAAGATGTGATTGATCATAGCCCGTCATATGTATTTCCACGTCCCTGTACGATATTAGCTTGAATATGCCATGTAGAACCCGCAAAAGAAGTATTACATTGGTGTGTGCATTATCTGCGTGCCTTTTAAGAAATTAAAAGGCGCGCAGATAGTGCACATTGAGTTATAACCGGGTGTGGGTTAATTTGTCCATATATAATATGGCAAAGATGTGATTGATCATAGCCCGTCATATGTATTTCCACGTCCCTGTACGATATTAGCTTGAATATGCCATGTATAGAACCTGCAAAAAAAAGTATTACATTGGTGTGTGCATTATCTGCGTGCCTTTTAAGGCTTAAAAGTCACGCAGATAGTGCACATTGAGTTATAATAGGGTGTGGGTTAATTTGTACATATAATATGGCAAAGATTTGATTGATCATAGCCCGTCATATGTATTTCCACGTCCCTGTACGATATTAGCTTGAATATGCCATGTAGAACCTGCAAAAGAAGTATTACATTGGTGTGTGCATTATCTGCGTGCCTTTTACGGCTTAAAGGTCACGCAGATAGTGCACATTGAGTTATAACCGGGTGTGGGTTAATTTGTCCATATAATATGGCAAAGATGTGATTGATCATAGCCCGTCATATGTATTTCCACGTCCCTGTACGATATTAGCTTGAATATGCCATGTAGAACCTGCAAAAGAAGTATTACATTGGTGTGTGCATTATCTGCGTGCCTTTTAAGAAATTAAAAGGCACGCAGATAGTGCACATTGAGTTATAACCGGGTGTGGGTTAATTTGTCCATATAATATGGCAAAGATGTGATTGATCATAGCCCGTCATATGTATTTCCACGTCCCTGTACGATATTAGCTTGAATATGCCATGTAGAACCTGCAAAAGAAGTATTACATTGGTGTGTGCATTATCTGCGGGCCTTTTAAGGCTTAAAAGTCACGCAGATAGTGCACATTGAGTTATAACCGGGTGTGGGTTAATTTGTCCATATAATATGGCAAAGATGTGATTGATCATAGCCCGTCATATGTATTTCCACGTCCCTGTACGATATTAGCTTGAATATGCCATGTAGAACCTGCAAAAGAAGTATTACATTGGTGTATGCATTATCTGCGTGGCTTTTGGGCTTTTAAGAAATTAAAAGGCACGCAGATAGTGCACATTGAGTTATAACCGGGTGTGGGTTAATTTGTCCATATAATATGGCAAAGATGTGATTGATCATAGCCCGTCATATGTATTTCCACGTCCCTGTACGATATTAGCTTGAATATGCCATGTAGAGCCTGCAAAAGAAGTATTACATTGGTGTGTGCATTATCTGCGTGCCTTTTAAGAAATTAAAAGGCACGCAGATAGTGCACATTGAGTTATAACCGGGTGTGGGTTAATTTGTCCATATAATATGGCAAAGGTGTGATTGATCATAGCCCGTCATATGTATTTCCACGTCCCTGTACGATATTAGCTTGAATATGCCATGTAGAACCTGCAAAGGAAGTATTACATTGGTGTGTGCATTATCTGCGTGCCTTTTAAGAAATTAAAAGGCACGCAGATAGTGCACTTTGAGTTATAACCTGGTGTGGGTTAATTTGTCCATATAATATGGCAAAGATGTGATTGATCATAGCCCGTCATATGTATTTCCACGTCCCTGTACGATATTAGCTTGAATATGCCATGTAGAACCTGCAAAAGAAGTATTACATTGGTGTGTGCATTATCTGCGTGCCTTTTAAGAAATTAAAAGGCACGCAGATAGTGCACATTGAGTTATAACCGGTGTGGGTTAATTTGTCCATATAATATGGCAAAGGTGTGATTGATCATAGCCCGTCATATGTATTTCCACGTCCCTGTACGATATTAGCTTGAATATGCCATGTAGAACCTGCAAAAGAAGTATTACATTGGTGTGTGCATTATCTGCGTGCCTTTTAAGAAATTAAAAGGCACGCAGATAGTGCACATTGAGTTATAACCGGGTGTGGGTTAATTTGTCCATATAATATGGCAAAGATGTGATTGATCATAGCCCGTCATATGTATTTCCACGTCCCTGTACGATATTAGCTTGAATATGCCATGTAGAACCTGCAAAAGAAGTATTACATTGGTGTGTGCATTATCTGCGTGCCTTTTAAGGCTTAAAAGTCACGCAGATAGTGCACATTGAGTTATAACCGGGTGTGGGTTAATTTGTCCATATAATATGGCAAAGATGTGATTGATCATAGCCCGTCATATGTATTTCCACGTCCCTGTACGATATTAGCTTGAATATGCCATGTAGAACCTGCAAAAGAAGTATTACATTGGTGTGTGCATTATCTGCGTGCCTTTTAAGAAATTAAAAGGCACGCAGATAGTGCACATTGAGTTATAACCGGGTGTGGGTTAATTTGTCCATATAATATGGCAAAGACGTGATTGATCATAGCCCGTCATATGTATTTCTACGTCCCTGTACGATATTAGCTTGAATATGCCATGTAGAACCTGCAAAAGAAGTATTACATTGGTGTGTGCATTATCTGCGTGCCTTTTAAGAAATTAAAAGGCACGCAGATAGTGCACATTGAGTTATAACCGGGTGCAGGGATGTGGCTAGAGGGTCTCCGCTGGGGGGGTGTCCACCTTGGGAATTTCCAACTGCACCCCCCCCCCTTGAGTCGGAATCACACCAACATAATTCCCATTTGCACCCCCCCCCCCCCTTGAGTCGGAACCACACCCAACACAACTTTTTGCATAATTCCATTTGCACCCCCCCCCCCCCTTGTGTCTGAATCGCACCAACACAACTTTTTGCATAATTCCATTTGCACCCCCCCCCCCCTTGTACCTCATGCTCAGGCCTAATTTCCTATATATTCATAAGCCATGCTTCTATTTTCCCAGTATGAGATCATTAAGATATTTTAACCTGAAAATTGCCCCAAAAAAAACAACTAGTGATCTAATTCCAGACAAATGCACACAGCTACCGACAACAGACCATGAAACACTGGGCCGACCATGGTTGTTTGGCCCGGTGTGAAATTTTTTTGAAAACTATATACAAGAAAATCGCAAATCCTAGCATCTAGACTGGCCTCAACTGAAGCTTTCCTAGTGTTGGAAATTTCAAACCTCATGCTCCCCCTCAGGTTGGAAAATTCTTCAACTGATGACCATTTATGTCTACAAGATTGACCAAATGTAGTAAAATATTGTTTTGCTAAACCAATTAGCAGTTTTGTATTGGCCATGTGGATGGGGCAATGACACACCGGGCCGACCATGGTTCGGCCCGGTGTGCGAAAATTTTGAAATCTGAACAAGAAAATCGCAAAATCCTAACATCTAGACTAACCTCAAGCCTTCATACTGTTGGAAATTTCAAACCCTACACCCCACTTAGGTTGGAAAATTTCCAACTGATGACAATTCCAATGACAATGTTGACCAATTGTATGACAATATTGTTTTCTTAAATTAACTAGAAGTTTTTGACTGGCCACGGGGGAGGGACCAGGACACAAGCTTTCCAAATGTTGGAAATTTCCAACCTGTCACCCCCCCTAAGGTTGGAAAATTTCCAACTGATGTCCATTTCTGTCAAAAAATTTGACCAAAAATAGGAACATATGCAAATATTGGTCGAAAAACAATAAATTCCCCCCAATAAATTGTTTTATAATCAAACTACAAGAACATTTTCAACCTATTGGTGTGAAATTTCGTTGTGGCAGGTATGAAATTTCCAACTATTGAAAATATAGCTCTCTGCTGGGGAGTGAGACACCCCCCCACACCCCCCCTATAGCCACATACCTGACCGGGTGTGGGTTAATTTGTCCATATAATATGGCAAAGATGTGATTGATCATAGCCCGTCATATGTATTTCCACGTCCCTGTACGATATTAGCTTGAATATGCCATGTAGAACCTGCAAAAGAAGTATTACATTGGTGTGTGCATTATCGGCGTGGCTTTTAAGGCTTAAAAGTCACGCAGATAATGCACAAATCAGTTCGTTTCTATCCCGACTGTACCACATATCTTATTAGCATATTTTATATAGTGATTCCTAATTAATGTATCGTATCCCCCCTACCTTTTAGCGATTACCACAGTCGATATCGGAAATTAGTCTGCTCATGTCCATATCCATTGAATCTCGAACGACTACAGCGGTAGAGTGGTAATGTCGCAAGAGCTATTCTCGACCTTCACCTCCGAATTTACAGTCACGTTATTTCGCCCAATTTGGGCGGTTGTATAATGGTGGTTTTTCATCTGATGTGTGTGTCGGAATAAATGACTTGGAGGATTTCTGTAAATGTTAACCCAAACTACATTTCCAAGTAACGATGGTTTTGTTGTTTTTATTTTGAGGAATCATACCACATCAGTTGTCATGTAAAATATTTGCAGTAGGTTAGCGTTATTTGGTATTTGCGGATGTCGTTTAACATGGGGAAAATAGACTACTACGCTTGAACGGGCATGTGCATTTGTCATTTTTTAATGTATAGCAACTTAATAATCAATAACAGAGGACTTCTCTGTCAAATACAGTCGCTCTATTTACGATATTAATTGGGGAACTTTCTAAATTAAACTACGCACAAACGTTTACCTGCTGCAAATTAAGGAAGCTTGCTCACGATAATGGCGCCACCTAAAACCGACACACTCGCCCCAGGGCCCACTCGCCCCAGTCGATCTGGGCCAGCTCGGGACACACTATAAAGTGTATGCCGAGGCTGAGGCCCGCTCGGAATAAAAGGTGTATACGGCGTGTTATATGGCGTTTGGTCCGTTGTTTCTCACTGAATATTATTGAAATATGTCCGGGCTTGGACGTTTGAATTGTTTTTAAATTCACATATTTGTTGATTTTATTCAACTTTTTCGTTCTGAAACACACTATAAATGTATGCGGTCGGCTCCAAAATAAAAGGTGTAAGCGGACTTGATTTCGCATTCATTATCTTCTTTGTTTATAAATGGACATGACTGAAATTTAGTACATATGTCCGGGTTATGACATGGAAAACATTAACGTTTGAATTGTTTTTAAATTCACAAATTTGTTGATTTTATTCAACTTTTCGTTCTTTCATTCTATAAAGTGTAAGCGGCCAGCTCCATTTAAAAGGGGTAAGCGGCCTATGTGCTTAGTGTTATAGGTAATCGGATTAACTAATTGGCGACTCTAAAATATTGTGTCTTGGGGTATTTGAGGTTTTTTGTGAAATAATAATTTAGAAAGTGAATACATTTATTTTAAATGATAACTTTAGGCCAAAAAAAAAAGGTTTTGATTCTTGGTCATAGCCGCGTCTGGAAAAAAGCCCGCGTTGAACCATTTTATTACGATTTTCAAATGATAACACGAAAATAGGAAACTAGAAAAGAGAAATTAGTTATGTTTCAAACATCGAATATGATAGACATACAATGTTGTATGTGTTAGTATTCAAAAACAGACACTAGGCAACGATAACTACCAGGTATATTGTCACCACAAGCTGCCCAAACCCCAAGTTTATTAAGTCAAAAGCGTTTCCGCGAGGTAAACACATTTTATGAGATTTCCAATTTCGGAAACGCAAACCGGAAAGAAATATGGTGCGTATTGGCAATGTGTATGCTGGTTTAGAATAATAGTTTTTATGGCTAACATGTATAGTAACTATAGATGAATAAATATTAAAGTATATAGATAGATATAAAATTTATAATCCCGATTTAAACTTTTTGTTTGTTTTAGTTCCGTTTCCGTCTTTGTGGTATTCCGTGTTTTATATATATGTCCATGCATATTCTCTTCAAATTCACCGATGTTACTGAATATATTTGGCTACAAAATTATCCGAGAGCACCATTTTATAGTGTGCAAATATATTTTTAAAATCGTTGTATTTTGGCTTGTTGGAAATAAAGCGTGATCCATAACCGAAAAATCGTAATTTTATTCCCAATGATTCAGTGATTTTAGAAATTAGAGACACTCGGTAGTCGGTGTCAATGTCGTTAATTGTGCATAGATGTACTAAGCTGAATACTACCGAAAGGGTGTGCCTTTGAATGCAGAAAATCAAGAAACAGTTAACTGAGGTGTGGCAGATGCAAACCAAATGCAACAAACAGTCTATGTAAATGTCATAGACTGTTGCATTTAAAAAATATGAAGTGTTTGAACTTTTCCATGTTACTGACATTGAAAAAATCTCCCTATTTTTCACTAAATCTCTATATTTCCAATTATGAAAGTAAACAGGTCTGATATAAATAGATATATACTATAAAAAGGTACAAACATATATCAAATATATCAACAATGGTTCAGTAAATTGAAATATACATTGTACTAGTATATATATATATAATTCTGGTAAATCCCTACCTGATGTACGGATAGTACAATGTCATATATTTATGTCATTCTTTATTTCAGATTTGATGTACGGATAGTATAATGGATCATAATGTGATAATTGGTCATTCTTTATAGTGGAATACATTAGTTTATATCAAAACAATGTTCTCCTTAGATTTTCTTAACCTGGGAAGGTATAATAACCCATGCTAACTATGGGCATTATCCCCATAACAAAAATAAAAATAAAACCCTCGCTCCCTCATCGATTCTCCAAAAAAATTGCCCGAGAATCAAAAAACTTTTTTTTTTGGCCTTATTTAATCATTATAAACACATAATAACAAACATGAGACATACATGATTTATAAACTGTTAACAAAAGATATCAAACTCAATACATGACAAAGATGACTCAATGAAGTTTATAAAGTGCACATAAAAATATTAAAGGGGTACTGTACCCCAATTTCAATAAATTCCCAGTGACAATAGCGACCTAATATGAATATTATATTATAAAATAACTAATTTGAGTCGACGATGTCTACTGAAAACGTTCCGGTTAACAGGCTATCGTAAAAGTAAAATTGAATTATTTAATATAAATTCATTTATGGCTGGAGTCATAAAATGGAGAATTATGCCATTACGAGTTATCGCTCTTGAAATCGCATATGTTGCGTGTCTTTTATCGACGGCCATTCGCGAACATTATTGAGTTGCAAACAAAACATGTTACCTGCAAAAGAAGGCCCGTTATAACCGATTCGGGAAAAAAGGAGAAAGAAACAAGGGTCATAAAGCGTCAAGTATTTTATAGGGAGTGAGATTGTTCGATGGAAGAGATTGAATGCATCAATCGAAGCTGTGAGCAATGAACTTCCGGTTCTTCCTGCGACCGGCGTCTTCTCCGGTGAAGGTCAAAAACATGGCGCGTAGTTTGAAATCGTAATATTTTTGTTTCCAAGATCAATATTTTCTTCGCTAAATTAGGTTTATACGAAACTCATATAACACGAACACAATCTAACTTGAAAGTTATTTCAATTGGAGTAAATAAAAAAATCGCCTATCTTAGTGTACAGTACAGTACCCCTTTAAGGTAAGAATTTTTTTAAGGAAGCCGATAAAATTAAATTTTAATTAAATTTAAATTTAAAAGTGACAATTATTAATTTACTGTTTTAAATATAAAAATATTATTGAAATTATTATGTCAATTTTGTTAATTAATTAATATTATTAATTTACTTTTTTTTAAATATAAACTTTATTATTCATATATATTGTTGTCACCGATTTAGGTTGTCTTTTGTCTATAAAAATAAAATATTCTGTCGATATATAGTTTCATCATTGTGCGGTCGAAACATCCACAGCAGTCTTACAAAAATAAACTTTTCTGGTTTTGCATTTTTTATGTATAGAATGCAGCAAAAAGGGAGATAACTTGCCAAATGTCATTAAAACATCGATAAATCTGGAGTATATATCGAAATTGGGTACAAATTTCGGGATTGAAAAAAGACCACACAATGATAAAACTATATATCGATCGAATATACATGTCTCAAAGTTATCGGGGCGGAAATGTCCTTAACAACAATTTTTCAATCCCATAATTTTATAGACAAAAGACAACCTAAATCGGTTGAACAAGGAGAGGTGTTAACAATTAAAGTGCAAGATAACTAGTTGTGACTGGTATGCAAAAATTAGGCATTTCGATTACACCCTTTTACGACCCGGTAGCATCATATCGCACGTTCCTAACTTGATTTCCACGTGCCACAGATGTACATTTTTATATTTCCACAGCCAATATTGCTACTTGTGCTAACAAATATTTATTAAAATGGTCAAATTTCACAGTCAATATATGAGCTGCATTAGATCATCATACAAATAGTCCTTGAATGTCGAAATGTTTGACAGTTCCGCTTGTATGTTATCTTAACTTGCACTTTAACTGTCATAAGTAACCATGAAAAAACCACCACACTCTTTTGTTAAAGGGACTCAAAAATAATCGCCACCATGTTGTTGTTGTTGAAATCAGCTGTTTACTGCCTGTTCCTAACGCTTCTATAAACTGCATGCATGGCTTATCTCCCCTGATATGGTATAAATAGATTGGGGATATCCCTGTGTTCTGTCAAGCATGGTTTCACTGTCAGGATATCGTTCGAAAAAGACTGAGATATATTGAGCTTAAATTGGCAAAATGCCATCAAATAAGAAGTTTTCGTAAGCGGGAAGATGCCGAAAAATTGGAAAGAGCAACGAATGGTGTGTGTCTTCCGCCGTGGTGGATTTTGAATGGGGATTTCCATCCAAATCTGCGGAGCAAAATGTTAAAGAGTTGCACATACTTGAGCACCGGAACAACCAACAACAAAACGGAAAAACCCCTTAAAAAACCAGACGGAAACCTTACCACAGGAGACAACGAAAAAGCAGAGACCTTAGTGATCAGGGCAATTCACGATAGCATTTCCTTCTGTTTTATTTCGGCCAATTTGGCCGTTTACTTCATGGCTGCTTTTCATCTGACGTGTGTGTCGGGATAAATGATGTGGAGGATTTATGTAAATGTTAGCCCAAACTACATTTCCAAGTAACGATGGTTTTGTTGTTTATTTTGAGGAATAATACCGCGTCAGATGAATTCAGCCCAAATGTGTTAACAGTTGTCGTGTAAAACATTCGGCAGTAGGTTAGCGTTATTTAGTATTTGTGGATGTCCTTTAACATGGGGAAAATAGACTACTGCGCTTGAACGAGCATGTGAATTTTTCGTTTTTAATGTATAGCAACTTGATAATCAATAACAGAGGCATTCTCTGTCAAATAAGGTCGCTCTATTTACGATACCAATTGGGGAACTTTGGTTTAATAATATTTATTCCCAATAATAATGTGTTACAATATAATATATTGGCAATTCATGTTACCATGTTCCTTGTGTATGGGAGTGGATTCGGCTGTAAGCCTATATGGCTTATATATGCCGTCTCCACAAGTGACCTTATCATCGGTGGACATATTTTAAATGGTGCGACAAAGCAAGCAATATTATGCTTGCATTACTCGAGTCGCGTCCCGTCGTGGAGTTGTCGGAGACAGGTAATGAATTGGTCTATTCATGTACTAAATGTTTACACCATGTCTAATATATTATAGTATGGGTTTCATAGAATGGGTTCGTAAGAGCAATACAGACACAAGCATATATACAACATTTGTGTGTCACCTGACTGTCGTGTCGGTCATCAGCTATTTCAATAGTTCCATATATTACATATTTACTTAATGTAATTATTATTGGGCAGTGCCATATAATCTGTATATATGTTAGCTCGAAAAGCGTTCTGTCATGATTATGAATTTCTGGACTGTTTTAAATGTAAAAATATTTTCGCTCAGACTATTTGAAATCGTGCCGTTCAGTGCGCTCTCAATGGTTGTTCTTTCCAAACTACCAGAAAAACATTCGTTTCTTTGTCTACTGTATACTGGGCAGTGGAATAAGAAATGATTCGCCGTTTCATCACTTCCACACACACAATGAGGACTTGATCTGAGATAATTTTCACACAGGTCTTTATTAAGAAAACTACAACCAAGTCGCAATCTGCAGTGATGTATTTGCGCTGGGCGTGAGTAATAGTAATAGTGGTAAATATAAGGTTCTCTACGGTTATTATCCGTGCTTCCTATTGCCGACTTAAAGTCACACAATGTTTCACACTTCCGCACATTGTCTGGGAGTGTGTTCCACATCTCAACGGCTGAGGGAAGAAAGGACTTTTCGTATGACGCAGTATCACGAGAAGGGTTAGTTAGGTGATGCTTTCTCAGTGGATATCGGTGCATATTCTCTGTTGATCTCGGAACTAAGGTATATAGATATGAGGTTGTCATTTTATAGAACATTTTGTAGAATTGGCATAATTTGGAGATTTTCCGACGTTCTGACAATTTTTCCCATCCAGTTTCCTTTATGAGGTTTTCATTACTGCAGCTTTTTGTTGCTCCAGTTACTATTCTCGCAGCCTCATATTGCACTTTTTCGAGCAAGTCGCTTTCGCCATTAGTACAATTGTCCCAAACAGGAGAAGCATATTCTAAAATAGGACGTATATAAACAAAATAAATTCTTTCAAGGGTTCTCCTGTCTAGGACAAATTTGTTCTTTGCAAGCAAAGCCACTTTTTTGGCTGCTCTCTTTTGAATTTCAGTTACATGATGGCTCCAGTTACCATTGTTGTTGAATGTCAGTCCTAGATGTTTATAATTAGACACAGTTTCTATTACTTCGTCGCCCATTATTAAAGGTTTGTGTATAGGTTTGTTATCTTTTCGCGATATTATCATTGATTTTGTCTTAGGGGAACTAAATTTGACGTTCCACTGTTTGGACCACCTCTTAATTTTTTCTAAGTCAGAATTCATGACATCAGCCGCTAAATCTGGATCTTCTATTGATAGATAAATTGATGTGTCGTCGGCGAAGAGCTTTATATTACATGTGAGGTCATTCACAATATCATTTATGTAAACTAGGAATAAAAGAGGGCCTAGTATTGACCCTTGAGGGACACCTGTCAGGACGGGTTTCCATGATGATTGCACCCCTTCAATGCATACCCTTTGCCTCCTCTCACTCAAGTAGCTAGACAATAATGTCAAAATATTCCCTTCTACACCACATTTTTGTAATTTGAAAATTAGTCCTTTATGCCAAACCTTGTCGAAAGCTTTGCTAATATCACAAAATAGGCATCTGATTTCCTTTCCTTCTTCTAGATTTGAAATTATATACTGGTATATCTCAGTTAATTGGTATACAGTGGAATCTTTTGGAGTGAATCCGGATTGCAAATTAGTGAGGAGATTATTATCACTTAGGTATGTGGAGAGACTTTTATAGATACATTTCTCGAAGACTTTAGAAATACAACTGAGAAGTGCGACTGGACGATAATTACTCGGTTCAGAGGTATCACCTTTTTTGAAAATGGGCGTTATATTCGCGCGTTTCCATTCAACTGGGAAATGTGATTCTTCAATATATCTATTTAATAAATATTCCAAGGGATTTGCGATGGAGCTAGCACATTCTTTTAAGATCCTTGGACTAATATCATCGGGGCCACTGGATTTTGCGATCTTTAATTCTTTTAATGCCGAGTATACTTGTTCGCTCGTGATTATCATATTTTCAAATCTGGATTCCGTTCTGTATGTCATATTTGGTAACTCTGCATTTGACGAATCTGGCAAGGATGAGATTTTGCAAAAGAAATCGTTGAGTATTTCAGCTTTTTGGTAGGGATTGGAAGTAAATTCTATACCATCATTAAGGGGTGGTATCGGTTTAGATCGTGGTTTTAGAAATTGATTTAATGTCTTCCACCATACCGATGTCTCTGTATCTTTGCTACCAAGAATGGTTTGTATTTTATCAATATGCGAACGTTTAGCTACTCTAATGGCGTGTACTGTTTCATTTCTTTTCGATCGGTAGTTATTCCACGAATTCTCTGTATTTTTCCGTTTTGCTATTCTATATGTTCGCTTTCTTTGTCTTATTAATTTGCGAATTGACGCATTCATCCAATCGGGTTCATTAGTTCGAATTGTAATTTCCTTGTGGGGAATATATTTTTTCATTATATTTTTTATTTTAGTTGTGAATATTGATGTCAGGTCCACTGTGGTTGCGTTTTCCATATCTGAGAGGTAATTCCAGGAGGACAATTCTTCATTCATAGAAGTAAAATTTGCATTATCGTAGTTCCAAATTGTCCTCCTGAAAGTTCTCTCGTATTTCCGAGGAGTTAAATCTAAGCTCAGTACAACTGGGCAGTGGTATCTTACTAGATTAGGAACAAATGTATCTTGAACCTCCGTGCTATGAATAAATTCCTTTTTGTTTGTCATGAAAATATCAATCAACGTTGAAGAATATTCCGTGAAATGGGTTGGTCCTTCAACCAATTGTGACAACCCTTTGAATGCACATATGTCTTTAATTTTATTTGGGCCTGGAGGTAGCTGGTTACAGTTCAGATCACCGGTTATGATTACATGAAAATTGAGAGAGGTAGCACACTCGATGGATGTTTCTATGTTGTCCCATACATTATTGGGGGCATTTGGGGGCCTATAAAATGTACCAATTAATGTTTTGTGTCTTTCGAAGTTCACTTCAATCCAAATACTTTCTAGATTGGGTATTTCTAGGTCAAGTCTTCTCCTATATGGTTGGTTGTTTTTAATGTAAGTTACTACTCCACCTCCAGTGTTTTTGTTACTCGGTCACATCTTTCGGGGCAGTGAAAGCCGGGGATATTTATTGTTTCGTCATCAATGTTACTTGACAGCCAGGTTTCAGTAAAAATCATCACATGATAGGCAAACGATTCGGCTCGAACCAAGTCAATTTTGTGTCTTAAACTTTGAATATTCATATGCATAATTTTAATTGTTGAATGATCTGATGTTGTGGAAGTGTTGTTCTCAGGTCCTGGATGAGGGTGTACATCTGACGCAATTAGTAACAAAATAAATATTATTCCCGCGAGAGAAAATGTAATTGCTAATTCTGTGGTGCAAGTGCCCTTAATGGCAGTGTATGTTTGGTCAAGGATCGTTTTTATGTTTCGGACCCTAGTTCTAAGTGTTTCCATGTTGTCTAATACTTTTTCTACCAATGAAAATAACATAAAATGAATTGTCAGGGCCACCAAGAATGCTGTGTAAATCGGCACTCCGTTTAGTCTTGATTGCACTATTGCCAAAACTGCATATGAGGAGATAACACTTAATATTTTCCTATTTGGTAATTTCATCGATCTAGAATGATTGAGACCTATTCGCACCCTGTATGTCATTAAATCAACCATTATTATATGTGAATGCACAATATAAATACACGCAATGAAAGCAAGAATGGGTGGAAATGAATAAGTCTGAATACATTTTGTAGACTCTACACAAGTTTGAAGCTACATATATCTGACTCGACATGTGACACGTAAATGCAGTGTTGTATTGCTCGTACGTTGGTAAAGTTTTTCTCTCACAAGGAACATAATAAAGAAAATGAAATGAAACATAAACAACAATAAAGTATATGCATGTATACATGAGTAATGGCAAGATGGTTGTCGTGACTGAGTTATGGGGCGAATTTTCAGTAAATGGGTTATTATTTATTTATGAGGTAATATTCGATATCGGGATCAAAGGGTCGTGCGTTATTCTTTAATTCGAATTTTTATTTTTATTTAATTTCACATGCGGAAAGCCGTTTGATGGTTCGGCTGGCCCCATATTATAGATTCAGTTAACATGAGAGAGAGAGACAGCGATATAATTTTAGATTGTATGACCTATGCAGAATTATGTCACACAACGAAAACAGTCTGATGGACGAGCGATAACTCTTGATTGTGTAATCAAAACAAAATCGTTTCAATAAAGTTGCAAATTTTCGTTATGAAAGAGCAGTAACTCCATCATTAGATGTAAAACTGCAAACCGATGCAGGAGCGATAACTCTAAATAGTGTGATCTATTCACAAGTGCATGGACGTTGTGCTTGTGGTTTTAAATACCGCTGTCATCGACACAATTAAGTGTAGTAGATTAAGTATTCCATCCAGAATATATAATACTAGCCGATGAGCCCGACGTTGTCCGGGCTATTGAAAAACTAAATTTCAAGTCGATAGCTCTACCCGTTTCCGAGATCTGGTCTGCGCATGCGCGAAGCTGGCGTCGCACGGGCTCGGCGACCCGATAAAATTCGTATCCGGGGCAAGATACATTCACATAGCAAATTTCAAGTCGATAGCTCCACCCGTTTCCGAGATATCGTCTGCGCATGCGCGAAGCTGGTGTCGCACGGGCTCGGCGACCCGATATAATTCGTATCCGGGGCAAGATACATTCACATAGCACATTTCAAGTCGATAGCTCCACCCGTTTCCGAGATCTCGTCTGCGCATGCGCGAAGCGGCGCCGCACGGGCTCGCCAATACGACAACGTTCACCGCCTGGTCAAACTACACTCACGTACCAAGTTTCGTCCCGATCGGTCGAGAATCGTAGATTTGTATTAATGACAGACAGACAGACAGACAAACATACAGACAGAGGTCTTCAAAATATATAAGAGACTAGCCGATGAGCCCGACGTTGTCCGGGCTATTCAAAAACAAAATTTCAAGTCGATAGCTCTACCCGTTTCCGAGATCTGGTCTGCGCATGCGCGAAGCTGGCGTCGCACGGACTCGGCGACCCGGTAAAATTCGTATCCGGGGCAAGATACATTCACATAGCAAATTTCAAGTCGATAGCTCCACCCGTTTCCGAGATCTCGTCTGCGCATGCACGAAGCTGGCGTCGCACGGGCTCGGCGACCCGATAAAATTCGTATCCGGGGCAAGATACATTCACATAGCAAACTCCACCCGTTTCCGAGATCTCGTCTGCGCATGCGCGAAGCGGCGCCGCACGGGCTCGCCAATACGACAACGTTCACCGCCTGGTCAAACTACACTCACGTACCAAGTTTCGTCCCGATCGGTCGAGAATCGTAGATTTGTATTAATGACAGACAGACAGACAGACAAACATACAGACAGAGGTCTTCAAAATATATAAGAGACTAGCCGATGAGCCCGACGTTGTCCGGGCTATTCAAAAACAAAATTTCAAGTCGATAGCTCTACCCGTTTCCGAGATCTGGTCTGCGCATGCGCGAAGCTGGCGTCGCACGGACTCGGCGACCCGGTAAAATTCGTATCCGGGGCAAGATACATTCACATAGCAAATTTCAAGTCGATAGCTCCACCCGTTTCCGAGATCTCGTCTGCGCATGCACGAAGCTGGCGTCGCACGGGCTCGGCGACCCGATAAAATTCGTATCCGGGGCAAGATACATTCACATAGCAAATTTCAAGTCGATAGCTCCACCCGTTTCCGAGATCTCGTCTGCGCATGCGCGAAGCGGGCGCCGCACGGGCTCGCCAATACGACAACGTTCACCGCCTGGTCAAACTACACACACGTACCAAGTTTCGTCCCGATCGGTCGAGAATCGTAGATTTGTATTAATGACAGACAGACAGACAGACAAACAAACATACAGACAGAGGTCTTCAAAATATATATGAGACTAGCCGATGAGCCCGACGTTGTCCGGGCTTTTCAAAAACCAAATTTCAAGTCGATAGCTCTACCCAGCCCGACGATTTCAAGTCGATAGCTCTACCCGTTTCCGAGATCTGGTCTGCGCATGCGCGAAACTGGCGTCGCACGGACTCGGCGACCCGATAAAATTCGTATCCGGGGCAAGATACATTCACATAGCAAATTTCAAGTCGATAGCTCCACCCGTTTCCGAGATCTCGTCTGCGCATGCGCGAAACTGGCGTCGCACGGACTCGGCGACCCGATAAAATTCGTATCCGGGGCAAGATACATTCACATAGCAAATTTCAAGTCGATAGCTCCACCCGTTTCTGAGATCTCGTCTGCGCATGCGCGAAGCTGGTGTCGCACGGGCTCGGCGACCCGATAAAATTCGTATCCGGGGCAAGATACATTCACATAGCAAATTTCAAGTCGATAGCTCCACCCGTTTCCGAGATCTCGTCTGCGCATGCGCGAAGCGGGCGCCGCACGGGCTCGCCAATACGACAACGTTCACCGCCTGGTCAAACTACACACACGTACCAAGTTTCGTCCCGATCGGTCGAGAATCGTAGATTTGTATTAATGACAGACAGACAGACAGACAGACAGACAAACATACAGACAGAGGTCTTCAAAATATATATGAGATAACACAACAACAATTGTTATGATTAACGTATACATGCATATGATTGGTCGTGGATTGAATGTCCGCTATTCGAAGCGATTGGACTTACCACAGCAAACGTCAGACCATTCCTTCCGAAGGGAAGGAATGGAATAATGCTCGCTTATTGGCTGTCACATTTATTGGCGGTGTTGCCATTTTATGGTCAAAGGCTATAATTGTGGAGGTATGCGATTTACCCCCCAGCCCATTCCTTCCAAATTAAAAGAGAAGGAACAGAGGAAGGAATCGCATATCAGCCTCAAATATAACGCACCATATAGCGGTCATTCAATCATCGTCCAAGTTATCATATTTGTATATAATAATAAAGAATCATGTATACACATACACATATCTAGTCCATAAAAATAATAATCAGTGTAAGTTGAATGGACACATCATTAAATAATTGACTGCAGTATATCTTATGGTTATTTTTTCCAGAATTACAGGAGATTGCGCGATTAAAAACGTTTTACTTCGCATTAGATATCGAGATAAAAGAGTCGTGCGTTATTCTACAAATTCAAATTTATCTATTCAATTTCACATGCGGGAAGCCGTTTGTTGGTTCAGCTGGCCCCATCTTGTCGATTTAGTTAACATGAAAGTGACAGCGATATTACTCTCGATTGTGTGAGCTATTCAGAATTATGTCACACAACGAAAACAGTCTAATGGACGAGCGATACCTCTTGATTGTGTAATCGATTAATAGTCCATAAATATCCTAGTCAGCTCAAGTTGAGTGGACACCTAATTAAATAATTGACTGTAGTATGAAATGGTTGTTTTCCAGAATTACAGAGGATTGCGCCATTAGAAGCATTCTACTTGGCATTGGAATGAGAAGACGTCGACCGTTAAATGAAATCCGCAACCCACGCTCGAGAGTACTGAGTGATTGAGCTCTTCGATAGCCGGCTTATCCAAACACCCGCGTTGTCATCATCATTGTAACAGTTACTAGAGAGAACAGTGGCCAATCGAAACCGGGTACACCCGTATAACGGAATTGACGCTTCGGCAGATAGTGGCATTATCCAATCAGAGAACGGCATCTTTCACTGAGAGCCTAGCGTTATTTCCGGTAAGACATCAATGTTTGTTAAAAGTGTAGCAACACTCAATATTTGCGGATGTTTGTTCGGATTAAACATCATTTTTTGTGTAATTAGCAAGACTATCAAATTTCATACTAAGTATCCGTGCATCACCTTATCATCCAATCAGAAAATGTTGTCATTTATTCCTGGTTTGGTGATTAATTTCGACGCCCGGCGAGAGATTTCGTTTGTCTTATTAACAGTTCATACGGATAATTTGTTCGATGTGCACCAGAATATTTCCAAGCTGAGTCGGGTTTTCATAAAATGGTGAAAACGTATAGCCATGGGAGGTATAACACTGACAATCGATACCCGGATAGATGCATCGGAGCGAATTTTATTTTATCCGCTTGCGAAGCCGAAAGTTGACATTGACAAACTATGTTATTATAATTGAATAGTTATTGTGTTCTTATATCTGACTGCTAGAAAATTTGAGTAAGCAGTTCATATGAGGTGTGTTCACTGTTCGTGAGCTGCAACTGATTATGGGATTACGTAATTATGTAATTATGTGCAAAATGGGGTCTCAGTCCCGGCCCAATAAAACCATGTTTAACCGGATCCATGTCATGCTAATCACCTTTGTGAATGAGTCTGCCAAATAACGAGAGTGTCACTTACACCCTGGCTGCATTAGTAATGATGTGTGAAGTAATTGATTTATAATATGTGTTGTCTCAATGACAGTTATACCTATAATCAACAAGTCTCATCACACTTGGCTTCTTTCTTAGTCGATCAGTTGGAAGTCTGGCCTTTGTTACACATAACTTGGTGATTGCCCCACAGGCTCGATCTTGTCACCACGTGGAACAGACCACAGTGACTGTGTCAGAATTTTAGGTAGAAAAGGATTTCATTACATACACTGGTTCACCGGAATAAACCCCTCAATGGTCATGCCATCACTCCCCCAATTCAACGAACACTTCCCAATCAACACAAATAAATAGACTTATCTCATAAAACTCATCAAACGCTAGGTCGATCAAGTTACTAACACAGTTCAATCACAAGGAAAGTAAGTATACAAGTAGACATCACATTATCGAGTCAACCCCACCAGGAAGACACGTAATTATGAATTATGTTTCAACAGGGCTCGATGAGACGTACTGCTCATCGACAGGATATCACAGTGAATTGGCCACGCCCTCTCTGCAGTAAAGCAAGCCCTCAATAAAACCCACTGCTTATACTCAGCTTAAACAACCTATTGGGTATGTACTAACCCATGTATGCAACATCCGCAATATCGACCGTCTAACAAGACTAACATAATATTAAAACGTAGGGTAGCGGGCTCCGGCCCTAGATGGCTCCTTGGGCGCTGATGAATGTCCTCGGGCGGCATAGATACCCTTTTGGTGGCCGTATTATAAGCCATTGAGTAATTATCTCTTTCAAAATGACTAACCGGCTAACTCTCAATATAAAACTTACAGAATTACTCCGCACACCAAATACAATGTGTACAGACCGGCACAACAATATTGCGAGCCTGTCTTTATGCGTTGTTAGTTGTTTGCCTGTGTGGTCGCAGTATAAGCTATCAATATAACCTCCCTCAAATGACTTACAACCACATATACAAATTTAAACACATGTTCTCAACCACGCCCGTACATACACGAAGACACAATACCAGCAACAACAGTCGGTACCCAATCCTCAGAGACATATCACCAACAGTCTGGCCTCAGCTGCGTCCTCATCTGTGCAACAACACAACCAGGTCAACGGGCTCTGAGACTCACACAGGAGTGTAAGGCGGGCATTGCACCACCGAGAGTTGGGGAGCCCCGACCGACCTTAAGTCAACCGGCCGGCATTGCACACCCTTCCTAGAGTTGAGCCCGTAGTATAAGCCCTGAATATAACAGACTAAGGCAACGGAGTTCAAACATGCACCAACTTGGACACTAGTTTACAACAAACCACTAAATAAAAAGCTATCAACCAAGTTAAACTAACAGAACTCGTATTTCAATCAAGGTAAGTCTTCTCGCTGGTCCGCTTTTGGAATGGGGAGGGGGGCTTTGCTTCCTGCCAGGGTGACATGAAACCCATACTCCACAAGCAAGCATCAAATGACTAGGAAACACTCACAACCAAACTCAACAAACGCTCTTCAGCGGCTCTATATCACTCAACCGTGGGTTGTAGGAGAGGGCTTACGGCCCTTTCAAATCTTCCCGTGGGGATCTTCCCAAACCCAAACTCCAAACTCAGTCACTAAAAAAACAAATTCTCAGACGACAAGCGTGTTGGGTAGGGCTGGGGGTTGTATGTATTTCACAAAGTAAATCCCCCAAATATAACATTTTGGAATTGGGGCATGAGTAAAGATAATATAAGGTCAGCGCGTTTTAAACGTTTTATAGATATAAATTACCAATACAGAATCAGTGTGTATCGCAGCATTGGGTCCGATTATGTCTATAGGGAGAATCGAAATGCTTCTCTATATTTGTATTGTATTGTGTTTGTGTTTTTTATTTTATTTAAAAAAATAAATATTGTTTATACACCAACCAGACTTGATGCTAATTTGTGTTGACAAACACAATAAATTTAGGTGGTGATAATAAATGTTGATTCTTACGTTTATATCGTCATTTAGCTACAAAATGCCGTTATGGTGAAACTTGTTTTGAAGAAATGTACGTTACAATGAAAAAATTCAAACGAGCAGCCTTGACGTCGCGCGTGATCGCTGACCAATATCAGTAGCAACACAAACGTTCTGAGCGTCATAGCATACGAACATAACACTAAAATGTACATGTATATAAACATCAAAATCACTCGTTATGAATAATAAGCTCGGAATTTACGGATCGGATATATATTCCACATATTGATCGTATAGTTTCGGCAAATGTATGGTGGGTTGCACAGCACAAACTTGTATATTCACAAAAATAATGCAGCATTAAAAAGATATAATTATTGCACTCACCCTGCTTGACAAGAGCAGTGGACATAGGAAATATTCGATGAATCAACCTCTAAATCAACCTGGAGTGGACTTTCATTTTTCCGCTGGTTTCAGTGACATTTTGCTCCAACAAACAGTTTATTTTCCAACTTATTTATTGACACGTTGTGGACATAACCTTCGCTATAGTATCTGAAACCTTGCTGACGGGATTTTAAATATGTTCCCATCTCTCTCTCTCTCTCTCTCTCTCTCCCTATGCGCGGCTTCACAGTTTCACTCATATTTACCATTTGATTGTCTTACCGCAGCCAGCTCTAAGCTGTAGGCGAGGTTATCGGTTGCAGTGGATTGCAGATTGTGTCGACCGATCAACCGCGCTGTTCTTTTGATGATGGAAGTGGGTCGATTATAATTGGGTTATTGTTACAGAAGAGGAAAGTGACCAATCAAATCATGTTCCGCCTAAGGCCCGTTCCAAACGACGGATTGTTGTCGACTCGAATCTAATAGTATTAAATCCGTCGGTAATGCGACTGCGGTCAGTTTTGTTTCAGACGGACGCATCTTCGTCGCGTCGAATCTAATACATCGGTCGATTTATTTAAAGGTGGATTCCCGGTTACCGTAAAAAAATGATCACGCGTAGATATAGAGGCCTATATATACCGGTATATGTTATACATATATATACTAAAATACAGTATAAATGATGTATATATTTATATATGCGCGACCGCAGCGCGAATATATGTGATAATGTATATGAGGATGTATATAGTACATACAGATATATAATATACTATAATAGGCGCTACAAATAAATGTTATATATCGTGCAACCAATTGCCATCTATATATGTGTATACCATGCATGTAAATACCGGTATACAATAATTATTATAAATCAGAGACTACCACCCCCTACCCCTTATAATAAGGATACCGGAATATATTAATTATTATAAATCATAGGCTACCACCCTATATCCTTTATAATAAGGAATACCGGTATATATGAATTATTATAAATCATAGGCTACTATCCCTACCCCTCATACTAAGTAATACCGGTATATATAAATTATTATAAATCATAGGCTACCACTCTGCCCCTTATAATAAGTAATACCGGAATATATGAATTATAATAAATAAGAGGTTACCACCCAATTACCCCTCATAACAAGTAATGTCGGTATATATGAATTATTATAAATCAGTGGTACCACCCCTACCCCTTATAATAAGTAATACCGGTATATATTAATTATTATACATCAGAGACTAACACCCCTATCCCTTACAATAAGGAATATCGGTCTATATGAATTATTATAAATCAGTTGCTACAACCCATATCCCTTATACCGGTATATCTGAATTATTATAAATCATTGATACTATATCCATTATAAGATGTGCGTCAGTGACATGCCATGTTCGTTGAGAAATCAAACTACCATAAAAATTACAATTTTCACAATGTTACCTAAGCTATTCTTATAGATATATCTTTCTTTATAACAAAGAGAGCGTGCGACAAATGACGTCATGTGGGTATTTCCGCAGATAAGGGGAATTCCCTCATTATTATTCATTATCATATCATTATCATATCATTTGCATTCGTTTTTCGGCAACTTTCGGCTCTTCTCGTCACATGTATTAGATTCGAGTCGACAAAAATCCGTCGTTTGAAACCAAGACGGATTTCAGACGCATCACCGACGAAGATTCGTCTGAATTGGACGGAGATTCGTCTGTGGTGCGTCTGACACGGATCTAATTGTTTCAAACGTCGCATTTTAGACGCATTTAATACAATTGTGGGTCTGGTATTAGATTCGAGTCGACAAAAATCCGTCGTTTGGAACGGGCCTTACGCATACAATGAAGGCATTTACTCATTGTTTACGAATATAGCCAGAGAAAATTACGCATTGTTTATAAATAAAGTTGCAGCGCGTTCCAGTTGCGTGGAAGTTCTCTGGTGGAAGGTGGAGCGAACAAGTCAGATTGTATTTGGCTTAATTGGTTCCTTTTTACCAGAGCGTCGATACGAGTGAGTTGTGCGGTCTGTAACCTTTATTGGAAGCAACCGCCCTCGTGCTGATGCCGGCGAGTGAAACGGTTTTGGATTAGGCTTAGTGCGACGGACAATGGAGCTAATCCCTGACGCCGCGTTAGCTGCAATAGAGAGATCTCAAATTGCGGACACTGTTAGCTGGAGTCTCCAGTCTAAAACAGGGGTTATTTGACTCTCTGTGTTGAATTCCGAACGGAGGATGCTGGTATCCAGAGATCTTCCACCCGGAGCAGGAACGCCAAGATCAGCCGTACCATGAAAGAGGAGCCTCCTAAGAGAAAGACGCCAGCTCGAAGGAGAAGGGACGCAGCCAGACGGGCGAAATGGAAGAAAAAGAAGGGGGTGACTGTTGATCTGACGGTCACCCCTCCCCGTGTGGTTCAGCCATCCAGTGTCACAGCCGGTAGGCCGGAGTTGTCTGAGAGACGCCCAGACGACCCGGCCTGCATGGAGACAGGTGACATCAGACCAGCTAGCAGGGACCCCGTAGATCTGCCGGAGGTCCCTGCTGTCGGCACAGAGACGAGCGGAGACAGGGACGCGGATACCACCCCGATGTCCCTGCCGCCAGTTTCGACGTGGAGATGAAACACCACCCAGCCTTTCTCCACCAGGGGCGGATAGCACCATCTCCGCCCCTCCGACGCCGAAGTATGACGAGAAGCCGGCGTTACCAACAACAACAACAATAGAGGAAATAGAACAACAGCGTCTCGCCCTCAAATGGAAAATCACACGCGACCCACGCAGCGAGTATCCACTCACCATACAAGAGTACTTCCTGCTGGGGCGCCGCCGGATTTACAGAGGATCAGATGGGCAGGACCTTTCACCCAGAACGGCCACTGTAATCAAAACAAACGAAGGATAACAGATAACCTTAAACATCTGGCCACCTGAGTCCAGCAACCTCAGCGCCGACTCAGATTCAACCACAACAACAACAACAACAACAACAGCAACATCCAACCGAAGAAAAAGGACAGCGAAGAAATCAAAGAAAACAAAATAATATGTCTAGATCATTTTCACTTTTTCATGTTCCATAGTTATGTTTACATAACTCCATGATATCACCTCCAAGTGGGTTGTAGGAGAGGGGTTCCGCCCCTTTCAAATCTTCCCTGGGCTTATTCCCAAAACCCCTAATAAATTCCAGTTGCGTTTTCGCGCAGTAAACAATACAATACCGGTGGATTATATATAGGAAAGGTCTGAATCAGCCCCCGCTTCTACGGTATGGGAACCAAAAATAGGCGTGGTTTCATCCAAATATGGAGATTTGGGGTGTGGTCTCAAACATGTTCTCATCAGAATACACGTGGTTTCAAAGGGTGCTTATCAGAATACACGTGGTTTCAACATGTGCTTGTCAGCTGTTTCTGGACAACTTCCGGTGACTACAATTCGCGGCAAATTAGTGGAATAGGATGAGTGAAATAATCGTTGCCATTCCTTATACAAGAAAACCATAGTCAGAAATGGTAACGCCACCAAGATCGTATTATTAGCCATAAATATAAATAATAATACAATTATTCTATAAACTAGCTTTCAAATTTTATGCGGGAAATTTGCGTACTTCCATATTTCAAGTTTTCCCGTTTCTCGTGGCATACATTACTTTCATCAAACTGTCTTCTTTATTACACAAGCTGATAGGCCCGACTTCACCCGGGCTGTTTCACATCTGCTTTCCGGTGAAAGGTGCGATTTGACCTTCAATTGACTATTTCGAAAGTCAAGGTCAGGTCAGGTCAGGGTCATGATTTGTCCAGTCCAAAACACCCCCACCCGTAGAAAACTACCCATAGGTATCAAATTTCGTCGAAATCCGTCCGTTTTACCCAACTTGACCTTTAATTAACAATTTTGAAGGTCAAGGTAAGGTCAGAGTCATGATTTGACCCGTCCAAAACACCCCCCCCCCCGACAAAAGTACCCATAGGTATCAAATTTCGTCGAAATCTATCCGTTTTATCCGAGTTGACCTTTGATTGGCCATATTGAAGGTCAAGGTCAGGCCGAGGTCACGATTTGACCCGTTCAAAACTCTCCTCAGACCAAAGTATCCCTAGTATCAAATTTCGCCGAAATTTGTCCGTTTTACCCAAATTGACCTTGCATTGACAGTTTTAAAGGTCAAGGTCAGGTCGGGGTCACGATTTGACCCGTTCAAAACACTTCCCGGACACAAATACCCATAGGTATCAAATTACGTTGAAATCTATGGAAAGCCGAGGAGGACATGTTGGTTGCTAATTGCTAGATATACGACGCGGTATTTTGAAGGTGTTTCAAACTAGGAGATAGAAGTATTCTGCCTTTCAAATGGTGATGAATTATAGTAGTTTATTCAAATTTTATGGCATAAATTGTTATTAAAACCGTATATACTATAAAAAATTAATGACTCGAAAATTAAGTGGGCCTTTAAACAAAGTCACAATTGCATTTAGGCTCATCTCATACTCGTCCATTCAGCGATATTCTACTGCGCAGTTTGTTATAGCCTCCAGTATTTATTGAGCGTTATACCCCCAACTGTTATAATTCGCCTTTAGCAGGCGTACTCTTGCCTCAGATTATTGAGATATTAGGTCACACATAATCACATTAAATCGCATCGTAACATAGCAATTGTGTGGGCTCCTTGGCGTGAATATGTAATGAGAAATAAGGTCATACGTAATGACATTAAACTCAAGAAAACCCTCGAAAACAAAACAAAATCACATTTAATGTTTTACGTTATTTCCTTCATCAAAAGAATCTTCGTGATAATGAACCCTCTCGTTACTTTAGAATATAGAATTAACCTTAAAATAAAAAAAATCTTTGGAACACAGAACCTTCGGAATAACGAACCTTCGGATTGGTGAACCTTCGGAATAGCGAACATTCAGAGAAATTTCGGAATAGTGGACGTTCGGGATAGTGAACCTTCGGAATAGAGCCATGCCCCCCAATATTCATATTATATGCCCAGAGTTCAAAGGTATGGACCCATAAAATTCTAAACTTGGCCCTTAAAATAATGAACTCCAAATTGGAGCACACACAGAACACCACTTAAGTCAACTGAACCTATGTCATGTCCCAATGCGGGAGGGTCCATATATACCACAACATTCATAGTATATGCCAAGAATTCAAAGGTATGGGCCCACGTAATGACATAAAATCTCAAGAAAACCAGCGAAAACAAAACAAAATCACATTTAATGTTCTAAGTTAAGTTATTTCCTCCTGTATCTGTATCGGTGTGCGCGCATGATCAGTTCGGATGTGAGCGCACACTCCATATAAAGAATCTTTTTGAAAATGAACCCTCTCAAATTAGTCTCAATACTTTAAAATATAGAATTAACCTAAAAATAACAAAAACCTTCGGAATAGAGAACCTTCGGAATAGCGGACCTTCGGGATAGCAAACCTTCATAATAGAAGCATGTCCCCACAATTACACCGGTGACGTAAACACATGTGCCAATCTTAGTTGTACTCTCGTAATTATCGGTACGATGAAACGGTGACGGAATCTGACGAGGTTTGCCGAATGTACAATCACCCAGTGAATTATCGATCGCCCATGCGATACAAAAAAACCAAAAGCAATAAACACCACACTACGGTGGCGTAATAAGAGAAAGAATAGCTGCCAAATACACTAACACGAGGAAAATATATGTAGTTTCGTATGGAAGGTATAATCGGGAATTTTTCTATAGGCCAAGGAGTGAATGCCAATTGGGAAAGTTAAATAAGTATCCTAACTTCGTCTATAAAACTACCTAACACTGTAACAGTATCACAGTGTAACACTAGTAACAGATCAGGGCGAACAACACAAGTTACACATCTGGCTAAACTAAATCGATTTGTGATAAATACATGTTATTGCTGCAGTGAATTGATCTGGGGCGAAGTATCACGTTCTCGTTGAAGAGGTCAGATAGCTGGATCAAACGAGCCACCACAGGCGTCGAGTTTGATCCAGCGATCTGACCTCTTCAACGAGACGTGATACTTCGCCCCAGATCAATTCACTGCAGCAATAACAGGTTTATTATATGATCGGATCAAACTGCAGCTGATCCGATGGCCAGGAAATGATCGCTATACAATAGCGGTATTGGGGAAAGAAAAGCGATAGTCATATAATAATGAATAGTATCAATAAATAAATATTCTGTGTGTTTCATTAATTTTAAAAGAAATCGGAATAATTTTTTTTCGATGTATATTGGTTGAAAACTTGAAAGATAATTATAGTGACTCTTTTGCAGGTTTTGGGAAGTTATCCCAGATAATGCCAATGTATGTAGCTGCTCGGGTAGTTCACCCTGCATGCCCTTATGTGGGTAGGGTTAATTACATGCTATTACAGGTACTCAATTTGATCAGATGCTCCTAAATTAATATTTCTTTGGTTTGGGTGTAAAAATCATCGATTTGATTCGTGTCGAGGAACATACCCGGCCATCAAAGCTCACAGTGATCAGATATAAATCCTTACACTAATATTACACTTCAGACATATATGTAGTGTTTTTTTCCCCAATTAACAGACTATCACATTAAGGGATTGACTAATTTTATGATCGTTTTATCACTATACTCGTCTCAAATATTAACCTCAGACATCAATGCGCATGCCCAGACATTGTAATTTGTCATTCATGCTTGCCTATGTTATCATTATGGATTTATAATGATTAATATGAAAATACTCTTGATGTTAAGACATCTGCACATGCGGGAGAAATCGATTCTCTTTCGTATTTTGGGAGGTTTTATCTATGACAATCTGGGAGTATCACGTACAATCCGTGATATTTAACAGGTCTATTCATCATGTTAATTGACCTGTGTAAAAGTAATTAATGCAAAGTTGGCCCCATATATACCATAAACATTGTTTAAAATCATTCTTTATTTATTTTATCATATGAAATATAAACGACAACATACTACTGATAACAATGACAAAATAACATGATAGTGCATTGATATATAATAATAACATGATGGGCTCGATAGGAATGATTAACAGCCCCATGTTATATGCCTCTAATTGTACCAAGGGCTGTTAATCATTCCTGTAGGGCTGTTAATAAACCATTGTGCTTGACAATATCATGTTGTTACTATTATTACCACTCGTCCTCATGTCATTACGTGATCGGTGATTTAACCGCAAGTGGGCGTTAATGAAAACAAAGCTTCATTAACGCCAACTTCTGCTAAAGTTGTCTCAAAATTATGGAATCTTATCATGCAGATAAAATATGATAATCTACTAGAGAACGCCCTCTAAAGGCTTAATCGCAATAAAGAATGTTGTAACTATTGTTATTGTCCTTAAATTCCCCATACATCATGTGCCTATATATTATGATAGACTAGTACTATTAGCACTAATATTACTCGTAGTAGTTAATACCACAATACTGTCAATATTCTATCATGTTTAGTTACAAGATCATAATGTTAATTGTTATTACTATTTGATGTGTACTGTACATGTACAATAGTCATCAATTCAAAAACTGATATTTTTTAATGTGTTGAATTTAGTTTAAACTTTAAAATTTAACTTAAGCAGAGCCTGGTTGAATATCTACCATATGGTGGGTCGTTCCCACCCTCAAGCCATGGTGTCATTGAGACATTCAATGTTATTTTGCTATTTTGCATGTGAAGAGGTAGACTGCTTGAGACCTCGTGGTAGATATTCTCACTCCAGGCATTCATCTTTTTGGATCTAAATTTTGACCATTTAGCCAAACACATTATTTTCATATCAGTGATGATTGTGACACATCATTTCCTTCTGTAGTGTATGAGGACCGGATACGAGTAGCTTAACTTAAAGACTCTAAAAAGCCCGACGAAGATCGTTTGTGATTATATAAATATAAATTTATTTTACATTCAGGGAAATATGTTAGCTACTCCAAGAAATAAGCTACGTAAAATTTAAAGGGCATATGTCAACATAACTGGGACCCACTTATGATTCTAACACTATAAATATTTTATCAAATGTTAATAATAATTTAATCATTAAAAAGTCCAAGGTACAACCTTCTGACGTTAATTATAGTAAGTGTTGGCAGTTGGTATTGCTGTTAAAATAGTCACATCCGTTAAAACCGCCATAAACGGAAATAATATTAATTTATAGACAAATTCTGTTCTTATTCCAATCATTAATATCGCATGAATTACATGTTATTGTCATGTTACTGTGATGTTAGTACTAGTACTGTGTGTTATGTAAACAAACGACATGTTATGTAAACAAACATTATGGAAATACTATGCAATAAGCAACACCGAGAAAACCTCCACTAACTGAACTTTGGTTAGAAATGCCACCAAGTTGTTTACAACATATAGGTTTTTATGTTTACCCATACCATAGTATGGTAAACATAGTGTCGTTGTCCGGATTGACCACTCGTCGTTAGTCCGTCCGTCTGTCTGTCTGTAGACACTTTACGCATGGTGCGATAACTGAAATATTTTCTATCTGATCGGAACAAATTTTTTTATATCAATTTCTCAGCACCAAATACAGATCGAGTTCGAATATGGGTTTGATCCGAGTTTTTTTTATGGAGTTATGGCCCTTTTTCAACTTAGAATTCATGTATGCTGCCATAACTCAAAAAAATATTATCTGACTAACCAAATTTGGTACAATGTATGTGAGTTGCTCAGTCCAAAATACATATCGAGTTCGAATATGGGTTTAATCCGATATTTTTTTATGGAGTTATGGCCCTTTGACATAGAATTCATGAATGCTTCGTTAAATCAACAATTTTTCAACTGATAGGAACCAAAGTTTTCAAGAGTTTCTCAACTCAAAATACAGATCAAGTTCGAATATGGGTTAGATCTGATTTGTTATACTAGAGTTATGGCCCTTTTTCAACTAAGAATTGAACAGATTTGAGTTTTTGATAACCCAGGTAGATTACAATTAACTACCAGTAATGCAATCTTAACTGCATAGATAGTGTTCTGAGAGACTGCAGAACTGATGTCTTATTGAAATATTAGTTATTTTTAGCCACTGTATATAGGACATAGCTCTATGATAGTGGTGAAGCTGAACCCATTCATGATTCAATGGACTGTCCCATTCAGTTCTAAAGTTTTAATTGGAATACTCTATTATTCATTTGTAGGGATGTTCTCATTTTAAATTTCAATTAATCATTCTTCTGTTATCTCCAGGTTTCTCCTCATTCACTTGCATGGATTTCTGTAGTTAAATCTCAACATTCCTGATACTTTCATCTGATACCATGTCTCATTTTATATTGGTTTATTTTGACACACTCTTTGCCCCTATTGATTGATTAATTTATTTTGATTTTTATGTGTACCTTTACCATAGTATGGTACACATATTGTGATGTCCGGATTGACCACTTGTTTTCATTTAGATATTGATGATTATGATACAAGTTGATTAAAAAGGTTCCCAATGTGTCCCTTTTTTTAAATAATTAAAAATAATTATTTTTTTAAGTTTGAAAATTTGAAAAACTAACACCGTTATAACTCTGCCAATGGGTACCCCAAATCACCACACCAAATTTGTTTAAATCGGTCCAAAATCTTGTGTTATGTACTGGTAAATCTGTTTTGGAGCAACATTAAATCCAATTCACCATAGTATGGTACACATATTGTGATGTCCGGATAAAAACTAACACCATTATAACTCTGCCAAGGGTACCCCGAATCACCACACCAAATTTGTTTAAATCGGTCCAAAATCTTGTTATGTACCTGTAAATCTGTTTGGAGTAACATTAAATCCAATTCACCAATTTTATGCCATGCCTTTGGACTACTTAGCTATTGATAAGGCTATATCATTTTCTGATGTCTCTTATGCCAATGTACACACAATCTGATAAAGAAGGCTATGGTATCTAATTTAAAATAAAGATTCAACAATAAACATCACATGATATTAGCAGTAGACTTGGACTCTCTTAACCCAAGTATTCCATGTTCAGGTCACACCTTTCACATTTAACCCAAGGCTGTGGTGGTTTAGCATTACATATCTTGTAGCAGTGCATTCTCTTATATAAATGCCGGTGACCCATACATTCCAATATTTGTGTTATGTACATTTCTCTATAATAGTACATACAGTATACTCATATAATTCAACACCAAAACTCTCATTTATGATTCCGATCATAGTAAATTTTTATCGCCAAGGGATGGGTTAACATCTGCCGATCGTGATCGGCCTCTCGTTATCATTTGCTAATCCTCGCCTTTCAAGATTTCGGTGTTGAATGGATCATCGTGACTCACTCATCCACCTTACCTGTATCTATGCTGTTGAATTCGAGTTTGGTACTTGTATAATAATAATATCTAGAATATTAATGATTTCTAAGCTGACAGGTTTGGATGGGTGTATATGGTACAACTGGCATACACATATATTTTAGGCCCCACTGTCGATATAAGTCAACATAAGGGGTATCTGAAATTCCGATATATTTATTAGCGGGTCCTCCAGAGGACACCTGTGGTTTACATATCCGAACAATTTAAATTGGGTATATCTCAACTTGTGTATCCATGATCAACTCAAATATGCTTCTATCTAAGTTATGTTGTCCCAGTTTACATTTACCTTAGGGCCCTTTGTCCCGTTGGGGTCGTCCGGAGGACCCGCTTCTAGCATATGGGCAAAATTTCAATAGATTATATTTCGACTTTTGGAGCCAGGATCAACCCAAGAATGTATCTTTCTAAGTGTTATGACTCTCATGTACATATATTGTATGGCCCACTGTCGCAGAGTTGTCCATATAAGGCACCAAACCGGTATGAGAAATCCCCGTGTGTTTAACAGCGGGTTCTCCGGAGGACCCGCTTCTAGCATATGGGCAAAATTTCAATAGGCTATATTTCGACTTTTGGAGCCAGGATCAACCAAAGAATGCATCTTTCTAAGTGGTATGACTCTCATGTACATATATTGTATGGCCCACTGTCGCATATTTGCCGATATAACGCTACAGATCGGGTATAACAAATCCCCGTGTGTTTAAAAGCTGGTCCTCCGGAGGACCCGCTTCTAGCATATGGGCACAATTTCAATAGGCTACATTTCGACTTTTGGAGCCAGGATCAACCCAAGAATGCTTCTTTCTAAGTGTTATGACTCTCATGTACATATATTGTATGGCCCACTGTCGCATATTTGCTGATATAACGCTACAGATCGGGTATAACAAATCCCCGTGTGTTTAAAAGCGGGTCTTCCGGAGGACCCGCTTCTAGCATATGGGCACAATTTCAATAGGCTATATTTCGACTTTTGGAGCCAGGATCACCCAAGAATGCATCTTTCTAAGTGTTATGACTCTCATGTACATATATTGTATGGCCCACTGTCGCATATTTGCCGATATAACGCTACAGATCGGGTATAACAAATCCCCGTGTGTTTAACAGCGGGTCCTCCGGAGGACCCGCTTCTAGCATATGGGCAAAATTTCAATAGGCTATATTTCGACTTTTGGAGCCAGGATCAACCCAAGAATGTATCTTTCTAAGTGTTATGACTCTCATGTACATATATTGTATGGCCCACTGTCGCAGAGTTGTCGATATAAGGCACCAAACCGGTATAAGAAATCGCCGTGTGTTTAACAGCGGGTTCTCCGGAGGACCCGCTTCTAGCATATGGGCACAATTTCCATAAGCTACATTTCGACTTTTCGAGCCAGGATCAACTCAAGAATGCATCTTTCTAAGTGTTATGGCTCCCATGTACATATATTGTATAAGGTCGACTGTCGCATATTTGCCGATATAACGCTACAGATCGGGTATAACAAATCCCCGTGTGTTTAAAAGCTGGTCCTCCGGAGGACCCGCTTCTAGCATATGGGCACAATTTCAATAGGCTACATTTCGACTTTTGGAGTCAAGATCAACCCAAGAAAGCATCTTTCTAAGTGTTATGACTCTCATGTACATATATTGTATGGCCCACTGTCGCAGAGTTGTCGATATAAGGCACCAAACCGGTATAAGAAATCGCCGTGTGTTTAACAGCGGGTCCTCCGGAGGACCCGCTTCTAGCATATGGGCACAATTTCAATAGGCTACATTTCGACTTTTGGAGCCAAGATCAACCCAAGAATGCATCTTTCTAAGTGTTATGACTCTCATGTATATATATTGTATGGCCCACTGTCGCATATTTGCCGATATAACGCTACATATCGGGTATAACAAATCCCCGTGTGTTTAACAGCGGGTTCTCCGGAGGACCCGCTTCTAGCATATGGGCAAAATTTCAATAGGCTATATTTCGACTTTTGGAGCCAGGATCAACCCAAGAATGCATCTTTCTAAGTGGTATGACTCTCATGTACATATATTGTATGGCCCATTGTCGAATATTTGCCGATATAACGCTACAGATCGGGTATAACAAATCCCCGTGTGTTTAAAAGCTGGTCCTCCGGAGGACCCGCTTCTAGCATATGGGCACAATTTCAATAGGCTACATTTCGACTTTTGGAGCCAGGATCAACCCAAGAATGCTTCTTTCTAAGTGTTATGACTCTCATGTACATATATTGTATGGCCCACTGTCGCATATTTGCTGATATAACGCTACAGATCGGGTATAACAAATCCCCGTGTGTTTAAAAGCGGGTCTTCCGGAGGACCCGCTTCTAGCATATGGGCACAATTTCAATAGGCTATATTTCGACTTTTGGAGCCAGGATCACCCAAGAATGCATCTTTCTAAGTGTTATGACTCTCATGTACATATATTGTATGGCCCACTGTCGCATATTTGCCGATATAACGCTACAGATCGGGTATAACAAATCCCCGTGTGTTTAACAGCGGGTCCTCCGGAGGACCCGCTTCTAGCATATGGGCAAAATTTCAATAGGCTATATTTCGACTTTTGGAGCCAGGATCAACCCAAGAATGTATCTTTCTAAGTGTTATGACTCTCATGTACATATATTGTATGGCCCACTGTCGCAGAGTTGTCGATATAAGGCACCAAACCGGTATAAGAAATCGCCGTGTGTTTAACAGCGGGTTCTCTGGAGGACCCGCTTCTAGCATATGGGCACAATTTCCATAAGCTACATTTCGACTTTTCGAGCCAGGATCAACTCAAGAATGCATCTTTCTAAGTGTTATGGCTCCCATGTACATATATTGTATAAGGTCGACTGTCGCATATTTGCCGATATAACGCTACAGATCGGGTATAACAAATCCCCGTGTGTTTAAAAGCTGGTCCTCCGGAGGACCCGCTTCTAGCATATGGGCACAATTTCAATAGGCTACATTTCGACTTTTGGAGTCAAGATCAACCCAAGAAAGCATCTTTCTAAGTGTTATGACTCTCATGTACATATATTGTATGGCCCACTGTCGCAGAGTTGTCGATATAAGGCACCAAACCGGTATAAGAAATCGCCGTGTGTTTAACAGCGGGTCCTCCGGAGGACCCGCTTCTAGCATATGGGCACAATTTCAATAGGCTACATTTCGACTTTTGGAGCCAAGATCAACCCAAGAATGCATCTTTCTAAGTGTTATGACTCTCATGTATATATATTGTATGGCCCACTGTCGCATATTTGCCGATATAACGCTACATATCGGGTATAACAAATCCCCGTGTGTTTAACAGCGGGTTCTCCGGAGGACCCGCTTCTAGCATATGGGCAAAATTTCAATAGGCTATATTTCGACTTTTGGAGCCAGGATCAACCCAAGAATGCATCTTTCTAAGTGGTATGACTCTCATGTACATATATTGTATGGCCCACTGTCGCATATTTGCCGATATAACGCTACAGATCGGGTATAACAAATCCCCGTGTGTTTAAAAGCTGGTCCTCCGGAGGACCCGCTTCTAGCATATGGGCACAATTTCAATAGGCTACATTTCGACTTTTGGAGCCAGGATCAACCCAAGAATGCTTCTTTCTAAGTGTTATGACTCTCATGTACATATATTGTATGGCCCACTGTCGCAGAGTTGTCGATATAAGGCACCAAACCGGTATAAGAAATCGCCGTGTGTTTAACAGCGGGTCCTCCGGAGGACCCGCTTCTAGCATATGGGCACAATTTCAATAGGCTACATTTCGACTTTTGGAGCCAAGATCAACCCAAGAATGCATCTTTCTAAGTGTTATGACTCTCATGTATATATATTGTATGGCCCACTGTCGCATATTTGCCGATATAACGCTACATATCGGGTATAACAAATCCCCGTGTGTTTAACAGCGGGTTCTCCGGAGGACCCGCTTCTAGCATATGGGCAAAATTTCAATAGGCTATATTTCGACTTTTGGAGCCAGGATCAACCCAAGAATGCATCTTTCTAAGTGGTATGACTCTCATGTACATATATTGTATGGCCCACTGTCGCATATTTGCCGATATAACGCTACAGATCGGGTATAACAAATCCCCGTGTGTTTAAAAGCTGGTCCTCCGGAGGACCCGCTTCTAGCATATGGGCACAATTTCAATAGGCTACATTTCGACTTTTGGAGTCAAGATCAACCCAAGAAAGCATCTTTCTAAGTGTTATGACTCTCATGTACATATATTGTATGGCCCACTGTCGCAGAGTTGTCGATATAAGGCACCAAACCGGTATAAGAAATCGCCGTGTGTTTAACAGCGGGTCCTCCGGAGGACCCGCTTCTAGCATATGGGCACAATTTCAATAGGCTACATTTCGACTTTTGGAGCCAAGATCAACCCAAGAATGCATCTTTCTAAGTGTTATGACTCTCATGTATATATATTGTATGGCCCACTGTCGCATATTTGCCGATATAACGCTACATATCGGGTATAACAAATCCCCGTGTGTTTAACAGCGGGTTCTCCGGAGGACCCGCTTCTAGCATATGGGCAAAATTTCAATAGGCTATATTTCGACTTTTGGAGCCAGGATCAACCCAAGAATGCATCTTTCTAAGTGGTATGACTCTCATGTACATATATTGTATGGCCCACTGTCGCATATTTGCCGATATAACGCTACAGATCGGGTATAACAAATCCCCGTGTGTTTAAAAGCTGGTCCTCCGGAGGACCCGCTTCTAGCATATGGGCACAATTTCAATAGGCTACATTTCGACTTTTGGAGCCAGGATCAACCCAAGAATGCTTCTTTCTAAGTGTTATGACTCTCATGTACATATATTGTATGGCCCACTGTCGCAGAGTTGTCCATATAAGGCACCAAACCGGTATGAGAAATCCCCGTGTGTTTAACAGCGGGTCCTCCGGAGGACCCGCTTCTAGCATATGGGCACAATTTCAATAGGCTATATTTCGACTTTTGGAGCCAGGATGAACCCAATAATGCTTCTTTCTAAGTGTTATGACTCTCATGTACATATATTGTATGGCCCACTGTCGCATATTTGCTGATATAACGCTACAGATCGGGTATAACAAATCCCCGTGTGTTTAAAAGCGGGTCCTCCGGAGGACCCGCTTCTAGCATATGGGCACAATTTCAATAGGCTACATTTCGACTTTTGGAGCCAGGATCAACCCAAGAATGCATCTTTCTAAGTGTTATGACTCTCATGTATATATATTGTATGGCCCACTGTCGCATATTTGCCGATATAACGCTACAGATCGGGTATAACAAATCCCCGTGTGTTTAACAGCGGGTTCTCCAGAGGACCCGCTTCTAGCATATGGGCAAAATTTCAATAGGCTATATTTCGACTTTTGGAGCCAGGATCAACCCAAGAATGCATCTTTCTAAGTGGTATGACTCTCATGTACATATATTGTATGGCCCACTGTCGCATATTTGCCGATATAACGCTACAGATCGGGTATAACAAATCCCCGTGTGTTTAAAAGCTGGTCCTCCGGAGGACCCGCTTCTAGCATATGGGCACAATTTCAATAGGCTACATTTCGACTTTTGGAGCCAGGATCAACCCAAGAATGCTTCTTTATAAGTGTTATGACTCTCATGTACATATATTGTATGGCCCACTGTCGCATATTTGCTGATATAACGCTACAGATCGGGTATAACAAATCCCCGTGTGTTTAAAAGCGGGTCTTCCGGAGGACCCGCTTCTAGCATATGGGCACAATTTCAATAGGCTATATTTCGACTTTTGGAGCCAGGATCACCCAAGAATGCATCTTTCTAAGTGTTATGACTCTCATGTACATATATTGTATGGCCCACTGTCGCATATTTGCCGATATAACGCTACAGATCGGGTATAACAAATCCCCGTGTGTTTAAAAGCGGGTTCTCCGGAGGACCCGCTTCTAGCATATGGGCAAAATTTCAATAGGCTATATTTCGACTTTTGGAGCCAGGATCAACCCAAGAATGCATCTTTCTAAGTGGTATGACTCTCATGTACATATATTGTATGGCCCACTGTCGCATATTTGCCGATATAACGCTACAGATCGGGTATAACAAATCCCCGTGTGTTTAAAAGCTGTTCCTCCGGAGGACCCGCTTCTAGCATATGGGCACAATTTCAATAGGCTACATTTCGACTTTTGGAGCCAGGATCAACCCAAGAATGCTTCTTTCTAAGTGTTATGACTCTCATGTACATATATTGTATGGCCCACTGTCGCAGAGTTGTCCATATAAGGCACCAAACCGGTATGAGAAATCCCCGTGTGTTTAACAGCGGGTCCTCCGGAGGACCCGCTTCTAGCATATGGGCACAATTTCAATAGGCTATATTTCGACTTTTGGAGCCAGGATCAACCCAATAATGCTTCTTTCTAAGTGTTATGACTCTCATGTACATATATTGTATGGCCCACTGTCGCATATTTGCTGATATAACGCTACAGATCGGGTATAACAAATCCCCGTGTGTTTAAAAGCGGGTCCTCCGGAGGACCCGCTTCTAGCATATGGGCACAATTTCAATAGGCTACATTTCGACTTTTGGAGCCAGGATCAACCCAAGAATGCATCTTTCTAAGTGTTATGACTCTCATGTATATATATTGTATGGCCCACTGTCGCATAATTGCCGATATAACGCTACAGATCGGGTATAACAAATCCCCGTGTGTTTAACAGCGGGTTCTCCAGAGGACCCGCTTCTAGCATATGGGCAAAATTTCAATAGGCTATATTTCGACTTTTGGAGCCAGGATCAACCCAAGAATGCATCTTTCTAAGTGGTATGACTCTCATGTACATATATTGTATGGCCCACTGTCGCATATTTGCCGATATAACGCTACAGATCGGGTATAACAAATCCCCGTGTGTTTAAAAGCTGGTCCTCCGGAGGACCCGCTTCTAGCATATGGGCACAATTTCAATAGACTACATTTCGACTTTTGGAGCCAGGATCAACCCAAGAATGCTTCTTTCTAAGTGTTATGACTCTCATGTACATATATTGTATGGCCCACTGTCGCATATTTGCTGATATAACGCTACAGATCGGGTATAACAAATCCCCGTGTGTTTAAAAGCGGGTCTTCCGGAGGACCCGCTTCTAGCATATGGGCACATTTTCAATAGGCTATATTTCGACTTTTGGAGCCAGGATCACCCAAGAATGCATCTTTCTAAGTGTTATGACTCTCATGTACATATATTGTATGGCCCACTGTCGCATATTTGCCGATATAACGCTACAGATCGGGTATAACAAATCCCCGTGTGTTTAAAAGCGGGTTCTCCGGAGGACCCGCTTCTAGCATATGGGCACAATTTCAATAGGCTACATTTCGACTTTTGGAGCCAGGATCAACCCAAGAATGCTTCTTTCTAAGTGTTATGACTCTCATGTACATATATTGTATGGCCCACTGTCGCAGAGTTGTCCATATAAGGCACCAAACCGGTATGAGAAATCCCCGTGTGTTTAACAGCGGGTCCTCCGGAGGACCCGCTTCTAGCATATGGGCACAATTTCAATAGGCTATATTTCGACTTTTGGAGCCAGGATCAACCCAATAATGCTTCTTTCTAAGTGTTATGACTCTCATGTACATATATTGTATGGCCCACTGTCGCATATTTGCTGATATAACGCTACAGATCGGGTATAACAAATCCCCGTGTGTTTAAAAGCGGGTCCTCCGGAGGACCCGCTTCTAGCATATGGGCACAATTTCAATAGGCTACATTTCGACTTTTGGAGCCAGGATCAACCCAAGAATGCATCTTTCTAAGTGTTATGACTCTCATGTATATATATTGTATGGCCCACTGTCGCATATTTGCCGATATAACGCTATAGATCGGGTATAACAAATCCCCGTGTGTTTAACAGCGGGTTCTCCGGAGGACCCGCTTCTAGCATATGGGCAAAATTTCAATAGGCTATATTTCGACTTTTGGAGCCAGGATCAACCCAAGAATGCATCTTTCTAAGTGGTATGACTCTCATGTACATATATTGTATGGCCCACTGTCGCATATTTGCCGATTTAACGCTACAGATCGGGTATAACAAATCCCCGTGTGTTTAAAAGCTGGTCCTCCGGAGGACCCGCTTCTAGCATATGGGCACAATTTCAATAGGCTACATTTCGACTTTTGGAGCCAGGATCAACCCAAGAATGCTTCTTTCTAAGTGTTATGACTCTCATGTACATATATTGTATGGCCCACTGTCGCATATTTGCCGATTTAACGCTACAGATCGGGTATAACAAATCCCCGTGTGTTTAAAAGCTGGTCCTCCGGAGGACCCGCTTCTAGCATATGGGCAAAATTTCAATAGGCTATATTTCGACTTTTGGAGCCAGGATCAACCCAAGAATGCATCTTTCTAAGTGGTATGACTCTCATGTACATATATTGTATGGCCCACTGTCGCATATTTGCCGATATAACGCTACAGATCGGGTATAACAAATTCCCGTGTGTTTAAAAGCTGGTCCTCCGGAGGACCCGCTTCTAGCATATGGGCACAATTTCAATAGGCTACATTTCGACTTTTGGAGCCAGGATCAACCCAAGAATGCTTCTTTCTAAGTGTTATGACTCTCATGTACATATATTGTATGGCCCACTGTCGCAGAGTTGTCCATATAAGGCACCAAACCGGTATGAGAAATCCCCGTGTGTTTAACAGCGGGTCCTCCGGAGGACCCGCTTCTAGCATATGGGCACAATTTCAATAGGCTATATTTCGACTTTTGGAGCCAGGATCAACCCAATAATGCTTCTTTCTAAGTGTTATGACTCTCATGTACATATATTGTATGGCCCACTGTCGCATATTTGCTGATATAACGCTACAGATAGGGTATAACAAATCCCCGTGTGTTTAAAAGCGGGTCCTCCGGAGGACCCGCTTCTAGCATATGGGCACAATTTCAATAGGCTACATTTCGACTTTTGGAGCCAGGATCAACCCAAGAATGCATCTTTCTAAGTGTTATGACTCTCATGTATATATATTTTATGGCCCACTGTCGCATATTTGCCGATATAACGCTACAGATCGGGTATAACAAATCCCCGTGTGTTTAACAGCGGGTTCTCCGGAGGACCCGCTTCTAGCATATGGGCAAAATTTCAATAGGCTATATTTCGACTTTTGGAGCCGGGATCAACCCAAGAATGCATCTTTCTAAGTGGTATGACTCTCATGTACATATATTGTATGGCCCACTGTCGCATATTTGCCGATATAACGCTACAGATCGGGTATAACAAATCCCCGTGTGTTTAAAAGCTGGTCCTCCGGAGGACCCGCTTCTAGCATATGGGCACAATTTCAATAGGCTACATTTCGACTTTTGGAGCCAGGATCAACCCAAGAATGCTTCTTTCTAAGTGTTATGACTCTCATGTACATATATTGTATGGCCCACTGTCGCAGAGTTGTCCATATAAGGCACCAAACCGGTATGAGAAATCCCCGTGTGTTTAACAGCGGGTCCTCCGGAGGACCCGCTTCTAGCATATGGGCAAACATTTCAATACTCTATATTTCGACTTTTGGAGCCATTGTCAACCTAAGTATGCATCTTTCTAAGTGTTCTGGTCCCGTATACATCTACTGTAGGGCCCTTTGACGCATATTTGCCGATATAATGCTACAGATCGGGTATAAGAAATCCCCGTGTGTTTAACAGCGGGTCCTCCGGAGGACCCGCTTCTAGCATATGGGCACAATTTCAATAGTCTATATTTCGACTTTTCGAGCCATTGTCAACCTAAGTATGCATCTTTCTAAGTGTTCTGATCCCGTATACATCTACTGTATGGCCCTTTATCGCATATTTGCCGATATAACGCTACAGATCGGGTATAACAAATCCCCGTGTGTTTAAAAGCGGGTCCTCCAGAGGACCCGCTTCTATAGCATATGGGCAAAATTTCAATAGGCTATATTTCGACTTTTGGAGCCATTGTCAACCTAAGTATGCATCTTTCTAAGTGTTCTGGTCCCGTATACATCTACTGTAGGGCCCTTTGTTGCATATTTGCCGATATAACGCTACAGATCGGGTATAATAAATCCCCGTATGTTTAACAGCGGGTCCTCCGTAGGACCCGCTTCTAGCATATATGGGCAAACATTTCAATACTATATATTTCGACTTTTGGAGCCCTTATCAACTCAAGTATGCATCTTTCTAAGAGTTATGACTCCCATTTACATCTACTTATGCCCCCTTATCGCATATTTGCCGATATAACGCTACAGATCGGGTATAACAAATCCCCGTATGTTTAACAGCGGGTCCTCCGGAGGACCCGCTTCTAGCATATGGGCAAAATTTCAATAGGCTACATTTCTACTTTTGGAGCCCTTATCAACTCAAGTATGCATCTTTCTAAGTGTTATGACTCCCATTTACATCTACTTATGCCCCCTTGTCGCATATTTGCCGATATAACGCTACAGATCGGGTATAAGAAATCTCCGTATGTTTAGAAGAGGGTCCTCCGGAGGACCCGCTTCTAGCATATGGGCACAATTTCAATAGGCTACATTTCGACTTTTGGAGCCAGGATCAACCCAAGAATGCTTCTTTCTAAGTGTTATGACTCTCATGTACATATATTGTATGGCCCACTGTCGCATATTTGCTGATATAACGCTACAGATCGGGTATAACAAATCCCCGTGTGTTTAAAAGCGGGTCTTCCGGAGGACCCGCTTCTAGCATATGGGCACAATTTCAATAGGCTATATTTCGACTTTTGGAGCCAGGATCACCCAAGAATGCATCTTTCTAAGTGTTATGACTCTCATGTACATATATTGTATGGCCCACTGTCGCATATTTGCCGATATAACGCTACAGATCGGGTATAACAAATCCCCGTGTGTTTAACAGCGGGTCCTCCGGAGGACCCGCTTCTAGCATATGGGCAAAATTTCAATAGGCTATATTTCGACTTTTGGAGCCAGGATCAACCCAAGAATGTATCTTTCTAAGTGTTATGACTCTCATGTACATATATTGTATGGCCCACTGTCGCAGAGTTGTCGATATAAGGCACCAAACCGGTATAAGAAATCGCCGTGTGTTTAACAGCGGGTTCTCTGGAGGACCCGCTTCTAGCATATGGGCACAATTTCCATAAGCTACATTTCGACTTTTCGAGCCAGGATCAACTCAAGAATGCATCTTTCTAAGTGTTATGGCTCCCATGTACATATATTGTATAAGGTCGACTGTCGCATATTTGCCGATATAACGCTACAGATCGGGTATAACAAATCCCCGTGTGTTTAAAAGCTGGTCCTCCGGAGGACCCGCTTCTAGCATATGGGCACAATTTCAATAGGCTACATTTCGACTTTTGGAGTCAAGATCAACCCAAGAAAGCATCTTTCTAAGTGTTATGACTCTCATGTACATATATTGTATGGCCCACTGTCGCAGAGTTGTCGATATAAGGCACCAAACCGGTATAAGAAATCGCCGTGTGTTTAACAGCGGGTCCTCCGGAGGACCCGCTTCTAGCATATGGGCACAATTTCAATAGGCTACATTTCGACTTTTGGAGCCAAGATCAACCCAAGAATGCATCTTTCTAAGTGTTATGACTCTCATGTATATATATTGTATGGCCCACTGTCGCATATTTGCCGATATAACGCTACATATCGGGTATAACAAATCCCCGTGTGTTTAACAGCGGGTTCTCCGGAGGACCCGCTTCTAGCATATGGGCAAAATTTCAATAGGCTATATTTCGACTTTTGGAGCCAGGATCAACCCAAGAATGCATCTTTCTAAGTGGTATGACTCTCATGTACATATATTGTATGGCCCACTGTCGCATATTTGCCGATATAACGCTACAGATCGGGTATAACAAATCCCCGTGTGTTTAAAAGCTGGTCCTCCGGAGGACCCGCTTCTAGCATATGGGCACAATTTCAATAGGCTACATTTCGACTTTTGGAGCCAGGATCAACCCAAGAATGCTTCTTTCTAAGTGTTATGACTCTCATGTACATATATTGTATGGCCCACTGTCGCAGAGTTGTCGATATAAGGCACCAAACCGGTATAAGAAATCGCCGTGTGTTTAACAGCGGGTCCTCCGGAGGACCCGCTTCTAGCATATGGGCACAATTTCAATAGGCTACATTTCGACTTTTGGAGCCAAGATCAACCCGAGAATGCATCTTTCTAAGTGTTATGACTCTCATGTATATATATTGTATGGCCCACTGTCGCATATTTGCCGATATAACGCTACATATCGGGTATAACAAATCCCCGTGTGTTTAACAGCGGGTTCTCCGGAGGACCCGCTTCTAGCATATGGGCAAAATTTCAATAGGCTATATTTCGACTTTTGGAGCCAGGATCAACCCAAGAATGCATCTTTCTAAGTGGTATGACTCTCATGTACATATATTGTATGGGCCCACTGTCGCATATTTGCCGATATAACGCTACAGATCGGGTATAACAAATCCCCGTGTGTTTAAAAGCTGGTCCTCCGGAGGACCCGCTTCTAGCATATGGGCACAATTTCAATAGGCTACATTTCGACTTTTGGAGTCAAGATCAACCCAAGAAAGCATCTTTCTAAGTGTTATGACTCTCATGTACATATATTGTATGGCCCACTGTCGCAGAGTTGTCGATATAAGGCACCAAACCGGTATAAGAAATCGCCGTGTGTTTAACAGCGGGTCCTCCGGAGGACCCGCTTCTAGCATATGGGCACAATTTCAATAGGCTACATTTCGACTTTTGGAGCCAAGATCAACCCAAGAATGCATCTTTCTAAGTGTTATGACTCTCATGTATATATATTGTATGGCCCACTGTCGCATATTTGCCGATATAACGCTACATATCGGGTATAACAAATCCCCGTGTGTTTAACAGCGGGTTCTCCGGAGGACCCGCTTCTAGCATATGGGCAAAATTTCAATAGGCTATATTTCGACTTTTGGAGCCAGGATCAACCCAAGAATGCATCTTTCTAAGTGGTATGACTCTCATGTACATATATTGTATGGCCCACTGTCGCATATTTGCCGATATAACGCTACAGATCGGGTATAACAAATCCCCGTGTGTTTAAAAGCTGGTCCTCCGGAGGACCCGCTTCTAGCATATGGGCACAATTTCAATAGGCTACATTTCGACTTTTGGAGCCAGGATCAACCCAAGAATGCTTCTTTCTAAGTGTTATGACTCTCATGTACATATATTGTATGGCCCACTGTCGCAGAGTTGTCCATATAAGGCACCAAACCGGTATGAGAAATCCCCGTGTGTTTAACAGCGGGTCCTCCGGAGGACCCGCTTCTAGCATATGGGCACAATTTCAATAGGCTATATTTCGACTTTTGGAGCCAGGATGAACCCAATAATGCTTCTTTCTAAGTGTTATGACTCTCATGTACATATATTGTATGGCCCACTGTCGCATATTTGCTGATATAACGCTACAGATCGGGTATAACAAATCCCCGTGTGTTTAAAAGCGGGTCCTCCGGAGGACCCGCTTCTAGCATATGGGCACAATTTCAATAGGCTACATTTCGACTTTTGGAGCCAGGATCAACCCAAGAATGCATCTTTCTAAGTGTTATGACTCTCATGTATATATATTGTATGGCCCACTGTCGCATATTTGCCGATATAACGCTACAGATCGGGTATAACAAATCCCCGTGTGTTTAACAGCGGGTTCTCCAGAGGACCCGCTTCTAGCATATGGGCAAAATTTCAATAGGCTATATTTCGACTTTTGGAGCCAGGATCAACCCAAGAATGCATCTTTCTAAGTGGTATGACTCTCATGTACATATATTGTATGGCCCACTGTCGCATATTTGCCGATATAACGCTACAGATCGGGTATAACAAATCCCCGTGTGTTTAAAAGCTGGTCCTCCGGAGGACCCGCTTCTAGCATATGGGCACAATTTCAATAGGCTACATTTCGACTTTTGGAGCCAGGATCAACCCAAGAATGCTTCTTTATAAGTGTTATGACTCTCATGTACATATATTGTATGGCCCACTGTCGCATATTTGCTGATATAACGCTACAGATCGGGTATAACAAATCCCCGTGTGTTTAAAAGCGGGTCTTCCGGAGGACCCGCTTCTAGCATATGGGCACAATTTCAATAGGCTATATTTCGACTTTTGGAGCCAGGATCACCCAAGAATGCATCTTTCTAAGTGTTATGACTCTCATGTACATATATTGTATGGCCCACTGTCGCATATTTGCCGATATAACGCTACAGATCGGGTATAACAAATCCCCGTGTGTTTAAAAGCGGGTTCTCCGGAGGACCCGCTTCTAGCATATGGGCAAAATTTCAATAGGCTATATTTCGACTTTTGGAGCCAGGATCAACCCAAGAATGCATCTTTCTAAGTGGTATGACTCTCATGTACATATATTGTATGGCCCACTGTCGCATATTTGCCGATATAACGCTACAGATCGGGTATAACAAATCCCCGTGTGTTTAAAAGCTGTTCCTCCGGAGGACCCGCTTCTAGCATATGGGCACAATTTCAATAGGCTACATTTCGACTTTTGGAGCCAGGATCAACCCAAGAATGCTTCTTTCTAAGTGTTATGACTCTCATGTACATATATTGTATGGCCCACTGTCGCAGAGTTGTCCATATAAGGCACCAAACCGGTATGAGAAATCCCCGTGTGTTTAACAGCGGGTCCTCCGGAGGACCCGCTTCTAGCATATGGGCACAATTTCAATAGGCTATATTTCGACTTTTGGAGCCAGGATCAACCCAATAATGCTTCTTTCTAAGTGTTATGACTCTCATGTACATATATTGTATGGCCCACTGTCGCATATTTGCTGATATAACGCTACAGATCGGGTATAACAAATCCCCGTGTGTTTAAAAGCGGGTCCTCCGGAGGACCCGCTTCTAGCATATGGGCACAATTTCAATAGGCTACATTTCGACTTTTGGAGCCAGGATCAACCCAAGAATGCATCTTTCTAAGTGTTATGACTCTCATGTATATATATTGTATGGCCCACTGTCGCATAATTGCCGATATAACGCTACAGATCGGGTATAACAAATCCCCGTGTGTTTAACAGCGGGTTCTCCAGAGGACCCGCTTCTAGCATATGGGCAAAATTTCAATAGGCTATATTTCGACTTTTGGAGCCAGGATCAACCCAAGAATGCATCTTTCTAAGTGGTATGACTCTCATGTACATATATTGTATGGCCCACTGTCGCATATTTGCCGATATAACGCTACAGATCGGGTATAACAAATCCCCGTGTGTTTAAAAGCTGGTCCTCCGGAGGACCCGCTTCTAGCATATGGGCACAATTTCAATAGACTACATTTCGACTTTTGGAGCCAGGATCAACCCAAGAATGCTTCTTTCTAAGTGTTATGACTCTCATGTACATATATTGTATGGCCCACTGTCGCATATTTGCTGATATAACGCTACAGATCGGGTATAACAAATCCCCGTGTGTTTAAAAGCGGGTCTTCCGGAGGACCCGCTTCTAGCATATGGGCACAATTTCAATAGGCTATATTTCGACTTTTGGAGCCAGGATCACCCAAGAATGCATCTTTCTAAGTGTTATGACTCTCATGTACATATATTGTATGGCCCACTGTCGCATATTTGCCGATATAACGCTACAGATCGGGTATAACAAATCCCCGTGTGTTTAAAAGCGGGTTCTCCGGAGGACCCGCTTCTAGCATATGGGCACAATTTCAATAGGCTACATTTCGACTTTTGGAGCCAGGATCAACCCAAGAATGCTTCTTTCTAAGTGTTATGACTCTCATGTACATATATTGTATGGCCCACTGTCGCAGAGTTGTCCATATAAGGCACCAAACCGGTATGAGAAATCCCCGTGTGTTTAACAGCGGGTCCTCCGGAGGACCCGCTTCTAGCATATGGGCACAATTTCAATAGGCTATATTTCGACTTTTGGAGCCAGGATCAACCCAATAATGCTTCTTTCTAAGTGTTATGACTCTCATGTACATATATTGTATGGCCCACTGTCGCATATTTGCTGATATAACGCTACAGATCGGGTATAACAAATCCCCGTGTGTTTAAAAGCGGGTCCTCCGGAGGACCCGCTTCTAGCATATGGGCACAATTTCAATAGGCTACATTTCGACTTTTGGAGCCAGGATCAACCCAAGAATGCATCTTTCTAAGTGTTATGACTCTCATGTATATATATTGTATGGCCCACTGTCGCATATTTGCCGATATAACGCTATAGATCGGGTATAACAAATCCCCGTGTGTTTAACAGCGGGTTCTCCGGAGGACCCGCTTCTAGCATATGGGCAAAATTTCAATAGGCTATATTTCGACTTTTGGAGCCAGGATCAACCCAAGAATGCATCTTTCTAAGTGGTATGACTCTCATGTACATATATTGTATGGCCCACTGTCGCATATTTGCCGATTTAACGCTACAGATCGGGTATAACAAATCCCCGTGTGTTTAAAAGCTGGTCCTCCGGAGGACCCGCTTCTAGCATATGGGCACAATTTCAATAGGCTACATTTCGACTTTTGGAGCCAGGATCAACCCAAGAATGCTTCTTTCTAAGTGTTATGACTCTCATGTACATATATTGTATGGCCCACTGTCGCATATTTGCCGATTTAACGCTACAGATCGGGTATAACAAATCCCCGTGTGTTTAAAAGCTGGTCCTCCGGAGGACCCGCTTCTAGCATATGGGCAAAATTTCAATAGGCTATATTTCGACTTTTGGAGCCAGGATCAACCCAAGAATGCATCTTTCTAAGTGGTATGACTCTCATGTACATATATTGTATGGCCCACTGTCGCATATTTGCCGATATAACGCTACAGATCGGGTATAACAAATTCCCGTGTGTTTAAAAGCTGGTCCTCCGGAGGACCCGCTTCTAGCATATGGGCACAATTTCAATAGGCTACATTTCGACTTTTGGAGCCAGGATCAACCCAAGAATGCTTCTTTCTAAGTGTTATGACTCTCATGTACATATATTGTATGGCCCACTGTCGCAGAGTTGTCCATATAAGGCACCAAACCGGTATGAGAAATCCCCGTGTGTTTAACAGCGGGTCCTCCGGAGGACCCGCTTCTAGCATATGGGCACAATTTCAATAGGCTATATTTCGACTTTTGGAGCCAGGATCAACCCAATAATGCTTCTTTCTAAGTGTTATGACTCTCATGTACATATATTGTATGGCCCACTGTCGCATATTTGCTGATATAACGCTACAGATAGGGTATAACAAATCCCCGTGTGTTTAAAAGCGGGTCCTCCGGAGGACCCGCTTCTAGCATATGGGCACAATTTCAATAGGCTACATTTCGACTTTTGGAGCCAGGATCAACCCAAGAATGCATCTTTCTAAGTGTTATGACTCTCATGTATATATATTTTATGGCCCACTGTCGCATATTTGCCGATATAACGCTACAGATCGGGTATAACAAATCCCCGTGTGTTTAACAGCGGGTTCTCCGGAGGACCCGCTTCTAGCATATGGGCAAAATTTCAATAGGCTATATTTCGACTTTTGGAGCCGGGATCAACCCAAGAATGCATCTTTCTAAGTGGTATGACTCTCATGTACATATATTGTATGGCCCACTGTCGCATATTTGCCGATATAACGCTACAGATCGGGTATAACAAATCCCCGTGTGTTTAAAAGCTGGTCCTCCGGAGGACCCGCTTCTAGCATATGGGCACAATTTCAATAGGCTACATTTCGACTTTTGGAGCCAGGATCAACCCAAGAATGCTTCTTTCTAAGTGTTATGACTCTCATGTACATATATTGTATGGCCCACTGTCGCAGAGTTGTCCATATAAGGCACCAAACCGGTATGAGAAATCCCCGTGTGTTTAACAGCGGGTCCTCCGGAGGACCCGCTTCTAGCATATGGGCAAACATTTCAATACTCTATATTTCGACTTTTCGAGCCAGGATCAACTCAAGAATGCATCTTTCTAAGTGTTATGGCTCCCATGTACATATATTGTATAAGGTCGACTGTCGCATATTTGCCGATATAACGCTACAGATCGGGTATAACAAATCCCCGTGTGTTTAAAAGCGGGTCCTCCGGAGGACCCGCTTCTAGCATATGGGCAAAATTTCAATAGGCTATATTTCGACTTTTGGAGCCATTGTCAACCTAAGTATGCATCTTTCTAAGTGTTCTGATCCCGTATACATCTACTGTATGGCCCTTTATCGCATATTTGCCGATATAACGCTACATATCGGGTATAACAAATCCCCGTGTGTTTAACAGCGGGTCCTCCGGAGGACCCGCTTCTAGCATATGGGCACAATTTCAATAGGCTATATTTTGACTTTTGGAGCCTGCAGGATCAACACAAGAATGCATCTTTCTAAGTTTCATGACTACCATGTACATATATTGTATGGCTCACTGTCGCAGAGTTGTCGATATAACGCTACAGATCGGGTATAAGACATCTCCGTATATTTAGAAAAGGGTTCTCCGGAGGACCCGCTTCTAGCATATGGGCAAAATTTCAATAGGCTATATTTCGACTTTTGGAGCCATGATCAACCCAAGAATGCATCTTTCTAAGTGTCATGACTCCCATATACATGTATTGTGTAGCCCATTGTCGCAGAATTGGCGATATAAAGCAACAGGACGCGTATAAGTACTCCCCGTATGTTTAGAAGAGGGTCCTCCGGAGGACCCGCTTCTAGCATATGGGCAAAATTTCAATAGGCTATATTTCGACTTCTGCAGCCAGGATCAACTCAAGAATGCTTCTTTCTAAGTGTTATGACTCCCATATACATATATTGTAGAGCCCACTGTCGCAGAGTTGTTGATATAAGGCAACAGACCGGGTATAAGGAATCCCCGTATGTTTAGCAGAGGGTCCTCTGGAGGACCATTCAGCTGCAAGCCTATGGGCAAAATTTCAATAGGCTATATTTCAACTTTTGGAGCCATGATCAACTCAAGAATGCATCTTTAGAAGTGTTATGACTCCCATATACATATATTGTAGAGCCCACTGTTTAGAAAATAATATTCGAACAGCCAAGTCTGAATATAGTGTCTGACATTTGCAGAATGAGGTCCCCAAAGGGTGAATTTAGTGACGCAATCGGCGGGCTAGCATCACCAAATTCTGTTTAAGCCTCAACTGCTATGGGAGATATAGCATCATATTGAAGTTCTCCAGTTAAAGTTGGTGATGTGCACGCATTGGGCACCTCAATTATGCATTTTATCTTCTGCAAATTAGGGGATATAGAAACTGAACAGACGGGAAAAAGTGAGAAAAATGTCAATTTAAGACCCTATATACTTCCCAGAAGACGAGGCATAAGCAGAATGAGTTCCATGGGTAGTATATTTGGTGATGCTAGCCTGCTGTGCAGGGTAGCATAACTAAATTCACCCTCTGGGGACCTCATTCTGAAAATGTCAGACACATAAATTCAGGTTTGGGAACAACAATTTGTTTTGATTTGATATTAATGACACACACTGGCATGAGTGCTAGCTAAGCAGTTGTTTATACCTGTCAGCCTGATAACATCTCAATCGATGACTGTGGTATCAACTCTCTTTGTCTGTAGCTAATACAATTGACTGAATCTGCTGGTGGGAGAGGTGAGTTAGGAGATGAGATGGGGTGGAGGTGCTGTTGGTTGGGGGCAGGGTGGTGGTCTGGGTCATGTGGGGGGGGGGGGGGGTGATGGAAAGGGAAAGTTTCAATGATTTCATTAAAGATTTTCATAACTCTGCGGATGTTACAATGGTGTTAGTTTTTCTAATTTTTTAACATGTTTAAAGGCCCACTTAATTTTCAAGTCGCCAATTATTATTTTTATAGTGACTTGATATACGGTTTTAATAACAATCTATGCCATAAAATATGATTAAAATGCTATAATTCACCACTATTCGAAGATGCCCACAGATAAATAGAAGACTTCCCCCCTCTGTCACCCATAATGCAACAGAATTCAAAGTTTTTCAATGGAAGGGGAAGAACTCTATCTTTAATATATAGAGTTATTCCCCCTGCATTGAAAATACTGATTTTTTAATTCTTGATGACAAAACGCGTTGGCAACTCAACAAAAACAACATATCCACAGTTTATTACATCAGATAAGTTGATAATATAATATGTATAATATGGCATATATTTTATATAATATAATTTGGGGTTCGAAAATTAAGTGGGCCTTTAAAAAACGAGAGGCCGATCACGATCGGCAGATGTTAACCCATCCCTTGGTGAGAGTAAATTACTATGATAGGAATCATAACTGAGAGTTTTGATGTTGAATTATAGAGTATACTGTTACATGTACTATTATAGACAAATATACAAAGCACAAATTATTGGAATTTATGGGTCACTCGCATTTATATAAGAGAATGCACTGGTACAGGATCTGTAATTCTGCACCACAACAGCCTTGGGTTAAATGTGAAAAGGTGACCTGGACATGGAATACTTGGGTTAAGAGAGTCCAATTTAAGTTTACAATGATAATGTATAAAATTCTACCAACAACAGCCATCAAGATAAAACACCTCACTGCTGACCCATTAATATCAATTATATAACAGAGCTGTCAACAAATCACAGGCAGTGTTTATGTTGAAGGCTGGCACCTATATTAAACCAATGACATTTATAATGACCTCAGACCATCTGTAGAGTGATATACTCAGCTGTGCAATGCAGCACAAATGTTATAGTCTACTGTTAATATCATGTGATGTTTATTGTTGAAACTTAAAAAAAAATTAGATACCATATCTTTCTTTATCTGCACATTGGCATAAGAGACATCAGAAAATAATATAGCCTTAGCAATAGCTAAGTAGTCCAAAGGCATGGGATTCAATTGGTGAATTGGGTTTAATGTCGCTCCAAACAAATTTACCAGAACATAACACAAGATTTTGGACCGATTTAAACTAAATTTGGTGTGGTGACTCGGGGTACTGGCAGAGTTATAATGGTGTTAGTTTTTCAAATTTAAAAAAAAAATGTTTTTTAAATTATTTAAAAAAAAAAAATATTTTATTGTTTTTTTTAAATTTATTTATATTTTATTTTTTGTTAAATTGAGCAAGGAATTCAATCAAATTTTTTTTTTAAAGAGTGGATAGTTTTTCGAAAAAGGGCCATAACTCAGTTAAAATAGTTGGCTCAAACCCATAATCGAACTTGATCTGTCTTTTGTGCTGAGAAATTGATATACAAAATTTGGTTCCGATCAGATAGAAAATATTTGAGTTATCGCACCATGCGTAAAGTGTCTATGCACAGACAGACGGACGGACTAATGATGAGTGGTCAATCCGGACATCGACACTATGTTTACCATACTATGGTATGGGCAAACATAAAAAAAATTATGTTAAATTAATCAAGGAGTTAAATCTGAATTATTTTTTTCGGAGTTATGTCTCTCGCGCCACTCCTATTTGACCCCATTTGAACAAATCTGAACCACAGTCATTCAAGGACCCTCCATACCAAATTTAAGCTAAAACGGCCCAATGGTTCTAGACAAGAAGTTGTTATAAGAATTACCATAGAGGAATATAGTTATGGCCCTGGTTTTGCAACTAATTGACCTGGTGACCTCATTGGAACAAATCTGAATGTGAGTCACTTAGGGAACATCCACATCAAATATGAACCCATTCGGTATAATAGTTCTGGAGAAGAAGACGATTCTTGACGGACAGACAGACGGATGGATGGACGGACGAGGAGTGATGACTATAGCTCCACCAGAGACTTTGTCTCAGGTGAGCTAAAAACTATGAGTAACATATTTTTGTTTGCAAAGAGATACGCTAATTGGTCAAATTATACCCAAAATGGCCGAGTCATTTGATGCAGGTCTTTTTGAGATCAAATGTATGTAAATCAACATTTTTGATAAAGGTACCATTTGACTCAAAAAGGTATCAAAAGACTTGACCATCTTGGGTACCATTTGACCAATTAGGATATAACTTTTTATGGTATCATTTGACTCGGGTATCATTTGGCTGTAGGCCATTCAAATAAGGTCAATTAGCTGCAGAAGAAGTGTATAAAGCCACTTGTGTTGAGATTATGTTACATCTTGCCAGCTGGCATTCAACTCAGAGGACGATTAAGTCTTAAGGGTGATAGGGCGCATATACAAAATGAAATTGTTCATTGAGGTTTTTTTTATTAGATTTTTATTGAACTTTCAGTATTAAATGCACAGACAGGTTTTAGGTTACATTTAGAAATAAAAGTTACCAAATTATGAACATTTCCTCAAGAATATACCAAAGTATATTATAATGATAGTATAAATGCGATACTATCAACAAAACACACTTTGTGTGAGCTGATCGTTTGTTTATATACAGCACATACAGGATGTGCGATAAGCAAAACACTGAACACCACGGCAATATTTTTGACAGATTGGTTCACGGTGACCCATTCAACACCAAAATTTTGAGTGGCAAGGATTAGCAGGGGCTATACCAGTAAGTTATAAGCAACATGGTGGCAGTTTTAACCAAGTTCAAATAGTGGGGTCTACCTGATGTTGAATGTCTTGCTTATCGCACACTATTTGCATATTGTTTGTTTACATAACAAAGCATACAAACTACAATAACATGCTATCTACACGTTATTTATGATTGGCATATGAACAAGATCTGTCTACATTTTAATATTCTTTCTGTTTATGGCAGTTTTAAAGGATGTGAATATTTTAACAGCAGTACCCAAGACCGTATCTTTAACAGATAATTAATTGAGACAAAATTGGAAGAGTTACCTCATAACCACTTAATATGCAGTTATGTGAAATACTCCGGTTGGGTGATCAAATAGAAATTGAGAATAATCTTCCTCAAAGTAGTAATTTGTTACTAATATCAATCCAAATTGACGATACACATTGTCATTCTTATATATTAATTAAATGCAATGGCTCTCGATGGTGAAATGATTTGTGTTAGATTATCGCTGATAGTTGCGTCCCGGATCGAGATGTAAATATTTACAATTGGGTGCAGTTCCGACGATGATTTCTATGGAGTGGTATGGTTGATATCTTCGAAATTTTGGCGATGTTAGTAGATTGCTACATTCCCCATATTGACATTCTGCCTGAGTACTAACTTATAAATTCCACGCACCCGAACAATCCATAATATGTCTTTAATATCCAAAGATGTTCATCTGGCAGCAAATCACGAAGCAAGTAATTATTAGGGAAATGGGCAGCACAGGAGAACCTTGAATATACATGATTTCTGGTGATATTCAGATGAGGAATGTGGCCTGTAGGGTGTACCAATGAGTAATTTGAAAAAATTTGAAATAGTTTCAATCTACAAGCTATCCTAATCATGATATTTTCCAAACAATTTTCCAACACATAGCCAACTCCAAACTATTGCTATATCCGATATACATTCTTCACTCATTTCTGCAATATATCTACTTCACAAAACTTTTCTGAAAACAAGCCGTTATTGGTGGTAATTGAACCTTCCAAGATCTTTCCATTTCAGAAAAGAGAAAACCCAAAACAGTTTAAAAAACATTTTGGAACACATTCATAAATAGCATATAAAAAAGAAAAAAACTAACTCAAATTGATCCATGGCTTAGAAAATTGTGGAACACCGATGCATCAATTCAGGGATGCATGATATCAATAACAGCAATCTTAAGGATACGGGCAGCCTAGGCGATTGGTATAGTCAACTCCGCTAAAACGGCCATAAACAGAAAGAATATTATATGATATATTATTTGATATGCTTTCTGTGAGTTTAATATAATTTAATTAATGACTGTTAGGCAAAAAGTGTCGATTCTCAGGCATAGCCGCATCGGAAATATTTGTTTTTGCATTGGACCATTTTATTACAATTTGGATCTCATCGTAGTTGTAAACCACGCAACATTAAAATAGGAAACTGTACCATGGAAATTATTTATGTTTCAAATATCAAATAGGAGCTAAATACAACAGTGTATGTGTGGGTTTCTAACAAAAGACCGTTGGCAATGATAACTATCAGGTACATTGTCACCACAGGCTGTCCAAACCCCCTAGTTTATTGGTAAAATTTGTTGAACATTTCGATCTGCGGTCAGCAGGAAGTTTGATATTGAAAAAAATAATAATTTGAGAATGCAAACATGGAATGCAACAAAAATTCAGTTTGACAATCAGTGTATATTGGCCATGTTTTAAAAAAGTTTTATTGTCTATCATCCATTGCGGTACATATACAGTCTAATTAGTCAGTGGAATAAGTGAACCAAGACTTTCTATGATAGTTTGGAAGATCACTTTATCTTTGTTTTGACTGTATTTACGCTCCGTATTTTTATATGAATCTGATGTCTGGTGTTAAAAATGATTGTGGCGATATTAAAAATCATATCCATATTATATATCCCTATATGATGTACGGGTAACTAGTACAATGTCATAATTTATCATTCTTTATATCAGATTATATTAGTTTATATTCATTACAAACTGCTCCTTACAATTTCTGGACTTGGGAAGGTATAATAACCCACGCTTATTATGCCAGTCTGTGGGCATAAAAAAATAAAACATAAAAATAAAACCCTCGCGCCCACATTTATTTTCCAAAACAATTGCCTGAGATTCAAATATCTTTTTTCATTTGGTCTTATTGACACAAAATCCAATTATATAACACACATCTAGCAAATTATTTCTATAATATGCATAAAACCTCGTCAGTTGGAACTAGAGATGGGCGGTTGTGAAAATTTGCCTCGGTTTCGGTTGTGGAAAAAGAGTTGAGTCTCGGTTTCGGTTTTTATTAATAAAAATGACTAATGTGAACAAAATCTAATTATGCTTCATCATATTACAAAGAAAACACACCAATTTTATCACCATAACTTGTGAGGTACATGTCCTTTATAATTGTAAATTATGTATCATATTGTTACTATTACATGTATATTGTTAATGTCCATGTCGAGTGGCAGTGCTAGAATGCAAGTGAGTCTGTGTATTGTGTATGACTGCAATTCAGCATCATATGATCATAAGTGTGAAATAATATAATGATCATTTATTTTGGCATCAAAACTAATGTGTGTGAGTGTGACTAGATATATGTGTATAGTTATGATTTGAAAAATAAAATTTGAACTAAACAAAATGAAAATAAAACATGACTAGAATATCTCAATCACATTATCTGGCTATATGCCTATTACCATATTTAGGGAACATAATACTGTACACACTATACATGCATCCAATACAAGTCACCTGAATGAGTGCTATTTCTCAACAGTTTACCGCCAAACGGTATAATTCATTCCGGCATAACATTTTTAATCAACGGCGCACAAATATATTTGACGATTTAACATCCAAACAGTGATAAAAACTAATAGGGAATGCGGGTAACAATCATTGATACCTTTTGATATTGTATCCTCATTATCAAATTCACCTTTCAGAGTATTTGTACGGCCTTAATGATTAAAAGAACATGAGAAATAAACTGACTTGTGTTGTGTTTACTACGGCGAAAATAGGTGTACACGGAAGCAACGTAATTAATTCGTCGCGCGATTTCACGATGCGAACTCCTTTTTGCATATATTACAGGCGGCACACTTAGATTTCTTATCTTTCTTTGAAAATTATTTCCACACAGGACTCGTTTGTTCGTCGTGCTCTGCCATGATTACAGGAAGTTGTGACAACCGAAACTATGGGTTTTCCCAACTTACCACGGTTGTCATTTCCAGTTTTTCCCGACAATCGAAACCGAACTGATTCCACGGTTAACCGCCCATCTCTAGTTGGAACCTAATGGAATAGAACCATGTAGCTTACAAGTATACTTGCAGCTAAACCAAGTGAGTCCCTGGGTACATAAGAGGTTACATGCTATGACTAAAATAATTTTGAAATTGAAGATTGTGGGTGAATTTCGTTTGATGTTTTAGTTATATTCTGTGCTATCATAATTAGCAGTTTAGTGTTCGACAGTAATGAACATGATGAAATCTTCAATGATATTAGTTATAATACAAACAATATACCATTATTCATCCACTCGTTTTTATTTTTATTCGTCGTCATCTTGAGTACACAGCATCGTAACTCCCTTCAGTCAACCCGTCTCCATCTGCAATCTTGTCTTTTCTTTGCATTGCATTATACAACTGAAACTTGTGATAAAACATCGTCATGATCATTGAATGTGTCCATGTTACATTGGTTTGTTTGGTCACCATCACCATTTTGACGACCTTGACATCACCTTATATGGCAAAATGTGTCTATATGTATTCATTAGAATTTTAGAGCTCCCATCTAGAGGTCATCCTGAACATGTTTGTAAATTTTCATAACAATAGCCCAATAAATTTGGGCAATAGGATGTGCCGATGGATTAAAATTCAAAATTTAAGATGGCTGCTGGAGGCTATGTTTTTTTACATATTTTGTAAAAAATTATGGCTCTCATCGCTTCGTGTGTGGCCCACTTGAGGTCACTGGCTGACCTGATATCAGTGTGAATACTTGTCAATAGCGGTCATTACGTTGAATAGTAGTTCTTAATTGTGAACAATGAGGATGTTGTAAACACACTAGACTATTATAATATATAATGGGTCTCGCCCAGCTATTTTACATAATCATTTCAATTCATTTGATATATAACAACTGTCACGTGATATGTACTTTCGGTTTACATCAAAGTTTGTGTTTGGTAACACTTTCCTTATGTTTACTGGTCATTTATTCAATAAAACAACGTCATATTTGACACAGTTTATTGAAGAAAAATAAGCACCTGATTATTATTTAGGTAATTGGCAATGCCGATGTTGAAACCGAAGTGCCGATTGTCATCCGACGGGCCATAATCGGCCGATTCCGATTGTCATATCCAATCATCGGCTCATCACTACTTATAAGTAATGATATAGTGACTAGATACATGGTTGAATGAACACTAACTGAATGCAGATAATGTCTACAAAAGGATAATGACAATAAACATTCCTCATCTACTGCAAAAGTCTAGCAGAGACACTTGGTAGTATTGTATCCAGTATCTACTTGTTACAATGGGGGCACGTTGCTCCAAGTAATGCAGAACTAAGCTACTCGTCACATGACATGAGCCTTTAAATAAGTTATCTACAATCTTAAGGATGCGCCATTCGTGAATTAAAAAAACCCACTATATTTTCAATCAATTTGAAGGGAAAAATCATTATGCATTATAAGCAATGTGTGATACAGTATTATAAAAACTCACAATATACCCTCACAATATGAATTATATAAAAAAGTGGTTTAAAAAAGACAAATGAATTTTTTTTCATGTAGGTCTATCGAGTTGTAATGGGAATATAAAAAAACAAACACATTGCATTATCTAGACCATGAAGCCAATTAGGGTATGCGCTCAGTCTATCTGAAATCATAAATGTCTGCGAGTAAATAAATCAAATATTTTTCACAGTATATTTTAGTTTTTTGGCAGCCATTTTGCAGGACTATTTTTTTTTCTCGGGTGAAGGACCAAAACAACATAAAACAAATATTATTCAACGCTTTCAATAATCTGGCAGACATAAATACTCAATATTGTTTCATCTATACAGACATTAAGTACCGCTAGCTTTATGTTGATTTATTCTAACAAAAATAGTTCTGCAAATGGCTGCCAAAAACTTAAATATAAAATGAAAAATGTTTGATATATTTTCCCGCAGACCGTTATTACAATTTAAAAAAAAAATTGACATAATTCGAACATATCTCTCATATTGTGAGGGTAAACACGTGTTATTATAATATTATAACATACATTGGTTATAAAGGATACTAATTTTTCTCTTCAGATTACTTCAAATTTCCATTTTAAGAAAATTCACTGTTGAGGCCAGTTCTTAACAATTTGGTGACATGAATTGAGCGCTATCTCCACACATACGGTGATCACTCAAGCATGCACATACTTGGTCGACAGCAGTGCCAAGATACGGAATATACATGTAGCATTTCCTGAAAATCAACCTCAGGATACTTCATACAGTGTTAGGGGAACTTACTTATTTTGGGGTGTTAATAACCAATTTGACCTCTTACCAAGTTGCACTCACCACTCTTTGCATTCCCTTGCTATGACCATGTCTTCAAAAAATTTCTTGTTCTCTTCCATCATAAATTGAAGCCTGCCTTAGTGGTGCGTTTCCATGGGTGCCATCTTTTCGCACTTGTAGTCATCACCGGAACTCTGAAAGAGCATAAGTTAAAATTAAAAATTAAAATCAGTTGAACCTGATCTTGATATGCAATTAACAAGAGACTGCACCGGTGGTGTTGGCATACCACCATGGTGACAAATTCGAACTGACAAAGTATGGGTGAGATATCTGCTTGAATGGGAATAACCCCCTAACATTTTCAAATAAACACAGATAAATAACTGTAGAATGGAAAACATGAACAAAACGATTGAACACTCAACAGACTGCCATCATAATAGTGAACATCCATACCAAATTCCATTGATATCTGTCAACTGGTGCTATGATGGTGGCGATACAGACAAAAAACCAACACTTCCAAATTTATAAATGATGACCAGAACAGAAAACTGGAAAAAATATGATTGAACACTCAATTGATTGCCCTCATAGTAGTGAACAACCATACCAAATTTCATTGAGATTCGTCAAACGGTGGTGAAGACATCTGCCCGGACAGAAGGAAAAACAGAGGGATAGATGTCCGGACGTTGTGAAGAATGGAATGAATCCAGTATACCCCACATTCTCTTTGAGAGTAACGGTATAATAAACATGAAGTACAATTTAAACAAGATGTTACACCACATCACGGCTGCTCGCTTACTACTATTGTGTAAACACAAAACCTGGGTCGAACAGGACCCAATTTTTAATGAAACAAAAAGGCGAATGCAAACTATACAATTGTTGCCCACATTTGAGTGAGACACCGGATTTGTTGCCCACTCAAAATATTTGGAATGTGTATATAAAGGGGTGCTTACATAAGCCCCCTCTGATAAACATATGGGCTAACTTTTAATTGGGTATTTTTTTAGCCATAATCAACTCATTTATGGATATTTCAATGGATTATGGAATGTGACACAATGGCCGCCATGATTCTTGAGATACAGTGTAATATGCTGGGGGGAACTTACTTATTTTGGGGTGTTTACATCCAAAGTTTACATTCACTGTCTGCATTCCCTTGCTATGAGCGGTGTATTCAAAATTTATCATGCTCTCTTCAGTCATATATCGAAGGCTGCCTTAGTGGTGCCATCTTTTCATACTTGTAATCATCAATTGAACTCTGAAATTTAATTTAAAATTAAAATCAGTTGAAACTTCTTTTGATATGCAATTAACAATAGTAACATGAAGTACAATTTAAACAAGAGGTTACACTGCGGCTGCTCGTGATTTGTTGCCTGCTCGAAAGCGGGTTTGTCACACAACAGCGTATAGACCAGTTAATGAACATGGAATTAATTTATTACTGTAGTTATTCAAGAGAATGATACAAAATGCTCCAAAAGTTGAAGCAGTCATTTTAAATATTCATTCATCATATTTCTCAGTGTTAAATTGATATAAAAAATTTGCGTTGGTGATTAATTGTGAATATACAGGTAGAATTGTCATTTTGACAAATTTTACATGCAACTTGGACGTACGCAACTGCTGTTCTTACATACAAATTATAGACAGTGACTATCAATGGAGGAACATTTACTTTTTTATCAATGATTTGAGGAAGTGTTCACAATAGTACTAGTTCCGATAAAATAGTGTTTTCTGTAATAGCATGATCAGCCTGTCTGAAATTATCACTATTAAATATCAGTTGAATTTTACAAGCCTGTTTTTGTTTTTTCTCATCTGTTTTTTTTTCCATCTAATAATAACCTAATATTTCTGGATTTTCTAATGTCTTTAATCGATCTTATGGCCTGTTTTCTTCTTAGAAATGACAGCTGCAGAACATCAACGATCCATTGCATTGTGTGAACATTGACTCACGATCATTGAAATCCCTTTGCCTTTCACTATCTCATAGTTTTATCACTTCAAAAAATATTCCTGGATAATACTTACATTCTCCTTTTGAGCCATAAATGTTGCAACCGTTATTAACCTCTTCACTGCCAATTGAAGTCATTGGCTGGGTCATTGACATTATGGATATTTTCCTGTGGAAAATAAGGAAGTTAGTAGTGATGTTTTGATAATCGGAATCAGCCAATAATAGCCCATCGCATATTAAATCTTACCTATTAGTTGAACATCGGCATTTACCGATTGGCCAAATTTTAATTTAATTTAATTAATAACAGTTTTTGACACAAAATCCAATTACATGTATATACATGTAACACACATATCTAGAAAATTATTTCTATAATATGCATAAAACCTCGTCAATTGGAACCCCATGGATTCGAACCATGTAGCTTACAAGGATACTTGCAGCTAAACCAAGTGAGTCCCTCGGTACATCAGAGGTTACATATTATGAATGAAATAATTTTTAAAATGAAGAATGTGGGTGAATTTCGATTGATGTTTTAGTTACCAAGTTATATTCAGAAAATTATATATATATATATGTCCAAACACAAATATTGACTATGCACCATTAGGGACGTAGTAAGGCTATATACCATTAGGAACATTATCTATATTATGACAGTGCTATCATAATTAGGAGTTTAGTGTTCGAGACTAGTAGTGAACATGATGTTTTTAATATGAACAATATACCATTATTCATCCACTTGTTTGTATTTTTATTCGTCGTCATCTTGAGTACACAGCATCGTAACTCCCTTCAGCAACCCCTCTCCGTCTGCAATCTTGTCTTTGCTTTGCATTGCATTATATGGCTGAAAATCGTGAGAAAACATCATAATGATCATTGAACGAATCCATGTTAAGTTGGTTTGTTTACTCACCATCGCCATTTTAACCGACCTTGACATCACCTTATATGGCAAACTGTGCCTATTCATTTTCAAATTTGAGAGCTCCCATCTAGAGCTGATCCTGAACATGTTTGTATGGCCAAAATAAAAAGTGTTTTGGTTCTCGGGCAATTTTATTTTCAAATCAATGAGGGAGGTAGGGTTTTATTTTTATTTTTTATTTTTTTTCTGCGCATAGTAAGCATGGACAAAGATACCTTCCTGTCTAGTAATAACCAGAAATGTAGAGGGAACTGTTATGCATATAAACTCATTTAGTCTTATATAAAAATGACATTGTAATACCAGTGTATGACTGGGATTACCTAGCATTATATAATGCCCCTGACATTAACTACTGTTATTGTTGTCTAAAAACTGAGATACCTCCCCATTCTAATATGTGATCCTGAATTTAGTCCTGTGCCTTTCAATTGTATAAAGTTACGATTAGTGTAAGTTGTTCACAATGACTAATTGTAAGAAGAGCATGAGGATCAGCTAATCATTTTCTTAATTGTAGTCATCTACTTCAAATCTACTTTTCAAATTTATTTTTTCATAAGTATTTTTTGTCATAACATCAGGCATTGCAATAAAAAGGCCTAATGCGGCCCTTTTTATTCAATGCGGCAGGGCCTGAGAACCAAAACCTTTTTCTTTTTTTTTGCCTAAATTCAAAACAATACCCCAATAAATTCGGGCAGCAGGATGTGCTGATGGATTAAAATTCAAGATCCAAGATGGCTGTTGGAGGAGGCCATGTTTTTTAACATATTTTGAAAAAAATTATGGCTCCCATCCAGAGGTCACCCCAAAGTTCCATATGAAATTTGGTGGTGATCGAATGAAGGATGTGGCCTGTAGGGTATGCCAAAGGATTTAGTCATGCAAAGAATAAAATCCAAGATGGCTGCCAATGGCCATGTTTTTCACAGAAAATCATTCAAAATATATAGCTCCCATCTAGAGGTGATCCTAAACATGCCTGTAAGTTTTTAAAACAGTCCTCCAAAATATGTGGGCTGCAGGGTATGCCGATATATTCAAATTTGAAATCAAAGATGGCTGCTGGTGGCCATGTTTTTCAACAACTTTCTGAAACGATCAATGGCTCCCATTTAGAGGCCACCTCAAAGATCTATATGAAGTTCCAAAAGGATTGGATGAGATATGCGACTTGTAGACTGTGCTACAGGAAATTGTAGATGAATCATGGATGGACTCACAGATGACGGATGCCAACCCACGACAATAGCTCAAACTTGACTTTGTCAAGTTGATCCAAAAATGCTTCAACTAGGTAGTCTATTCTGACCCATGAAAGTCTGTCTTCATTGACATAGTGCCCTGCGAATCGGGTATTTTAATTTTTAAGCAATAGATTCAAAATCAAATCGAATCTTGAATCGAATTGTTAGATCGAGTATATCAACAGTGAAGAGGTAGAACAGTTCAGGAAACACTTAAATTGGTAACTGTAACAAACCAAAAAATAAAAAAAAAATTAATAACTGAACGCAATGGATTGTATATTACCTAGCCATATTAATTTGTCTTCTGCAGAATATGCATGCATCTCATTGTCCTCATAAATACTGATGGATGGGATTCATTGAATGCGATGAGTGGTGGAATTGGGAGTAACTCTTTAAAATGTGCTTTCAAACTTTCGTAATCATCAAACTTCATCGATCTCCATGTTGCACTGAAATCTTCCATTTGAATTGTACATGTATCATGCTGAACTCCTTGACCTATGACAGTGTATATGGGATGGAGACTTGTGAGGTTTGCCGAATGAGTTTAGCTGTAATTCCCTTGTGACATTCAACTCCTGGAATCCCAGAGTCATGTTAATTTACATAACTCTTACTGAGATTATAATGAATTAAGTACTTGGCAGTCTATTTATAGATCATATGAGACAGTGTTATCTGAATATATTTACATACTAAGTGTGATTATCACTAAATCCAGCAATCTGATTGGTCGGCGCCCACATGGCTAGTTGCAATTATTTCTCGGTGAATGCGCAACAGCTCATAACTGTAGCCTCATAATTACATCGACGCGTCATAGGTTTTGGAAAGACGAACGCGTAATGTTTTGGGCGCATTTGGACTCGCGCAGGATTGACTTAATAAATCATCGGGTTTCAATATAAAGAGATATTTTGGGCTGGTTTTGTCACGATACACTTTTCGATTTAAATACATTTACAAAAGTGGCTTTTTCGCTAAATGTATATAAATATAAGGATTAACTGTCATGTGGAATGTTTTTATGGAGATGTAACCGTGAGGTAAGTGGTCATAACTTGTAAAAATCTTCGGGTTTTACACAAGTTATGACCACTTACCTCACGGTTACATCTCCATAAAAACAGTCCACATGACAGTTAATACAGGGCCTGGAACCTACGTCATAAAACAAAGTATTTCACCGAAAAATGGCGGCTGCTCGGTGAGACTCGAAGTGAATATTTATCGTTTTTGCAAACTATGTACATAAACCACTAAAAAAATCATTGCTTATGAGCTGTAAAACATTGTTTGCTAGCTCACAGTCATCTATACCGAGATATATATGTAACGGTTGTAAAGATTATCGCGTTCAGGTGGTTTCCGTCACCAATTTTCGAGGCATGTTTCAGAGTTTTGAAATGGTAACGCCTACATTGGCTTTTAAAACTGGAATTGTGACATAAATGGTAACGCCTACATATAATCAACATTTGATTCCAAAATCGGCAATTTGGCTGAATTCTTTCTTTCACTTGCCGAATATCACAATTAGTTTTAGGACTAGTGAGTAGTGTATGCCTTCACAGTTAATTGAACTTATGGAAGCGCAAGAGTATAATTCTTCCCTGGCTAAGATCCCCCGAATATTGCCGAGGCAAATCGGTATACATCGGCTCAAAAGTAGACTGATTCACTTGTGGCAGGCTAATTAATACGTTTTTCACGGAATTACTATCACAAGACATAAATAAATAAAATAGTAAGTAATTATATGACCTTTATATATCAATTCCAGGCACGTATGATGGGGTGGGTGGGTGTCTCTCTGGTCCGAAAAGCAGTTTTTTCCATGTGCCAAATTTTTTTTTCTCCATTTCTGCTATTGAGTCTTATTTTGATGTGTTTTGAACAGAAACAGGTCATATATAGTTAATAGCAATGCCATACTATATATAGAGGTTATCAGAAGTTGGATCAGTTGCACAATGGCCAACAATAACCCAAAATCAACTTGATAGAACAAGAAACTGCGCTATTGGAAAAATAAAATTTAATCAGGATTCCATCTACTGATACAACAAAAATAAGAATAACTATGCAGAACTCAGCTGAAAATAAGCAATAAAATGAAAGCACACTTGACCATATGTGACATGGAAAAAAAGATATAATAAATAATGGAATAAAATAGACTTTTGACAACGTAAAACATAAAATATTAACATATAAATTGAAGGCCAGCCGGGCCAGCTTGAACAATTTCAAATTGTTATCCAAGTTAATGTGGATCAGCTTGTAATGTTAATCACAGTAACAAAGATTTTATCGTCACTGATATCGTGAGCAAAAAAGAAGCGAGATTGGGCTATCCATCCATATGTTATTCCCAATTATTACGAAGCCTATTACTTCAGGCAGTGGCTACCAGCCTGCCATTACATGCTCATATAACATGTTTCCTCAGTTCTGGTTTCTGAGATGCCCCAAGAAGAGTCATGCAGGTATATCATGGTTATGTTTGGTATTAGCATTATTCTTCAAACTGGGATGAACTGGGATGAACATTTGTATTTCCACATGTTTTGATAAACAATTTGGTTCAAGCAATATATCACATAGCAAATATCAAAATATCAAATAATCTGAAATGTGTTGTACCATGTAGTCTGTAGAATACTCAAATGTGATTATGTGACTAGATCATGTGACTATATATTATGATAATGAATGTTAATAAAAACTTTGGCACTCTGCCTATCCCTAGAAATGTGATTATGTTGACACATTTCTTGATTAATGACACTTATATGATAAATTCAAATAGTATCGTTATCTTCATTATGCACTGTTCTATTAAAACATCGCGCAATAAACTATGATAATGCAGGATAATCAGGGATAATCAGCTATTTGGTTGGTCAATTGATAATTTTCTCAAATTTAGTGGGTGGGTGTCCAAAACTGACCGGAAAAAAATTCCTGAAACGGACAAAAAAGGGTGAGTGTCCAAAATTTCCTGGAAAAAAATGCCGGAAACGGAAGAAATTGGGTGGGTGGGTCCCCCGAGGCCGGAATTAAAATGATCATACGTGCCTGGAATTTTTTTTCGACCCCCCCCCCCCAATTGCGAATATAATTGATGCGTGACCAGATTGTTTGACAACGAAGGTTCCTGGACCGAATAACACATTCAATTCATTATCAATAAACATGGGTAAATTATAATTAACAATGAATGTTAGTAATAGAATATAATTAAAGAAATCTTTATTGCATGATAATGTTTTAACGACAACTATCAGACGAAACTGGAAATATGAACAAATTAACATGGATTTAACCAACGGAAATAGAATGGAATAACAAAGTAATACTACAATGAATATGGAATAAGAGAACGAATGACAGGACATACACTTAATTAAACTAACGAATATACAACGAGAACGTAAAAACAATGATTATGCCATGAATTTATGCTCATCTTTATATATAGTACTAGCCGATGAGCCCGACGTTGTCTGGGCTATTCAAAAACCAAATTTCAAGTCGATAGCTCCACCAATTTCTGAGATCTGGTATGCGCATGCGCGAAGCTGGCGTCGCACGGGCTCGGCGACCCGATAAAATTCGTATCCGGGGCAAGATACATTCACATACCAAATTTCAAGTCGATAGCTCCACCCATTTCTGAGATCTGGTCTGCGCATGCGGGAAGCTGGCGTCGCACGGGCTTGGCGACCCGATAAAATTCATATCTGGGACAAGATATATTCACATAGTCAAGAATCGTAGATTTGTATAAATGACATACAGACATACAGACATACAGACAGAGGTCTTCAAAATATATAGGAGATTTTGGAAGAACGGCATTTTTACAACGGCTTATGAATACAAAAAAAATAAAAATTACACAATGCTTATGAATACGAAAAAAATGCTAAAACGAAACGAAATCTTGAACATTCTCACTCATTAAAGGTCCCCAACATGGGTAGATAATAATATGTTGCAAAAATGAATTTGTTTTCAAAGTTATTCTGGCCTTTACATAATTTAACAAAGGGGTGATGATCTGATGTAAGGTGTAGAGTTGTAATCTTCAGGTGTGATAATCTCAAAATCACAAGTCAATGTGGACACCTGACGATGTATTCACGGGGTCGTCTCCGAATGACAGTCGCTATTGTTTTGGAAGGTGTGAACAGAGGTGTGAACAATTGGTTACTTCTAACGAGTACCGCTGTTAGTGATTTGTAGTTTTTGTTATTCAGGTGAGCTTTATTAACGCTGACAATGTTTTTGTTATTTAGGTGAGCTTTATTAACGCTGACAATAACTCATAGTTATCACCGGTACGTAGTTAGTGTATGTTAGTTCCGTGAGTGAACGATATAAGCATGTTTGTACCTTGAGTGAACAACCTGAACTCAAATCGACCTATATAAATGCATGCAAAGGCAATTTACTTCAACTTCAGTGATATTCTCATAATCTTTCATAATAATGGCTAATGTTCAGGTTAATGTTTCATTTATCGAGAACAGAAAAGGAGGGAGGAATCTGCTGTTTGATTGTCACAAATATCGTATTAAAACTAGAAAGAGAGACAGTATCCACTGGACATGTTGCGTTAGATGGTGTCCAGGTACAGTCAACACCAAGGATGACATAGTGACAAGTATAGGAAAGCCGCATAATCACGAAGCAGATCCCATCAAACTCAGCGCAGAACTCATAATGTCGAAAATGAAGCAGATTGTCAAGTCAGATTCTAGGACTGTGTACAACATATATTCAAGTGGCATGTGGTGGAAAAGTTGCTCCAAGAAAGAGAAAATATAGAGCCATCGAGAACAGCATCAGCCACTATAAGCGAGTTCATAGAGGAGGAGAAATTGACAAAATGGAGTTTCTCGATGCAATGGGTCGTTTGTCTGGACATTAGACTAGAATTATATTATTGTATATAATTTCACATATAAAATGAGTAAGCTATGTAAATAATGGATATGGATAAAAACCTCAACTCAACTTCCAATTGTTCATTCGACCATTATCATAAACTTCCACTTGGGCGAAAGATTGGGCTGGGATAATGACCTGCGTCAATCCAGATCGAGAAGGACATCCCACTAATTAATTTTCACACTTAAAGTTGACTGGCATTTGGAGACTAACCCGTATTCACAGCTGTCTGCAATCAACACTCAGGTGTGAATATGCTCCCAAATCAGATTAATACAGATGTTAATAGTAACTATGGTGTTATCTACAACAGTGTCAATGGATAACTGGGTTCAATCAATGTTCAATGTTGGCAGTAAATTAGGGTGAATATTTTGCCGATTTTCGTTGGTCAACTTAGGAAATTTCAGGGTGACTTAAACTTCGCCCGGCTGCAAAATTAGGGCGAAGTGAGCAAGAATAGGGAGACTTCTTCACCCACGTCGCCCTCTCGGCTGGTCCCTGTCTCCTACTATATTCAACTGAAAATATGCAAGAAAAGAATGAATTTGAGTCAGCGATGATTGTAAAATACACTAATGTACTCTAGGAATGATGTAAAACGATATGATATTTATAACTAAAATGAGCAAAAAAGCAATTTACTCATTTTCATTATAATTATCATATTGTTTTACATTGTTTATAGAGTACATTAGTTTATTTTGCACTCATCGCTGACTGAAATTCATTCATTCGTTGCACATTTTCAGTTGAATATAGTAGGAGATGGCCCCATAAATGGCTGGATTTAGGTACAGTCTCCCTTTTTGTTAAAAATTCTTGAACTTACCAGTAAATCTAGTCTCAGTAAACTTCAAATTTATTCAAATGGTATGCATATGATAGTCTGAAACAGATAGAAGGGAATATTATTATACATTACTTTCAAAATGTATTACATCAGTGTCAACACATTTCTTAGCAAGACTCAGTAGGAACAAATAAAAGTTAATGGCAGTAGTAAAATTTTGTTAACTTACTCTAAGATGAATAAGCTCACATGACAAGAAATTACAAGTCAACGAGGCTATGCTATAGATTGAGTATGTCTGATTGTATGTTTACATGGTACCAGTATGTGTTTACACACACTGACTTAATGCAAGACACAGTACTCAAAATTTGCCATGGAAATAAGCAATGCCATGGGAAATGCCATGGCAACATGTGGCATCTAACATGCAACAGCATTAAATTTGTCATGGGATATTTTTCCTAATTTTGAGGGCTGCAAGACATATATTACTATGATTGGGAACATTACATAACATATATAGATAGTGATTTGTGTGGGTATTATAACAACTTAAAGACCTATTACTGACGTGCCATTGGATTGGTTTTGGTCATTGTAAACCAGAGGAAGGAAAAAGATTGTTTAATAAATAATGTACCTGTAATTTGTCTTACATACATGTATGTAGCATGATTTGAAAAGCATTTCAATAACCAGAAAATAACTTACAATACCATTTATGCGGGATAACAATTGAAGCCGCTGCCTTGACAGTTGTAGTACAGTGTGAATCTTAAGCATCCTGCTATTTAGAGCTGGGACATCCACATTTGGTAAATTACATTAAGGAGAAGGTATTAACTAAGAAATATATTATCTGTGTTATTTATCAATGTTATAAATTCCTGGTCAGACTGGTCAGAACATTAAAAAGTTCCATGATTTTCAACAAGTGAAAACCATGAAATATAATCTCTATGAGCATAGCCAGTCAATGCTAAAGTAAAGATTCAAGTATCGGGACATCATGATGTATTAGATTTATGAAGACACTGGCTTGCTTTAGTGTTCAGTGCTTCAATGTACATGAACAAATTCATTGGCCATCTATTGATTGAAACATTTGTCATAATGAGTTGTCCATTAATTATTAACCATCATTGACCAAACATCCCATATGGAGCTCTGTGTCAAGTGGTTAGTGCATCAGACTTGTCTTTGCCGTCAACACAGCTAGAGGAGTTTGCAGCCCGTCGGTGGCCTAATGTGAGTTTCACACAGCAGTGGCTTGGTCGAATTGATTGGCATGCAATCATTGGATTGTACGCTCTTCAAATTTCACGCCAAGTGGTGACCCTTGATCAAGGACAGTCATACTGTGACTGTTTTGCACCACCCATGTGTTATGAGCAGTAACAGATCTTGTTAGTATGCTAGCCACATTGTGGCTTAACCTTCCCCTGTCCCCGGGCAGCAATAGATTGTTACTGAGTGTCAGGCCTCAGCTTACCAGGCGAGTAGGGCGAAATAGTCGCCCTCGACGCCTCGAAGTCGCCTTAGTGTCGCGCCAGGGAGAAGTGAAGTCGCCCTCCGATTTTCCCAAAATTATCCTACGGCTGTAGTAAGCGATAAGCCATGCATGCTATAGTGTTACAAATCAATTATGAATATATCGCCTGCGAGTCAAACAGTGACAAAATGTTGACACAAGGTCGACTCCTTTTGTTTAACAGCGCTGAGTAAGTAAATGCGGTCTTCAATGTCCAGACAAGGATTATAATATATCAAACAAAGAAGCCTTCCGTTTTGGCCATACTTAATAAAGTGTTGGTTTCTGCTCGTCCCGACTGACTGCTTTAAAACCGCCGACTCAAATTATTATTATATTGCCGATTTAAACATTTTGTTTGTTTTAGTTCCGTTTCCGTCTTTGTGGTATTCCGTGTTTTTACGCAATAACAGAATGCTAATCGAACGGACCTCAAATAATTCTATTGAATCCGTACTCCCTTTAAATTATCCGATGTTACCTGATGTTACTGAATATATTTGACGACAAAATTATCCGAGAGCACCATTTTATAGTGTGCAAATAAAGTTTTAATCGTTGTATTGCCTTGTTCGAAATAAAACGTGATCCATAACCGGAAAATCGTAATTTTATTCCCAATGATTCAGTGATTTTAGACTTAGAGACACTCGGTAGTCGATGTCAAGACTCAAGGCCGTTAATTGTGGCATATATATGCAAACCAAATGCAACAAACAATCTATATTACATTTAAATGAAAAATTTGAATTTTTTTCCATGATGTTTTTTTCGTTTGTTTAACCTCATATTAAATAAATTATCAGATGAAATTATTCTCCAGTCTCTCACTTCTCCCTATTTTTCTCTCACTTCTCCCTATTTCTGCCAGAGGGAGAAGTCACTTCTCCCTATTCTCAACCTGCAAGCTGAGGCCTGCTGAGTGTTAAGGCTCATCAGGGTAATAATTGTCATTACCGTCTTAGAACAATTATTTATTAATTGGTTAAGCGCTATATAAAAACTCATTATTATATTATTATGTATTAGAGGGCAGAGACGAAGTTTAGGTCTGCTAAACTGATAGAGATGTTAGTCTATTTAAAGGGCTGCTAAAAGAACCATAATAATGGGTTTAATGTTTAAACTTTTCATGGAGAAAAAAAATCCAAAGCTGACATTATAAAGTAATAAACGGAGATTTCATATAAATTAGTACTATTATTGTGTTTGTAAAAAAGCACACAAGTAACGGTACACTAACGTGACAGTGAGCAAGTTCTAACATAGATCATGCCATGAATCTCTACTCGGCTGTGCCCATGGTGATCATATTTCAACAGTTCAAAACATGGGAAATTTGTTATGTTCTAAAGGGGACCTTTAAAGAATTTATTTGATTGCCCAGGGAAAAATCCAAAGCAAAATTGGCTGAAACAAATCATCTAATGATGGAATCTAGATCTGAGACCTTCACCTACTGTGAAATATATTATTAAGGAGAACGTAGAAACTAAGAAATATATTACCTGTGTTATTTGTTTTACTTAAAGTTCTCTGTGACCGATCAGAACATCACAAATTTTCCATGTTAATGATGTTTTGAACTGGTGTTCCATATGATCTCTACGGACAAACCCAGAGTCATATCAGTGAGATATCCCAGTCAGATTCTGGAAATCAAAATGATAAAAATACAGTGATTTTAAGCATTTACATATATAGTAATGAATAGCATTTTATGTTAGACAAATTTGGCAGTAATTTACAGTGAAAGTAAAATTCATTTTTATTTTTACCCTAACACTATTCCACAATGCCATCAATTTGGTTGATCTAAATTAATTTATTCATTCCTCATACATTTCTTTCTGCCTTTTGCTTTGGGTCATGCATTTATAACAGAAGGAACCACAATTCACAATACCAGTATATAGTGTCCATTGAAATATCATGGGAATGGCCTAACCACAAAACATTCACATAGGCGTATATGTGATATTTGCCAGACAAATTCTAAGCCGGGATTGCCCCAAAATTAACGGGACAATGTCGAACATACATGGGCAAATGTATATTAATGATAAAATTTTACGAAGCAAAGTTACAATATTTATATCATACATGTTTTCTGTTGCAATGGTCAACAGATGGCTTTTGCCATGTTATTTCAGATGGAATAGAAGTTTAATATAGAACCCCAATTTAAAATTCATGTGTTCAGGATTGCTCCACTGGATATCCCCATGTCCATGTTTATGCCCTATTTTAACTTTAGAACTTATGTATACTATAGTCATCTCAATGATATGTACAGGTAATGCAATATTGTGGTTAATAGATGCCCAAATTACACTGCCTCACACTCTGACACAGGGTTGTGTCGGGGAGGGTTATTAAAACACAAAAAAAATATCAGTATAAAGGCTACCCCATGACATGAGTTTAAAAATATACATAGACAGTCCTTCCAATGGTATCTGGAGAAGTCAACCCTTAACTCTTTCGCTGCCACCCGCCACCACAGACGTACCCCCCAGTGCCACGCATCCTGTACATATATCCATGTATTTCAGGTATATATGGGTAATACATTATATCTCAAGCAGTTTCCAATAAAATTAGTTGAAACTTCACATGTATATAGACATAGGTATACCCTGTCGAATGCCGCCGTGGACACGCACACCAAGGTCACGTGACATTGGCGGCCATCTTGAATTAGTGGCTATTTGCCTGTATATGTACAGTTTGTGTGGGTATGAATGGGTGTGTTGTTTGTTTTCTAATTTTCAACCCAATTATACGATGTTCAACAGTAAGGTACACGGGAGTAGCCTATATGAACCCACTTTGGAAATAAAATAGGTCACGTGACCTTGGCGTCCATCTTGGATTTATGCAAGTTGCCACCTATTTGTAGCAAAATTGGATACAATGGCGCACTTTGTTGAGTTCGTGCTTTTGTTGCTTGAATATTCCCTGATAGGTACAATTCCAAATATAAATATATATAATATAACCATACCCATATGTATATATACCTGCAGGGGGACATATAACCCTGCTCCGCCCCTTATAAGTCACGTGATCTTGACGGCCATCTTGAATTTCAGGAATATTGGGTTTTACGATGATTTATGTGAATTATATGGGTCACGCGGGCGTACGCATGGTCAACTCACCAACATAATTAATTTAGTTGCCTGTTATCACCACTGGAAAACGACACAATAGACAAGGGTTGTTCAAAACCAGTAAAGGTGTATTATAAATAAAAGGTATAAGTATCTTATGTGCCGCAGGCGCCCCTCGATCATTAGAGTATAAAGGTTAGTTACCCACCCACCACCCCAATCGCCACCCATGCATAGTATCTTATGCGACGCAGGCGCCCCTATAGAGGCTACTGCCCACATAAATAATAGGTTAAAAGTATCTTATGCGCCACAGGCACACCTCGATCATTAGAGTATAGAGGTTAGTTACCCACCCACCACCCCATCCCGCCACCCATAGTATCTTATGCGCCGCAGGCGCCCCTATAATAGAGGCTACTGCCCACACAAATAATAGGTATAAGTAACTTATGCGCCACAGGCACCCCTCGATCATTATAGTATAGAGGTAATAACAATAACTTCTTCAGTCCTGATTCTTCTGCGAGCAGCCATTTTCTACTGATAACCACGTGCTAATAACAATGACGCAATATTCCGGCTCTGACTGTACCTCCATAACGTCAGAAATAGCATGACCTTGAGGACATTGTCGCTTTAAATTGTTCGCGCGCAACAGTACTACAGATAAATACATTGTACACTGTCAAACATGCTGGAAAGAATAGAGTTATATCCCATACATTAGACTACATACCAAATTCGCAAAAATGCGCGATTGGCAGCGTCTGCGAAGTTCGCATTTATGCGCGTTTGGCAGCGAAAGAGTTAACAAAGTTATCCCCAGAGTAGTCAGACCCAAGAGAAATCGACACACTATGTAGATTAGCGTCATGCATGACGTTTGCATTAAACAAGTGTCATTATCTGTGTCCAACAGTTTGCCACATTGTTTGGTGTCAAAGGGGATTACATCACTTTGTAGCTTTCTTGGTTTTTCACAAATAGGGGATTAAGAAACAGGAAATATTGTTACACTGATGTGTGCTTAATTAATATTAGAAATAAAACTACCAACATAATTTTTTCCTGGCTTTGGACCGGCTCATCAACAGCCAAACAACCTGAACACAGTTGAAGTTACATACGTGTGTGTCAATTTTGGCGAAAACTCCGAGCTGCTTTCCACATTCCTACTTCAAAGTCAGTTGTCATTCAATGCAACTTCAAAGTCCTGAAAAACAGACCGATCATTTTTAGTGAGCTTTCTTGGCACAGAGCAAACATTTTTTCCCTCCAGATATTATCTCCACATATTATCTTGACATCTCAACATATTACAAATACATCTCGAGATCTCGACTAAATCTCAAGATTTCGACATACGCATTTTGAGATCTCGACGTTATCATGATCTCAACATATTATTACCGGTATGATGAAATCTTTAGTTATTTTCTCAAGATCTCGACATATACAACTCGAGGTATCGACAAACACATCTCGAGATAATATCTTGAGATACATCAATATATAAATGTGCTTAAAATACAGCATTATAGCCTAATGTTCCTATAACTACCGCTATATGGCACAAGAAATCATATCATTGGTCAGTACGACTCAGTATGCTATACAGTTCACTGCGAATTGGACAATAACCTCACCATTACACTGTATACGCATATTCCTTATTCGGAAACATTCGGTATTGACCAAATAAATGGTGCGATGGGTTGGGCCATCCCAGTTTTGATTAACGTTAGGTCAAGGTTAGGGTTCGCTTAACACTTGGGTAACCCCAACCCATAATTTACCATCCCACCCCAGTCAGGGTTAGTATCCCGTCAAGTTCTGATTATGGTTAGGATTATACTAGTAGGCTCAGTGTTAAGGTTTAGTTTAATGTTCATGTCTGCTACTTTTCCATTCGGGTCATGCAGACTTATATTAGTCTAGGATCCCACCCAACTTGTCATGTCCCATCTCATCACGACGATGTCCAATCAATTGCCACCCTGTTACCGTCTCAGTCATGGGAAAAGGTTGAATATCCTGTCCATGCCAGTCATGTTTATGGTTATGGTCAGGGTTAGGCTTTAGGTAACTTTCCGCATTCCCACTTGCCTCATCGAGTCCTGAACTGTATCACCATGTTCCGGATAGGGTCAGGGTAAGGGACAAATGAAACACATTTCGATTTGAAAGTGGTTGTGTGATCTGGGAAATATCAAATTGTTGTATAAAAGTCCTTTATAGCTGGAATAGCCTGCATTATCTTTTTTAAAATGTTCATTACATACTGAACCTGAATCTCCTTTCGCGAATGGTTCCTGACAACTCAGTTGATCCAGTAGACAGGCCCAAGTTGTGACATCGAGATAATATGTCGACCTGTCGAGATAATATTTGGGGGGGGGGGGGAAGATGTATTGACCATGTCACAAATGAGCCACCATAGAGTACTAGACCTGAGATGGGAAAGAATCTATTTAACTAAATCTTCAGACAGTTCAATATTGAATCCATTGATCACAACATCTGCTTTGTCATCGGTTGTCAACTGAGAAAGAACATGGAAAATATTTATGTAATGGATTAAATAAATTCTATTTTTTATAATTTGTCATGATTATATAATATACTAGCAGGGTTACCCGGCGTTGCCCAGGTTAATGTATGCTGTGGATATTTGTTGGGAATAGAGAATGCTCTTGCTTAAAGTGTTATACGTTTTCTCATAAATTGCATATTCAAATAGCATCACAAAACAAGCTTGTTGCCCAATCCTCGTTTGAACACTTTAAGATTATATGTTATGTATTTATTGTTTGTAATTATGTTCTGTTTAGTTCAAATAAAATATTGTTTAAACCAAACATGATTATTACAGTCATGGAATATAAGTAGTGGCTCATCCTGTCAATTGTCATTCTGTTTATCGCGATTAATCCGTTCCACCAATAATGAAGTATTTATTTATTTACAACTGCGTATTCATTAGACGTTATAATATGATACATGAACATCATAAACACATTAGTTCGATAAAAGATGATAATTGGGTTTTACATATTGAGATGTATCAATCAATCTAGTGGGTTGGACTAAGATCTCGAGGACACCTGGCTATCATATCTCCATGAAGATACAGATGTTTCAAAGAAATTTCCAGGTGCTCCTCTGTTCATGGTGCTATATATTGGCTAAATATTCTCAGCTACATGTGCCAGACACAGAGCGAGATTTTGAGTTGTTTATGTCAGTCGATGAGTCTGTTCTAAAACCCTTGTCAGATGTCAGTATTGGTAGGATCCTGAAAAGTCTTGTGCTACTAACTGCATTTTTTCTTGTATATCAGAAGAAACTATATTTGACTGCACACTGTGACCACTATTTTTGAACAGGCCTTCCATATAGAACTATATTTGACTGCACACTGTGACCACTATTTTTGAACAGGCCTTCCATATATCTCTTGACAAATTGTAACTTTTTGTGGAAACTGTATTGAATGGAACAGACTAAATTTTGTTATTATATATATGCAATCCTCTGACGGATCGAGGTCTCTCAGTTTGCACGAATATATGTATCTCTTCAATAGAATGATAAATATAAGTTTAATGCTTCTTCTAGTTTATCTCTTTTTGCTAGCTCATTGTGTGAATGCCTTGATTGCCATTCCCATATAAATATGACTGTTAAGAAGATATAATTGTTCAAGTGACTTATGTGGGTCACCATATGTCGGGATTGTGAAATGTGAACGCCCAACTACTTAAAATGATATGGAGATGGCCTGGTGACTGTATATAACTTATATGTGGATATCGGTGAATAGCAATCTTATCAATGATAGTGCATATCCGCTCGCCATCCGTGACGCAAACGACACCAAATGTGATTCAATTCATGGTATATCATTAGAGAAAAACGTGTATGAATTTGGTTTATTAAATCAATTGTTGATGCAACGCCGACTCGAACAACGCCATATTGCGAAGGTGATTATGTATTCGTTTGGTGGAAATCAGCGACAAAACTATTTCACCATATTTTTTTAATTTCCCCTCCCACCAACAGCGTCATTTTAGAAAATTTTAACCCGCACCATTATCTTCCTTGTAAAAAGCTACCCCTCTTAGAACGCCTTGGTGCCATCTCAATTGTACCACGTGAAGTTATATATAGAACGCACACAGACAGACAAAAAGACAGACAGACAGCACAATTTTATTTCTTGTATCATTTGAGAAGAACGTGTCTGAATTTGAAGGTAATTGGTACTAAAAATATTTTGTATCAGTTTTGGTGACCCTCCCGTCCCTATTTCGGACTCAAGCTGCACACACTGAGACTCATTAGAGATTAGAGATGCATATATATGAAATTAGTGAAAATTGGCGAGTATACAAATTTGTATCAAATTTAAGGTCCCCATATCTCTCACCCATAGGGCACCAATTTGGTGTATCTAAACCACACGATAAGATTCCTCGTATCACGGAGAAGAATATGTATCAATCTGGTGGAAATCGGCACTAAACGTATAGATATAATTTTTTGTGTCCCTCTCATCTCTATACACCACTGACTCGAATGGCCCCACTTGTAACATCCTTAAACCACACGTTACACTCCTGATATCATGGAGATTATTGTTTATAAGTTTGGTGATAATCGGCGACTAAACAATTTTTTTATCAAATTTGATGCCAATCCCTCCCCTCTCCATCTCTCATCCAAACAGCACCACTATGGCGTCTTTAAATCACGATTATATTCCTCGCATCATGGATAAGAACGTGTATCAATTTGGTGGAAATTGGCGCTAAAAAAATTGTGCATAAATTTTGGTGCCCCTGTCCCTTTCAATGCAAACCTGACTCGAATGAGGCCATTTTGACAGATAAAAGCCACACCATTAGACTCCTCATGCCATGGGGATGATTTTGTTTAAGTGTGGTGGCAATAGGCGACTTATTATCAAATTTAGTGCCCACCCCTCCTAATCTCTCATCCAAAACAACAATTTGGCGTTGTTAAATCGCACAATTAGATTCCTTGTATCATGAAGAAGAATAGATATCAATTTGGTGGAAATCGGCGCTAAAATTAGTTTTATCAATTTTGGTGCCCCTCTCCCCTTCCGTTAATTCCTGACTCAAACGACGCCACTTTTGACATATTTAAACCACACCGTTGGATTCTTCATATCATGGGGATGATTATATGTAAGTTTCGTGGCAATCGGCGACAGAAAAAATATCTGCCCCCCCCCCCTTCTGGGCACCCCTGACGCGAACGGCGCGACTTTTGCCATATTTAAATTTTAAACCACGCCATTAGATTCCTCATATTATGGGGATGATTATATATAAGTTTGGTGGCAATCGGCGACAAATTTGTTTCTGCCCCTCCCCCTTTTCTGCCCCTGACAACAACGGCGTCACTTTAGAAAATTCTAACCCCGACCATTATCTTTCTCATAAAAAGCTACTCCTAGTAGACCCCTTTGGCATCATCTAGATGGTCCCCTGTGGATTTCTATAGAACACAGACAGACAGACATTCGCAAATATAGATATAGATAATTCGGAAAGTTTTAGATACTTAGGGCAACGTTTTTTCAAAAAATTAGGTATATTTGCTTGTTCGATATCAGATATTTTTGCTCATTTACATACGCCCAATGTGAGTTTTGTCAAATTTCTTCAATAAAACAATATGTTTTGTTTGCAGTTGTAACTACCGGGGGGGGGGGGGGGGGGGGGGGGGGGGGGGGGGGGGGGGGGGTGGAAATGCTGTTTTTAGATTGCTCAAAAATTCCATTCCATTCAATTTTTCCTGGGCAATTTACCAATCGTAGCCCAGCGTAACCCCCAACAGACTGCAAAAAGTGCAAACCATCTCATGGACTTGTTCCTAGTACTAACCTCCTCTACGCTAAGGCATAGACATTCCAGCATGTAGCGACTAGTAATTGCCGACAGAGCTTCTGGGGATTACGTGGTTGATATATATATAGCGCCACCAGAAATCCCCCAGGTAACCAGCGCCCAGGTGAACTGGAGCATAGGAAAGCAGTACAACTACTACATCATTAGCTCATGACGTCGTATCAGAAAAGAGTAGGGAGCGGAATTCTCCCTAAGCCCCATAAGATGGAGACTTACTGGAGCTGAAGGGGTCACTCTCGCCAAAAGTGCTGAAGTGTGCACAGGTTTTGAAAATGTGCTGAAGGGTTCACAGGTTCGAACGATCAGACGACATTCAATCGTAAGTGAAGGATTGGGCCTGACAAAATCGTGGATAGTGTTTGTTCACACGATTGTGATGTCGTCGTACATGATGATATTGTAGGTTATTCGTAAGCATGTGATTGACTACCCTTCGATCTTTCCAGCCATGATTTTTACGTACACACGACTGCGATTACGTCGCAAGTGGATGTATCCAAGGATATGCCATGAATTTGAATCTAAAATCAAACAGTACGTGCTTGATGTTATTTTTTGACTTGTGATATTGAGTGATTATTGACGTGAGTATACGCATTCTTAAGTTCTACCGGTTATTTCCTATGACGTAAATCCTTCCACTTACGATTGAATCGTGGTCGTCTGAACGTTCACTAAATAATGTTTAGTTTTCGTATCTGCCATGATTTCTGTTAGAGAATAATTGTTTACATTCCAATGAACATTAACTCTTTCGCTGCGAAACGCGCATAAATGCGAACTTCGAAGACGCTGCCAATCGCGCATTTTTGCGAATTTGGTATGTAGTTTAATGTATGGGATATAACTCTATTCTTTCCGGCATGTTTGACAGTGTACAATGTATTTATCTGTAGTACTGTTGCGCGCGAACAATTTAAAGCGACAATGTCCTCAATGTCATGCTATTTCTGACCGTTATGGGAGTACAGCCTTAGCCGGAATATTGCGTCATTGTTGTTAGCACGTGGTTATCAGTCGAAAATGGCTGCTCGCAAAAGACTCAGGACTGAAGAAGTTATTGTTATTACCTGTATACTCTAATGATCGAGGGGCGCCTGCGTCGCATAAGATACTTATACCTATTATTTATGTGGGCAGTAGCCTACTAGTATATAGCGGCGCCTGTGGCGCATAAGATACTATGGGTGGCGGGATGGGGTGGTGGGTGGGTAACTAACCTCTATAACCCACCAACAGCGTCATTTTAGAAAATTTTAACCCGCACCATTATCTTCCTTGTAAAAAGCTACCCCTCTTAGAACGCCTTGGTGCCATCTCAATTGTACCACGTGAAGTTATATATAGAACGCACACCAGACAGACAAAAAGACAGACAGACAGCACAATTTTATTTCTTGTATCATTTGAGAAGAACGTGTCTGAATTTGAAGGTAATTGGTACTAAAAATATTTTGTATCAGTTTTGGTGACCCTCCCGTCCCTATTTCGGACTCAAGCTGCACACACTGAGACTCATTAGAGATTAGAGATGCATATATATGAAATTAGTGAAAATTGGCGAGTATACAAATTCTGTATCAAATTTAAGGTCCCCATATCTCTCACCCATTAAGGGCACCAATTTGGTGTATCTAAACCACACGATAAGATTCCTCGTATCACGGAGAAGAATATGTATCAATCTGGGTGGAAATCGGCACTAAACATATAGATATATTTTTTTGTGTCCCTCTCATCTCTATACACCACTGACTCGAATGGCCCCACTTGTAACATCCTTAAACCACACGTTACACTCCTGATATCATGGAGATTATTGTTTATAAGTTTGGTGATAATCGGGCGACTAAACAATTTTTTTTATCAAATTTGATGCCAATCCCTCCCCTCTCCATCTCTCATCCAAACAGCACCACTATGGCGTCTTTAAATCACGATTATATTCCTCGCATCATGGATAAGATCGTGTATCAATTTGGTGGAAATTGGGCGCTAAAAAAATTGTGCATAAATTTTGGTGCCCCTGTCCCTTTCAATGCAAACCTGACTCGAATGAGGCCATTTTGACAGATAAAAGCCACACCATTAGACTCCTCATGCCATGGGGATGATTTTGTTTAAGTGTGGTGGCAATAGGCGACTTATTATCAAATTTAGTGCCCACCCCTCCTAATCTCTCATCCAAAACAACAATTTGGCGTTGTTAAATCGCACAATTAGATTCCTTGTATCATGAAGAAGAATAGATATCAATTTGGTGGAAATCGGCGCTAAAATTAGTTTTATCAATTTTGGTGCCCCTCTCCCCTTCCGTTAATTCCTGACTCAAACGACGCCACTTTTGACATATTTAAACCACACCGTTGGATTCTTCATATCATGGGGATGATTATATGTAAGTTTCGTGGCAATCGGCGACAGAAAAAATATCTGCCCCCCCCCCCCCCCCCCCCCTTCTGGGCACCCCTGACGCGAACGGCGCGACTTTTGCCATATTTAAATTTTAAACCACGCCATTAGATTCCTCATATTATGGGGATGATTATATATAAGTTTGGTGGCAATCGGCGACAAATTTGTTTCTGCCCCTCCCCCTTTTCTGCCCCTGACAACAACGGCGTCACTTTAGAAAATTCTAACCCCGACCATTATCTTTCTCATAAAAAGCTACTCCTAGTAGACCCCTTTGGCATCATCTAGATGGTCCCCTGTGGATTTCTATAGAACACAGACAGACAGACATTCGCAAATATAGATATAGATAATTCGGAAAGTTTTAGATACTTAGGGCAACGTTTTTTCAAAAAATTAGGTATATTTGCTTGTTCGATATCAGATATTTTTGCTCATTTACATACGCCCAATGTGAGTTTTGTCAAATTTCTTCAATAAAACAATATGTTTTGTTTGCAGTTGTAACTACCGGGGGGGGGGGGGGGGGGGGGGGGGGGGGGGGGGGGGGGGGGGCGTGGAAATGCTGTTTTTAGATTGCTCAAAAATTCCATTCCATTCAATTTTTCCTGGGCAATTTACCAATCGTAGCCCAGCGTAACCCCCAACAGACTGCAAAAAGTGCAAACCATCTCATGGACTTGTTCCTAGTACTAACCTCCTCTACGCTAAGGCATAGACATTCCAGCATGTAGCGACTAGTAATTGCCGACAGAGCTTCTGGGGATTACGTGGTTGATATATATATAGCGCCACCAGAAATCCCCCAGGTAACCAGCGCCCAGGTGAACTGGAGCATAGGAAAGCAGTACAACTACTACATCATTAGCTCATGACGTCGTATCAGAAAAGAGTAGGGAGCGGAATTCTCCCTAAGCCCCATAAGATGGAGACTTACTGGAGCTGAAGGGGTCACTCTCGCCAAAAGTGCTGAAGTGTGCACAGGTTTTGAAAATGTGCTGAAGGGTTCACAGGTTCGAACGATCAGACGACATTCAATCGTAAGTGAAGGATTGGGCCTGACAAAATCGTGGATAGTGTTTGTTCACACGATTGTGATGTCGTCGTACATGATGATATTGTAGGTTATTCGTAAGCATGTGATTGACTACCCTTCGATCTTTCCAGCCATGATTTTTACGTACACACGACTGCGATTACGTCGCAAGTGGATGTATCCAAGGATATGCCATGAATTTGAATCTAAAATCAAACAGTACGTGCTTGATGTTATTTTTTGACTTGTGATATTGAGTGATTATTGACGTGAGTATACGCATTCTTAAGTTCTACCGGTTATTTCCTATGACGTAAATCCTTCCACTTACGATTGAATCGTGGTCGTCTGAACGTTCACTAAATAATGTTTAGTTTTCGTATCTGCCATGATTTCTGTTAGAGAATAATTGTTTACATTCCAATGAACATTAACTCTTTCGCTGCGAAACGCGCATAAATGCGAACTTCGAAGACGCTGCCAATCGCGCATTTTTGCGAATTTGGTATGTAGTTTAATGTATGGGATATAACTCTATTCTTTCCGGCATGTTTGACAGTGTACAATGTATTTATCTGTAGTACTGTTGCGCGGCGAACAATTTAAAGCGACAATGTCCTCAATGTCATGCTATTTCTGACGTTATGGGAGTACAGCCTTAGCCGGAATATTGCGTCATTGTTGTTAGCACGTGGTTATCAGTCGAAAATGGCTGCTCGCAAAAGACTCAGGACTGAAGAAGTTATTGTTATTACCTGTATACACTAATGATCGAGGGGCGCCTGCGTCGCATAAGATACTTATACCTATTATTTATGTGGGCAGTAGCCTACTAGTATATAGCGGCGCCTGTGGCGCATAAGATACTATGGGTGGCGGGATGGGGTGGTGGGTGGGTAACTAACCTCTATACTCTAATGATCGAGGGGCGCCTGCGACGCGTAAGATACTTATACCTATTATTTATGTGGGCAGTAGCCTCTATAGGGGCGCCTGCGGCGCATAAGATACTATGGGTGGCGGGATGCGGTGGTGGGTGGGTAGCTAACCTCTATACTCTAATGGTCGAGGGGCGCCTGCGGAGCATAAGATACTTATACCTATTATTTATGTGGCAGTAGTCTCTATGGGGGCGCCTGTGGTGCATAAGATACTATGGGTGGCGGGATGGGGAGGTGGGTGGGTAACTAACCTCTACACTCTAATGATCGAGGGGCGCCCTCGGCGCATAAGATACTTATACCTATTATTTATGTGGCAGTAGTCTCTATGGGGGCGCCTGTGGTGCATAAGATACTATGGGTGGCGGGATGGGGAAGTGGGTGGGTAACTAACCTCTATACTCTAATGATCGAGGGGGCGCCCTCGGCGCATAAGATACTTATACCTATTATTTATGTGGCAGTAGCCTCTATAGCAGCGCCTGCGGCGCATAAGATAATGTGGGTGGCGGGATGGGGAGGTGGGTGGGTAATTAACCTCTAATGATCGAGGGGCGCCTGCGGCGCATAAGATACTTATACCTATTATTTATGTGGGCAGTAGCCTCTATAGGGGCGCCTGCGGCGCATAAGATACTATGGGTGGCGGGATATAAGGTGGCGGGTGGGTAACTAACCTCTATACTCTAATGATCGAGGGGCGCATACGGCGCATACATGTACGACACTTATGGGTGATTCTCAAAAAATGTCAACCAGAAGGGTAAAAATTTGAATTTGTCCTAAGATTGTGATTTTTTTTTAATTTGTTTGTGAAGACTCTGATTTGTTTGAAAAATTTAAATTTTATTCCTGTTTGCCAGAATATTTCTTGTTATGCATGTGGGACACAGGGGACAAAAAGTCTCAAATACTTGTGAAAATCTAATTCCAAATTAGTATTATGAAAAAATAGTTGCTAATATACACCAGGCCATAGTTTTATCTCATTTTATATTGTTTGAGTAGTCAAAACTATAATCAAACATACTACTTCAAAGAACAGTGCATCAATTTCTTGATATGACACAATACACCTTGTGAGTTTAACTGTAACGTACGTGACAAAAATGAACTGTTTAGTATTCTTATTACACGAAAACTATGTAAAGGAATATAACAGTTGCATTATTGTATGAAGTAAATGGATTGGAAAATGATGACGGTTAATCAGAAGTGTGCTTGTGGTAGGTAAAGACACTTAAATACTCTATAAGTTATGTAACGCACGTGACGTCACGTACGTTACATTTTAATTTATTGCAACTAAACATCAATTGCCCATTCTGTTTTATACTATGATGCTTCTACTAACAGAAGCACTTAATCTACATGATTTGACATCTACATCTCCATTGTTTACCAGCAGATTGGCTAATATACATTAGTTTTAGTGGTTATAGGTGATTTGTGCAATCTCTTGAAATCAATTGTTCCAGACATGGCGAAACAAACATGTTTTATAATTTATTGAAATGCAGAGGCCAGTTACTTCTTATTGTTCAGTTACCCAGAGTTCCAGAAACTGCCTAATAGATGGTTAGCATTTCTCCCAATTTAAATTTCATACAGTACAGCTGTACTACAGCATAACACATACACAATGTAGCAATATTTCAGCAGAAAGTGTAGCAATTTCATATAGATCATACATGTCTAATTAACCCTTCAATTCTATTACTTTGTTATTTCCAGTGCTATTTATTAGAACAGTGGCCTAAATAATAGGCAGTGAAAATCAAAGAGTGCTATTCTGACATTAGTTGTCCATTATTTATACGTTTAAAGGCTCACATTGTGGTGGAATCAATAACATTGTTGTATGTGGTTGAATTTTTTCACCAGCGCAGCTCATGTCGTGGAAGGGTTAAAGAATGCATAAATATAGGATATCTGCACAATTTTAGTGAATATGGGAATTATTTTATTAGTGTAATCTCTAAGATTACATACTGTTATAACTTACAATATTATCTGTAAAGCGGCCCGTGGTAGATTTATTACTGATATTATTTTCAGATGAACATAGGAAAAGAAATATATACTTCACCAAAATATGCAATACCATTGGCTTAGGATTTAGAAAATTTATGTTTTCAGCAAGATATTCACAAAAATCGGTTGAAAATTTCCATCTTAAGATTTATTATGATATCCAAACTATACTTACATGCAATGCATAGAAACACTTAATATGTACATATATAGCTATATTGCCATACGGCAGTGGGGCCGAAGGAGTGTGTTTCTATCCACACAACATCCCTTACCCCAGACATGATTCATTTTATTATACTAAGTTACTTACATTATTTTACATACATGTACATGTATGGTATAAAGGAAAATAGACACTCTTAAATTAAAAAGAGTGTCTATTTACTTTTATACCATTTGAAAGAATTTGGATTTGTTAATTCTCTGGATAATCATTTTTTGTGTTACAATTTAACGTAAATGTGGTAATAAAATAATTTTACAAATAAATGTCTAAATTATAAAGCTATTTTCATGAAAACATTGTCCATGATTTGAAGATGTAACGTACGTGACAATTCAATGTAACGTACGTGACAACAGATTGAGAGTTACTGCAAAACAATTTGAGGCTCTGCAGATAAATTAATTCTTGAAAACAAAAGAAAGTGAGCCTGAGTGACTAGTAGTTGATTGGAAATGACATATAGTTGTCAGAAATCACAGAAACAATGAATGACACCAATAGTTTGCGAAAAAGTGTGTTTTTGCATGTAACGTACGTGACAGACTTCAGTTTTGGCATAAAATTTTAAAACACCACCAATCCACCGATCTGCTATTTTGTTATGATTATATATACTGTTGACTATCTGGACACTTAGACATTTGTTGATATCAGTGTTCAGTTTTCAAACAGTAACTTCTTTTATTCTTCAAAATGGGTTCAGTGTAACATACGTGACGCTGAGAATCACCCTTATACCTATTACTTATAATACACCTTTACTGGTTTTGAACCCTTGTCTATTGTATCGTTTTCCAGTAGTGATAACAGGCAACTAAATTAATTATGCTGGTGAGTTGACCATGCGTATGCCCGCGTGACCCATATAATTCACATAAATCATCGTAAAACCCAATTTTCCTGAAATTCAAGATGGCCGTCAAGATCACGTGACTTATAAGGGGCGGAGCAGGGTTATATGTCCCCCTGCAGGTATATATACATATGGGTATGGTTATATATATATATATATCTATATTTGGAATTGTACCTATCAGGGAATATTCAAGCAACAAAAGCACGAACTCAACAAAGTGCGCCATTGTATCCCATTTTGCTACAAATAGGTGGCAACTTGCATAAATCCAAGATGAACGCCAAGGTCACTTGACCTATTTTATGTCCAAAGTGGGTTCATATAGGTTACTCCCGTGTACCTTACTGTTGGACATCGTATAATTGGGTTAAAAATTAGAAAACAAACAACACACCCATTCATACCCACACAAACTGTACATATACAGGCAAATAGCCACTAATCCAAGATGGCCGCCAATGTCACGTGACCTTGGTGGGCGTGTCCACGGCGGCATTCGACAGGGTATACCTATGTCTATATACATGTGAAGTTTCAACTAATTATATTAGAAACTGCTTGAGATATAATGTATTACCCATATATACCTGAAATACATCCATGGATATATGTACATGATGCGTGGCACTGGGGGGTACGTCTGTGGTGGCGGGTGGCAGCGAAAGAGTTAAAATGAACTGAAAACACACTGCCAATGGGCGCCAGACGTTCATAAACACAATTTAGTGAACGTTCAGACAACCACGATACAATCGTAAGTGGAGAAATCGGGCCCGACGAGATCGTGGAAAGTCTGTTGACTCTGTTCACATGATTGCAATGTCGTCGCACATGATGATATCGTAGGTTGTTCATAAAGCATGTGATTGACTACCCTGCAATCTTTCCAGCCACAAATTTTACATACCGGTACATACAAGGAATTGGGCCTGACAAAATCGTGGATAGTGTTTGTTCACACGATTGCGATGTCGTCGTAGATGTACATGATGATATTGTAGGTTATACATACACACGACCGCGATGTACCGCGATGTATACCGCGATTACATCGCAAGTGAAGATATCCAAGGATACGTCACAATTTCGAATCTAAAATAAAACAGTGCTTGATATTATTGTTTGACTTGCGATTTTGACGTGAGCATGCACAGTCTATTAACTACCGGTTACTTCCTGCGACGGAAAACCTTCCACTTACAAATCGTGGTCGTCTGAACGTTCACTTAAGTAATGGCCGGTGTTAATGCCGATCACAAACCTGTGTACATTTTAAAACCCTGTGTACCCTTCAGCACATTTTTTGGTGAGAGTGACTCCTTCAGCCTTACTGGACTCTGATGGCGGAAGAGTTACGTAAGTCGTGACCCAGAGTTGGACCAAACAGTTAGCGGAGTGAACCCATTTCAAAGGTTGTCCGTACAACATAAGAGTCTATATTACATCTTATCAACTATTCTAGTTGAATTTAAGATGTGACAAACTTAGTGACCACTGCTTAAAATGATGGAAAAGGTCAGAAATAACAGAAATTAGATCGTATGTACAACAACACTCGAAATTAGGAAAATATCCGACGGCAAATTTAATGCTGTGGCATGTTAGATTCCACACAATCATTTTGCCACGGTTATTTCATACGTCATTGCTTACAATATGTTATTGCCGTGACTAACTTTGAATTTCGAGCATTAAAAATGGTTGGTTGTCAGTCTAATTCTATTGAAAATCGGGTAAAATGAAAATAATTTTTCGAAATAATTGGAAAAATCTTACGAAGTTACGACTTACGACGTTAATTTCTTTTTGTGTGTGACCTCTGTCAGTCTGTGGCACTGAAAACTGAGCCATAGTTAACCTAAAAATGTATGTCTTCCATCAGATACCGTAAAACCCTTAAGGAGCATGGCCTGCATGGAAAATATCTGTTTGAAATTGAATACAAATTCACAACAATTGATCCGCCATTCTGTGTTGTGTTTTAAAACATCACGTGACAACATTGACCTCCTTCGCCGACTTTTGGCAACACCCATAAACAACACGTGACACCCCCTAACTGATTTCTCATTGGTCAATATATCCCCTATACCGTAGAAGCGGGGGCTGATATAGACCCTACCATTATATATATGCCTCGATGTACATGCATGGCTTCACATTTTGGGCTGTTGAGCAGTTAAGATCAATGTGATAATACACACAATTAGCAGATATAATTTGAAAGGGGAAGGATCGTGTATTTCATAGTCATTGCATATTATTTTGACCCATTGGGCATGTGAGGACCATGCTGGTGCATGATATTATATCTTGTCGTGTATATACATATATGTAGATCTGTGGTAGGAAGCATACTGGTGTCCTACGAGACCATAAGATCAAGAAATTAATCGAGATATTTTGAACTGGTACTAGATGTCGTATCGTGAATGTACATATACATGTATGGTAGGGAGCACGTTATGTTTATTGAGCTTGTGCTCAATGATGTATATTGAGCTTGTGCTCAACGATGTGGCCTTATGAGGCCATCAGACTCAGAAGTTAATTGAGATCTTACACCCAGTTTACCCTGGATATCATAAATGTCCTCGAATGTTGTGAGTCTAATTGCTTTGTCATATGACCTAACTTTCACGAAGATCACTCCATCGTATGTCCATGTGCTGTCGATGAAGTTTAGTTTTGCCAACTTTCTGCAGCGAGCTGCCATGCCTGGTCGAGTGCTTGTGAGATGCTCATTCACAAAAATGCCTTTCAACGACGACTTCCCTTTCATATTAGACCGTCCCTTGTAGAATCTCTTCCTGATTTTGTAGTCTCCAAATTTGACTAGGAGCGTCCGTGGTTTACTTGTTGTAGCATACCGTGGGTCACCAGAGCGATGACTGCGTTGTATTTCGTGCTCTTTCATTGGTACTCCCATGTCCTTTGCTAAGTCGAGTATTAACTGCTCTGGCTCTTCATCATCGCCCTCTGGTATGCCGCTTATTCTAAGTGAGTCTCTCATTGTGTATTGACGGAGGTCGTCAACTGTGTTAACAAGAAAACCATAGTCAGAAATGGTAACGCCACCAAGATTATAGTATTACATATAAATAGAAATTATAAAAAGTACATAAAATATTTTGATAACAATTGCGTTTAAACAAGTAATCCTTCAAATTATTACTAACAAAGCAAGTAAACGACTGTGGGGTCACTCAACAGATTATAAAGACTTGGACTTAGTATACTGTAAATACTAAAATTTAAATGAAATAATTAAAAGAACAAAATTTAGGTTAATTTTCTCATTTAATTTTTTTGTTTTGGTTAAATAAAGCAATAATTTAAATGTAACATTTGGTTTAAAAAAAATGATTGACCGTGGCTCTTCCAATAATTGCGCGACTGACCTGGTCAATTGTTCTTAAGAAGTTGTTTTGAGAATTACTATGGAGGGAAATAGTTATGTCTGTGGCTTCGCAAGTAATTAACTTGGTGACGTGATGTTAACAATTCTGAACTCCAGTAAACCAAGGACGCTCCATACCAAATATAAGGTAAATTAATAATTCTTTAGAAGTTGTTTTAAGATTTACTATGGAGGGAAAGAATTGTGGTGCTGGCTTCGCAACTATTTGACCTCATTGTAACAAATATAAATATTAGTCACTCAGGCAATAGATGTATCTATTCTGTATATTAAGTTATTGGGTCTTACGTGTCTTGAGATGTCTAAATAGTTTTCAATGGACAGATCGCACAAGGGACCCACGCCAATCTTCTGTTGGGATTCCAATTGTTGGCTTATTAAATATGCACATATGCTTAAGATACAGTCGCGCGCGAAGCACGCTCCCGTAAGTCGGGTTTTGGATCCCAGTTAATGAAAATATCATTGAAATAATCGGTTTCCCCCAATAAACATCCATATATTCAATATACATGTTTTGGAGCAGAATTAGGCAGTCCATATTGGACGCCATCATGGAATTTATTTTGTTTTAATTTTCACACATATTTATTAGTTATGTGGATGGAGTTATCATTAAACCTCAAATCCTTATATTGGTTACAGTAATGCCCAAAGTAATTGACCACTTAACCACAGCAGAATTATGGGTATTTTTTCAGCATTTAAAATCCTGATAAATTACCCATTATTCTGCTGTGCTTAAGTGGTCAATTACTTTGAACATTACTGTATGAGGATTGAGTTATCATTAAACCTCAAATCCTTATATTGGTTACAGTAATGCCCAAAGTAATTGACCACTTAACCACAGCATAATTATGGGTAATTTTTCAGGATTTAAAATCATGAAAAAATACCCATAATTTTGCTGTGGTTAAGTGATCAATTACTTTGGACATTACTGTATGTAGATGGAGTTAAACCTCACAACAGTGTTTTGGGGATTTGGACCTTGACTTGGGACCTTTGGGTTTTAACGCAACAAATGCACGTACACCATATACACAAATTTCTTATGTAACCAGAGTTTTTCTTGGATAAGATGAGTTTGAAGCCTGCTAACATTTCAAAATGTTGTCAGTTTTGTATTCTCTGCAGCGGAACTCGACGCATTTAAGCAAAAGTTACAAGAGATAAAATGTGTACGTAACGAGACTATAATACAAATGAAAAAATAAATTCAGGGAGGGGTGGGCGCTACAGGGAACTAAGGGTTGAACCGATATAAATTTATAGAGCGATAATGACCAATGTTGACATATTATGCATCTCAACTCTACTGAACATTGCAACAAGGCTATAAAATAGGGGGTGTCAGAATCTTAGTCATCTCTATATAGTGCCAGAATTAGGCAGAATAGTCATTTATGGACTTCTATAAGATGTTGGGTTGGTTATATGGACTCGGAGAAAAAGGGGTTTGTACCGATGAACTGACATAAATTAGTGGAGCGATGTTGCCATGTAATGTATCGCGACTGTACTAAAGCAGCAATGATATAAAATTGGGGGGGGGGGGGTCTGAAATTATCTCTATGTCTATAGATGGCACCAGGATTATATAGAAAGGAATAGCAATTGATATACGTATACGGTATACTATAGTAATACCATAGACATATAAGTACAAGTATCACGCGATAAAATATTACGTAACGTGACTATACCGATGAAAGAAATAAATAAATTGGACCCGGATTAGAGGTTGGGTTGGTTATATGTGGATAATTGGATATGGAATATGAAACGATACAAATTAATGGAGCGATAAAGACCAATGTTGACACTTAGTCAGGCTACGCGGGAGAAAATAGGGGTTGATACGATAGACCAAAATAAATTTGTCGGGTGATAATGACCAATGTTGATGTATAAAGTAACGCGACTGTACTGTCCCACAATTATCAGGTGTAACCGGTCAAATATGAACTCTAGTACCCAATATGGAACAGCTCAGAAAATATTTGCAGGGCCCTAAAATTTATTTAACATGGCATTTGCTATTAAAATCGATTTATGTCGATAAAACTGTCATTTTTCAAAATTTTAAGCTGAGACTTGGTGTTTGTACGTGGGATAGTTATATATTCCTAAAATGACAGAGTACAGCACGTAATTATGTTTTAGATGGAAGAAATGAATTTTTTTCAATGATAAAATTTAACATGGCATTTGCCATTAAAATCGATTTATGTCGATAAAACTGTCATTTTTCAAAATTTTAAGCTGAGACTTGGTGTATGTGCGTGGGATACATATATATTCCTAAAATGACAGAGTCCAGCGCGTAATTATGTTTTAGATGGAAGAAATTGAATTTGTTTTCGATAATAAATTTGCTGCGTGGACTGGACGGGTCAACACGGTCATCGAGTGCGCTCAATTTGTAAACAAAGTTTGTTTTGGTCAAACTATCCCTTTTTAGACCGGGACAGCAGATCCGAATAGTAGCTAAGATGTATTTAGATAGAATTATCAAAAGAATCTGACCGATTCGGGTGTAGTTTAAGAGAATAGAGTGGAGAAATCTTGGTGATAATTCCAGAAAATAAAGATGGTGGAAAATCACAATGAAACTACCCACAATTCACTTCACTACACCAGGGGGGTTCGCAATGGGTTACACATTATTTTCAGTCTATCAAATTATTTATATTTTCAACAACAAGTGACTTTAAATTTACAATTTCAGGCTATCCTGACTCTATCGATACGATTTATCATATTTTCAAAAACATATTATACACCGGTGGCGTTAACTTTACAATTTCGGCATCTACGTGATTATATCGGTACGATTGAGTAATGGTACAAAACAAAATGTCCAAGAATACATTAGGGGCTCCCAATGGGTTATATATTATTTTCAGTCTATCAAATTATTTATATTTTCAACAACATATTATTACACCGGTGACTTTAAGTTTACAATTTCAGCTTGTCCTGACTCTATCGATACGATTTATCATATTTTCATAAACATATTATACACCGGTGGCGTTAACTTTACAATTTCGGCATCTACGTGATTATATCGGTACGATTGAGTAAGGTACAAAAAATCTCCAAGAATACATTCGCCCTGTCCACCACACAATATCAAAATCACAGAAGCTAGATACACCACATGTGGCGTAATGAGATCGTTTATTTGTCGATCCTTCTCATATAAATCTTTCTTCATAGATTCGATATCGGCTCTGATATCCGATGTTGCTTCCTTCACCATCCCACGTATTGGAACTGTGAACATTTCTGAGAACAGAGTTTTTACTTGCGGATTTTGGAGGGCTGTTATGAGTCCATTTGAGAAGTCTGTTCCCGATGTGGTAGAAATTTGAGATAGCCCGTGAAGGTGACTTGGAATGACATGAGCTGGCATTCTGGTCTGATATAATAACTGTGGTGGTGGTGGTAAGCTAGTTCAATGGAGATACTTGTGGAATTGGAAATGTAGGTGGTGGTGGAGGTGGAGCTGGGAATGCCTGAGATCGATGATAGTCTTCTTCCGTCATAGTGCTATTTGCATATGGGTCCGGGATATCGAACACTGAATTAGTGAGAGAGCCAGATAATTCTCTTTGTTTTTTAGGGTCCAGATCCGCTAAGAGACTGTCATCGGAACCAATGGGTCTTTTGGTGCTTGCTGACTCCCGAGTCGCCGGTATTGAGTTGCTATACGATATAGTTGAATACATTTGATGGCTGGATGCAGCTCCAGTTGTTGCTGTGGTAAATGATATGCAATGAGTTGTGGCAGTAACGGTGTTCACCACGCTTGTAGTACTCATCGTTTGCGCTGACCCAGTCGTCACGCTGTCAACTGACATTATCATGAATTGTTAATAATTCACCAATCAAGGATTTCCACTATCCGCAATCGTTCACCAATCAAGAATATCCGAATGTCGCCTTCTTTGTATTCTGGTTGACAAAGGGCACAGGTCAAAGGTCAACCGAATTATTTTTCCAAATGATCACCCTTTTATACGTCCACTTAAGGGTATCCTAAACGTGACCAACATGGCCGAATTGAAAATTGACGCTTGCCTCAGAAAATTCGAGATTATCAAACAATGATTAATCTTTGGGAGCTGAAATTTGCAAATATAATAGAAAAATGATAGGACTAGACAACAGTGATTAAAAAATGTGATATTTATTGATAGATACTCACCAAAAAGTGCAGTTTGCAAATCCTTCCGTTCTATCACGAGAACTGAAATAAAAGAAATGGTACAAGTCCAATCCAGGAAGAAAACAAAAATATGAAGTATGATCTAAAGACAAGGGACCATGGAATTGTTATTGAAAAGACAGGAAGGTAGAATCCACCATTTTAAAAAGCATGGTATACTGAATTGAAATGAAAATAACATCCACCATTGGAGGAGGAACTATTTTTTAATGTATGGCAGACCAATATGATCAAAAAATTGACAAAATTATAAACCATCACAGACATGAATATCAAGACAGATAAGTTTATTTTGTGAAAGAAGCGGGTTTCTGGTGAGTTTGAGTAACATTATTATGGATCAGCAATATACATAATATAAAAAAGGTGATATTTTAAAGAAAAGTACCAGGGGAGATCATTAAGTAGGCAGTTATGATTTATAACTACTAATACCATATCCAGGAGGTCTCTTTTAATAAAGAACAATGTGGCATTGTAATATCAACATACCTAGTGGAAAGTCAAGTGGTCTTCTTCGTAATCTTTCAAGAGATCATGCACGCCATAACTCTCTTGGTCCTCATCATAGAACACCTGGTATTCTGCTGTGTGTTGTCCGTCAACCCCGGATAGCAGTTTTGTCACTGTACCAGTATACCACTCTGATTTCCCTGCAATATAAAAATAAATTTACTCATCCTGAACACATAATGTTTTAAAGATGTTAATCAGAATGGCTTTTTTTTCTGGAATAGAACCATAATATTGAGGTGAGTGTTGATGAACAAGAAGATATTTGTATTGCGAAGTAAATATAAGATTATAAATGTATCTTTAGGAGAAATGTGAAGGCTGCTATTTTCAGACAAAACCCCCTTATGCAATGGAATAACTATGCTTGTAAGAAAGCAAGCAGCAGTACAACACTACTGGCTGTTGACAGATACATGTTAAGATGGGACACAAACCCATGGCAATAGCGCAAACTGCCAAATTGAGCTGAAATTTACATTTACATTACTGTTTACAGAAATTTATCATTGGTTGAAACAATTCGTAATATGTGTACATTTGAAATCAAAACAGACATAAGGCACGTACCAGTGTTTTCATCCAGAATCCACTGGTGTCTTACTTTCCGCCCAACAAATGTGATGTTGATAGGTGGAAGTCGAGAGCTCCTACGGGTTCTTTTCGTTGCTGGAGGTGATGTTACTCTGGCAGGTTGTTTTTTGCCTGATCGCTTCCTGGAGGAACAACTGCTACTTGATGTTGCTATACTGCCATCACTTCCATCTCGACTGTACTGTAAACAAAAGATTTTGTTGGTCAGTATTCATGAGATGCAGAAAAATATGACAAACCCTGTGATGTTTGAGTTATTTGAGCAATATTAAGTGCATAATGTGTATCTACATGTATATTAGAATAAATAATTAAGGACTTTCGTGTTGATATATCTTGTTAAGATGTAATGATAAGGCATATTCAATGTTTCCAAATAACATAACAAAGTTTAAACTCTTAATTTATGACTTGCAATCAAGACAATTCACACTCAATTTGACAATGATTTGATAACAATGTTGCATAGTCCAAAATAGTAATTAGTAAGGGACAGAAGAATATGATAATGGACACAATGTTCTCATACCGGACATGGCTGTAGGGTTTTGTGAGGATTGAACAATAGAGATGTTGGGTGAGGTACATGCATTGTTGGCTGGCAGGCTAACATACGGATGACAAACATCAACAGATATGCGATACCACCACTACGAGTATATTATATTATATATATAATAGTATATACATGTATACTCGTAGTGGTTGTATGACACCAGGGGACCTGTGCATATATGTATGACATTAACTTGACTGCATAAAAGGATTAATAATGAAGGTGCAAATGACACTGTAGCTCAACTTGGATTGGGGATAATTTCACATGTTACAGTCACTGGAACGATTAGGAATGCAGAAAGTGTCAATTTGCAAGTCATAATTGATGTCCATATGAAGAAATATGAATAAAGTAAAATCCGAGAAGGCTGATAGCGGCCATTTTTTCCAAGGAAATTCTGAAAAATTGGATAGCCAACCCATGACAATAGATCAAACTTAACTTTGTTATGTTGAGCTAAAAATAATATTTACTAATGGCATGCAAGTTTTATATGACATATGACTTACCCACATGCCAGGTTCTCGAATTCCAGGATTTTGCCATTTACGAGGACATGCCAACTCAGGTAAGACAGCTTTAAAATAAAAGGCTTTCAATTTGGGAAGCATTTGTTTCGACCATAAAACACTATCCTTGAAAATCCTTTGTATAAACAATTCATGAGGAACCACATTTCGAACCACAAAATCAAGCCAATCATAATTGAATATGTGCAACTGACCCTGACACTGGTAAAAATATTTATGGTTTGTCTTCAGTTGCAGTGATCCAGCCACAATTTTTAAACAGAATTGAATGTTTTTGGACAAGGCAGCTTGTTTAAAGGAATATTTGTTATTTTGCAAAAGATTTTTAATTTCAAGTAAACCTATCTTGCCACTTGAATCTGTGATAATGCCATCTGTACTAGCTGCAAGATAGGGTTCATGCTCACTAATCATTAGACCAGCTGACACAACAGACATATTATCACCTTCTTCAGATTTTTTAAAGCAGTATTCACGGATGGTTTGGTCTTCTGATAATAAACCAAAATTTGTGTTTGCATTTCCCTTAAATTGTGAATATAATATGGACTCAACTAATGGAGCAACACGAGTTTTTAATTTTCGGCACATGACTTGACCAAAATAAGATGAAGTTATACGTTTCCTATGTTCAATTTTCCACAAGTCACATGCAGATTGCTCTTTAGTGTTATCAGAGATCTTAATCCTATCTTGTTTGGTTATAACCAACTCTCGCTGAAAGTATGTTTCACAATGTGCTTTTAAATCAGATGCTGACAAATCATCATTTGGTTGTGAAGAAGAAGGACCGTATGCTGCTCTCGCCTTTTTAGAGTTACTGATTTTTTGTTGCTTGATTTTACGTTGCAACCTACGCTTGCGAAATTCATCACTCTGTTTTCGTTTGATGTTAGCTAATAATTTAGCAGCACGTGCCTTATATAGGGACTGCATATGGGGACCCGCTTCTGTTTTTGTTATGTTTTCCCAAACAAGAGAGGACCAGAATGGGCCAAAGTTCTTTCTGAGAGCACCACCGTAGCACCTAGCATGCCAGGAACCACGGTGACACCTGTTATAAACCTTGCCACCATCAAACTTCATTCTGATGGCCATCCAATTTTCTGCTAAATTTGTGGTAGCATTATTAATTAATGTAGCAGATGTTGATGCCAAGCGATTCAAAAGAACAGATATGTCATTGAGCATTTCAGGGTCTATATGATCAACAGCAGGTTTTTCAGCAATTCTAGTTTTGTCCTGTTCATCAAAAGAAGTCCCTGCTTCCCACATGATATGGACTTTGTCAAGAATTGAATCAAATGAACCAGTGGAAGAAGAATTATTGTCAGTGGATTGAGATTTACTATTGGAATCAGAGGATTTAGCTATGGAACCAGTGGAAGAAGTATTATTGTTGGTGGAATTAGATGCAGAATTGGCATCAGAGGATTTAGATATGGAGGATTTAGCTATGGAACCAGTGGAAGAAGTATTATTGTTGGTGGATTTAGATGCAGAATTAGCATCAGAGGATTTAGCTATGGAACCAGTGGAAGAAGTATTATTGTTGGTGGATTTAGATGCAGAATTAGCATCAGAGGATTTAGCTATGGAACCAGTGGAAGCAGTATTACTGTTGGTGGATTTAGATGCAGAATTAGCATCAGAGGATTTAGCTATGGAACAAGTGGAAGAAGTATTACTGTTGGTGGATTTAGATGCAGAATTAGCATCAGAGGATTTAGCTATGGAACCAGTGGAAGAAGTATTATTGTTGGTGGATTTCGATGCAGAATTTGCATCAGAGGATTTAGCTATGGAACCAGTGGAAGTGGAAGAAATATTATCATTAATATCAGTTGAATTACATGGGTTATTAGAAACAGTAGGTAGTTCAGTTTTTTTGCAAAATTCACTGCAGTTATTATGAAAGCCGAAGACATGATGAACACTGTTTTTAATATCTTTGGCAAGTTTTGCAATTGCTGCGTTTTTGTCTGCTTCAGTAGAGCGCATTCTGATAGCACATCGAACCCCAGTTGTTAATTTTACTCTCATTAATTTGGTCAATTTATGTTTTCCTTTATAGTGTGGTTTGTCAGTAACAAGTTTTTCTAAGCTTGATCTTAAACATTTACATGCATGGTTTGAACATTCTACTTTCTCAACATGACAACCCCATATTGGCACCTCACTCAACACCCTACTGTAGACAGAACTATCCCCATCGCCAATGAAACGCATGTATCGAACTCCATGTAACTTTTCAGAGTTTAAAAACCCATCAACGATGACATCACTTTCCATTTGTTGGCTACTCTCTGTCCAATTTAAAAAACATTCGTGATTCTGAGGATCCACACCTTTTGTTTCGGCCAACGTACAAATGAAACAGTATTTATTTCGAACACCAATGTGCAATATTTTGCCAGTGGCCTGACCAATAATAACTGCCAACCCCCCAAGAGCATTATATGTGTGTTTATGTGTTCTCTTGGACCACCCTCCATCAGCAATCACAGTAATTGCAGGAACACCTTGATGGAAATCATTCCGTTCAATTGCCAGTTTTTTTTCTTCCTCACCAGCTGCCTTCATATCTTTATCTGACAATATTTTCCATTCACTGCCAATAGCGGTTTCTATTTCAGTGAAAGAAAGCTGACTATTTCTATTTCAGTGAAAGAAAGCCAAGAGTGGATGTCAGCTCATTCAGTTTAGCACATCCGCCGCCAGTTACCATGCTACCCCATACGGCCCTTACATTGATGTCGTAACCACGAAGTGGGCAAGTGTCAGAATTCAATTTTTTGCTACTACATAAAGAGAAATTTTTACGGCAGCCACGACATTGCCCTACTAATGTTGTTACCAGGCCCAAATTCTTTGATTCTTTCCAATATATAAAAACATCTTGGCCAGATTTCGCTAATTCATTAGCATGTGTGCATGTAGCAATGTGATTTGTTATATCAGTTACATGAAGCTGTAAATTTTCTACATTTATCAATCTATAACTAGGAATATATTTGCGGGTAACTCTTTTCAAAACTATTTTCAGGTTATCATTATCTGTTGTGATTATTTTATACTTATGACGGGTTTTAACGGTTTTAATTTTCATTGCACATTGACCAACTACCACTTTTGAACTTGCATATTTTATATTTTTTCTTCTAATACTGTGCATACCACCTGCTAAATTAAAATGTCTCCTTCTCAGTATTGTCATTTTGAATATTGGATATTGTTACCAGTAAGAAAAGAATAACTAAAAATATTGCCTACAATAAATATCTGATTATCTGCTAGAAAGACATCTGTTGCCGGTGAGCGAGCCAATTCTCACTTCGACCACGGTGCGAGATTCTTTCTAGAGATTTTGACAACGATATCTTATAAAGCAACAATTTATGAAAAATTCACACCATTTTGTGTAACTCAACACAGGTTTTGTAGAAAAACATAAATAAGTACACCAATAAAAAATCAGCAATTGTGGAATGCAGTGTATAATATCAGAAGAATATTATCATTCAGCACTTATACATACATGAGATTAATTATTTCTTGAAACACAGCGGCTGCAGTTTGTATGTTATTCTTCTCATCCATAATTTGCTCATTAATTTATCACTATGGATACCATCCTTGTATGTTTTGTAGCTGTAGGAATAACTTGGTGGTCGATTTTTCCATTTTTTACAAACTCGCAAGTCTAGATTGAATTTTGGCGACTCAGTTTCCAAGTGTCTGTTTAAATGTCTAATGTAGATATTTAATTGATCTATGTATGTATTCAATAAATTATCATGTAATTTAAATTGCTCTGGATTTTGATGTCCATGTCTAACATTCCAATCATATGTAGAAATGGCAGGTATTTCTAAGAATGTTAAGGATATATTGGGAGATAAACATTTACAATATTTCACAATTTGTTCTAAATAATATTTTGTATTAGCAACTCTCTCCTCAGCAACTTGCAGAGGAAACTCTATATAATCACCAACTTTATCTGTCAAATCACAAGTCCCTGTCCATATACATAAAGAAATATCACCATTGTATGAATTATAAACTTTTCCGAAACTCTCAAAATCTCTCAAATAATGATAGCAGTCTTCAGTAGTACGACCAGAACGATACAACCACACAATTTCTGACTCATTGGTACCACGGTCACACTCTGCCTTGAGATATATCCCCTTACTATCACTAACAATTACTGGTTTCCTAATTAACTGTCCTTCTCTGAGTGGAACAAATTTTTTCAACTGCTTCTCAGCACGTTTCAAAGTTGAACTGGACATCAAACAATATTCAATTAACAATATAAGAGTATATCAGCAAAATATGAAACCAATTATGAATTAAATGAGAACTTGGTCGAAACAAATGCATTATGCTAAAAACAAACTTTTCCAAGAAAAACACATCACGAGAATTTTCTTTGATGATAGAAGGACCATGTGATATCAGTGATTATTGTCACCTGACCAGCTGTCAAAAGCTTTGACCAATGTAATTCCATTTTGCCCATTTTTGACCGTTTTCATTAGTTGAAATGGATTTTTGTTATTTTCTGGCCCCCTCAGGTTGTCATACATATTCATAATTTTATCAAAATATCATAAAATTGGACCCAAAAAATGCTACAAACGCTTATTTTATTAATCATTCGTATACAAAAACGTATTATGCTAACAGGTATAATTTATATAGTAGTTATTCCAGTTATTTCTTTTATTTTCAGTAATTCTCGCACCGAATGTCACATGTTATCATCGTGTAACCCGGTGTCGCCATTTTGTAACAACAAAAATATTCACTTACAAAATCCAAGACAAAGTTGATTTATATGTGATCGGATTGATGATCTCTGTTTCGTTCTGCATGGAACACTTCTTGGACGTTTATCTCAAGTGATAGATGTCGGTTTGTAGTCAGCTCGTCGGTTCAACGTGTATTTTTCCCCGTGTTTATGATATTTTCTTCGCAGTTGTTGTTTCCGTCTGTCAACAAGTAGGCGTGTCTAGCCGATTGTCGTAATCCACTCAAAAAAATAAACCCCAATATATTTCCTTCTCTAAGTTTACAAAATACACTTGTTTTCATGTTAATACTATGAAACTACAACGTTTTCAGTCAAATTAAACTAGCATCATATTAATGTGTATGATTTCCGTGTTAATATCAAGCGCAACAATACACAAAAAGGCTCTCTTCCTTGTAGGAAATAATTTGAGAAAAACTCGGCATGACAACAGAATAAAGTTGCAATTACTGACACTTGCGCATAATTTTGGACTTTCTTATGGTAACAACATATTAATATGATTTTATCGGTTTGAATATATCTCTCTTTTGTTGCATCGCAATTACAACCCCCGAGTTATGACCATCGTTGACGTCGAAAGTCGTTCCATAAATTCGATGCAACATGGCCGCTGCCAGGTGCTTCACGATGGGTTCGAAATTATGACTTTTACATTTTATCAACTCAACACTGATACGAAATATATGATCCGGCTCAATAACTTAGGCAATAATGATGACTTTTGCAGAATGAAGCCCTGCTCAAAACCCCATACGTTAGCTGAACTCGATCCTGTAAGTTTTTGTCCACTGTCAAAACAAGTCTATGTCAAACACTGTTTTTTCTTATTCCACAATTTATTGGTTCATACTTGACGCATATTGTTGCATTAGTATTTTATCTTGACAGCCCTGTGTGCAGGATGTTGATCTAACAACACATTTTTCATATTTTGTTATTTTCTCATCGGTTGCACTTCCTCAAAATTCAGCCATTTTCCAACTCTGTCACGTTTAGGATACCCTTAATTGTTTTGTTTTTTCCCGGACACAAATAGTTATTTTGCAGAATATAGTTTGTTTATCATGAATATTAAGTCCAAGGGTTGCGAACTAAACTGTGTTTGAGTTGATTATGAAAGCCTTCGACGACGAGAAAATTGTTATTTACAACGAAGTTAGGAAACGCGATAATGTTTTTGTTGTTGTTTCGGCATGTTTTCTCACCTAAAGTTATAGAATGGCACTGAACACATCCCTCGAAATATTAGTAACATCGAAGAGAATTTCCTCCGTCTCCATGTACTCCAACAGTTAATTAGACCCAAATGTCACTGACTCAGAAAAATCACCTGCCTCCCATAATTATGACATCAAAAATCCTTTGCAAATTAAATTACGCGTAAACCAGCGTAAACGTATACCTGCTGCAAATAGAGAAGGTGCCGGAATCGGCGTACTCGCTCCAGGGCTAACTCGCCCCAATCGACATGTGCCAACTCGGAATAAAAGGCCAGCTCGGAATAAAAGATGTATACGGGGTGTTATATGGCGTTTGGTCCGTTGTTTCTCAATGAATATTATTGAAATTTGGTGTATATGTCCGGGCTGTGACATGGAATACAACAACGTTTGAATTGTTTTTAAATTTACAAATTTGTTAATTTTATTCATTTTTTTTTCGTTCTGAAACACACTATTGTATATAATATAATAACGAACACGAGACATACATAATTTATAAACTGTTAACAAAAGATATCAAATTCAATACATGACAAAGATGACTCAGTGGAGTTTATAAAGTGAACATAAAAACATTGAGGTAAGAATCTTTTTAAGGAATGCAACTTTATTTAATGATAATAAACACATAAATTAAAATAACAAACATGAGACATACATGATTTATAAACTGTTAACAAAAGATATCAAACTCAATACATGACAAAGATGACTCAGTGAAGTTTATAAAGTGAACATAAAAATATTAAGGTAAGAATCTTTTTAAGCATTACTAAACCGTTTAGCGCAGTCCACTTCACTCATCCGATCATCACCAAACTTCATATTTATCTTGATATTGATCTATCAGATGAGAGCTATCAAATATATTTTTTAATTTTATAGGAAAAAATGGTCGCCAGCGGCCATATTGCATTTACGTTATATGTTATTGCGTCATGTCGATATCTAGTATTACTTAGAAATTTCACCTTTCCAGATTCATAATTGCTCCATTGACTGTAACAGATGGAATTATTCCCCTCTTCGGATAGAGTGTCACTGAAACTTTATTTTGTCAGACTGTCTGTATAGTCACTGATTATATATGGCAATAATCTGTAATAAGATGTAGCACTAATTTATTTTATATTTACATGCAGTGCTGTTTTTATACAACAAATCTACCCCCCCCCCAGATCATCATGTGATCGACCATACATCGCGCGAGGACCTGGTTGAATTAAGGGGGGTTTTTATGGATAACTTCTGTCCTCAAGCTAGATTATACTTATGACATTTAATGGCATGTTTCTAACGTGGAGGTTAGATATGCTTGAGACACCACCACTCTTCAATTCACACCAAGTTATCAGCTGTCATATTCGGATATTAGAACCCATAGCCATGATATACGGTTTATTTTGTGTATACTAGTAATATTGTTATTTATATACCAGTACTGTGTATAACAATGCATATAAATTAATCCATGTATACATGTATATTGATTCAACGGATTCAGTGGTTTTGTCCATCAGTCTATCAAATTTGCGGGGAAAACATGGCCACAAGCAGTACACCCTGCTAAATTTCGAATTTGAATCAATTGGCGCACCCTGCAGCCAGCTTTTATTGGAGAACTTTTCCCCATGTGGATATTTGTGATCCATATTTTGTTCTCAAACTGCCAGCGGTGATCTTGAATTTTACTATTTTTATGGCTAAATAATTTCATGTCGAAATAATTGACGGATTTCTTCAGTTCTGTTCACACAAAAATTACAGAAGATAGCACTGATAACACAGACGTACCAGCAAACAAGATTGCAATTAAATATGAATTAATTGCGCTTCAGCGCAATTGAATTGCGCTTCAGCTCAATTATTAATAAATGTGAATTTGGCCTCCCATATATGGTAAGCAATTCTGCAAAACTACAAGTATTTGTCTATATCGAAACACGAATTTAGACGCTGAAGTAGCGATACTAATGCAAACAATATCAGCTGTTTCCGTTAGCAAATGTTTTGGTCGAAAATTTCCTACTTGCGCCTAAAGAATAGTGCATACCCAATTGTTAAATATTACACCCAGAAACCCAATTAACAAATAACAACTGAATACGTGATAAAACGGGATCATGTGTTCTTCTTTAGAACTTATCGCAGTAATGAACTATTTTCAATTTTCTGCGGAATTTCGCGTAGTTCCATTGATAATACACGCGCCAATAATTGTTTACCTTTTTTAAAACAGAAGTATCTACAGTGAGATAACAATATCTAAGCAACGTTTGGAAAGTGTTACCCATGCCCAGGTCCTGGCGAAAGGGAGCGCATCGTATGTCATTTAAAATTACGGTTATTTCATATGGAAACATATAACAAAAACACTTGTCCCCACACCCGGTTGTAACTAGCAATCTGATTGACAACAACGTCACGTTTAAATCATGCACCATGTCCTCCGTAACTCTTGGCAGTGGGGGTGTAAGAGCACGTGAAACATCGGGGTTATATGAATGACCCTTGAACTAGCAGTTTCACCAATCGTGACGTTGTTCTAGCACGATGAGCTTGACGTCACCTAACACAGGATCGATAGGTCTGCTACTGAGTTATTCTTATTGGTGCTGATTGGTGTGAATTTATCTGATAACCTATGAAAAGCACACCACATGGTAGCTATTGGTGTGGGGACAAAACCGTTATCTCCGCGAACATCGTGGGATACATGGAGATTTAATACCCGGATGTCTCTTTTTGTAACCCCTTGGCTCCGCCTCGGGGTTCAAAATCGAGAACCAGGTATTAAATATCCATGCATGTACCCCCGATATTGCAGAAGATAACTATAATATTACCACTGTCGCTCATATGTAATATGGCAATGTAATTTCATTCCCCACTAGCTAGTGTATGGCCAACATTGCTCGAGAATATTTAACTGTGGCTTTTGTCCCATTAATTCGGAGAATTTACTACCTATATTTGGAAATTTCAGCTGACATATTTAGATATAACAATGCATGTTCGTAAATAACACGCACAATAAGAACGCGACTGCACCTCGGCATGTCACTTCTAGGTGAGGTTTTGATGCGTCCGAACCTGAACGAAAATTGTCCGAACCTGAACGAAATTTGTCCAAACCCGAACGAAAATTGTGTCTGAACCCGGGGGGGGGCGGGGGTCGCACAAAAGTTTTATCATACAGGGCCGGGGTGGTGGGTTCGAAGAGGCCCGAAAAAATGAGTTTGTGCAAATTTTTTTCTATTCACATTTTTGCCCTTGTTTTAAGTTGTTCAAATATATTCATTAATAATTGTGTTCTGAGGCAGGTTATGGCTTTACAGACACTTAGGAACAGGGTAGGTATAAGATATAAGTAATACAGGTGAGATCTTCCAAAAACATACCTATACCGGGCGGGGTGGGTGCATCTCAGAGGCCTGAAAAAAATTGTTTGTGCAAATTTTTTTCAACCCACATTATGGACATTGTTTTAAGTTGTTTTCACTAATAAATGTGTTCTAACATAGATTATGACCTTAACCAACACTTAAGAACATATGTAGGTATAAGATAAAGCACTCTCTGCCCATATAAAAAAAAACCCGGGGTACATACCCCGGTATACCTGGGTATACCGTGGTTTACCAGGGTTGTACCCTGGTATATTCCCAGTTGTACCATGGTACAACCCTGTCTGTCCACGGGTACAACCATGGTTGTACCCCGGTGCAATCTTGACACAAAGCATAAAGTTACAAATTATTGGCTAATCAGCCTATGTGAAGATTTTTGAGGGACCTTCTAACTACATGACATAGTGCGAAGCTGAAAACCTCACAATACTTCAGGGGTTGCAGATTTTTTTCGCACCTTGGTATACCCCGGTGTGATAAATCACTTTTATGGAAATGGTGTTCAAGCTGCTGGAGAGACAATTCTGAGCTATAGCTCTGTTTAGAATGGTCAGGTTTTTCAGACTACCCTCTCCCCTATACATATATTGCACCACAATGCCATGTTCTTTGATCCAAGTAGTATGTGACATAATTTCCCATATTAAAAAAAGCCTGGGGTACATACCCCGGTATACCCGGGTATACCATGGTGTACCCCGGTAGCCATGTCTATCCTCAGATACAACCCTGGTTGTACCCAGGTACAATCTTGACACAAAGCATTGAGTTACACATGTTTGATGCTTAAATTCGGGGCATATAATACTGACCACCTGTGAATGGGAAGGTACAGTGGAAAATTCTACAACACAGCTGCCTCTTTATACCACCTGCTTATACTGGGGCCAATGCAATGCTACAGGTGGTATCAATTTCAACAATCCACATACTTTGCAATTTTATTGTATCACTGCTGATAAGGCTACTCTGTCTGCCATTTAGCATTGGGTAGAGAGGAAGAGAGAGAGTTGCATTGATTAAATTTAATTAGACCAACATGTCTGGAATCTCAAATCTGTGTTAATGTCATGCTGGAACACCATTCATTTGATGTTTTTGTGGCTATGTGAGAGTTTCTGATCACCATTTTTTTTCTGAATTCCGATGAAAAACACAAGTTGTTGTAAGAAATGTTATATTGTGTACAGGACATTAAAATTCTGTGTGAGATATCTTGAAGAATTCAACATTGACGTCATCGACCACGGGTGAATTTATGAAAGTGGTTATATAGAATTCTAACACATCTACTAATGTACATGTACAACATTCATCAACCGACAGTGTCAGCACTCAAGAACAGCACAGCAGTGCAGAATCTGTTGAATCGCCAACAGTGTCCGACACATCTTCCAGTGAATCTTTTAATGTGAGTTTGCTTCTAATATTTTATCAAAAAAAATTATTTATATCAAATTTATTACATTCGTGATCACGAAAAATAAAGATTTGTCGCAGTCACGGATGGCATAATTTTCGGTTCCCTCTCATACTAGTGTTACACCTTTTAATTCCCACCAATCACTCAAATTTAACACTTTCTTATGTAAATAAAAGCCAATTACTGTAACGTTTTTGGCTTTTGTTTCCATAACAAAGCGTACTAACTTGACAATAACATACTATTTATGCGATATTTATGATTGTTATCAGAAAAAAATTTGTATTTAATATAACATTCTTTCTGTTTATGTTGGTGTTTACGGATGTGAAAAGTTTAACAGTAATGCCCACAGCTAACACTTACTGCATGAGCATTTAAATCACGATGAATCCTGAATTTAAAGCAATTAAAAGCAAAATTTCAAACAGAAATGTCACATTCACAACAGTAAGCACCTTAATAAGAAATCACAGCAATTTGTGTGAATGCCATTCTATTAGACTTAATAATGCTTATTAATGTTGAACCATAATGAATCAACCAAGCAAGCATTGGTTCAATCACAACTTAGGGTTATATGCCATACATAATCAGCGCGTAAATAGTATATTGTCGCCAAGACGTACGCTGACCAGTGTACTTAAACAAGAGACTGTGCGTGTTACAGAAGTTGTGTAACAGAAGTTTTGCTTCTATTTACATAACGCAGCGCAAATCTATTGGTTAATCGCACCAAAATGATATAAACGCTCTTTATTATTTCCATATCATGATAACAGAAACAAATAACGCTCTTTATGTTTACCATACCCAGATCTGAATACAAGCCAGGGAAAGTAACTTTTTATGCTTTTGTTTACATAACAAAGGGGAAAAGTTAACAATAACTTACTGTTTATGCCATATTTCTGATTAACATAAGAACAAGGTCTGTCTATATCTTACTATTCCTTCTGCTTGTGGCGGTTTTGACGGGGATGAATATTTTAACAGCATACCCACCACAAGGCCCCCCCCCGTATCTTTAATGTGCAATATATTCAAACTCTTTTCATCACTAAAATAAATGTTTTGAGTAAAAAGCTTATGGGAATAAATTGATCAATAAATGTGAATTTACCCTTGTTTATTGCCAGATTTAAACGGACAGTAAGAATTATCTAGAATCCAACTCAATTAAATGTTTAAATTGAAATGTTATTCTCTTGTAGATGTAATAAAGTTGCAATTCCCATTGGAGAACATATGGCCGACATAAGAATATATATCAGAGAAAAGCTGAAGAACAATAATAAGCTGACGAAAAGACGACAGCAGACATAGAAAGACAGACTGGCAAAAGCAGAGAGAGAGAGAGGAATTGCCACAATAATTTAAAGTTCCACAATCCGTCTAAACACCCCTTAATTACAATTTCTCTGGCAATGTGGAAAAAAATTATTTGATTTGAGTTGATGAGCAAATTTTCAAAATGTGTTATTTATGATCACCACCTCAAATATTTGGCGGCCTAGAAAGAATTCTACTGACTTCTTCCAGAACTATTAAAGACATGCCTGAAATGGCATCCGCGTATATCTACTGGAAAAAGTGAACAGAATTTTTTCTAGGCTGCCAAATATTCGGGGTGGAGAAAAATAACTATCAGCTTTGATGGTTGGGTTCCTTGACTCGATTCAAATATCGTTTAACCCTGAAGAAATAGTAAGTTAGAGGTGTTTAATCAGATTGTGTATCTTTAAATATTTTATATTTGTTATAATCACTATTAATATTTTGAAAAAAGCCTTACTACCCAAATTCCGTGTCAGTTTGTCTTTCAGGGGTTCAATCATACATCACCACCCTGCAATGCCTGCACGAGCAAAAGCAATGGATAGGTTTAATTCATACTTTGTTTACTTTAATTCAACATGAATTAAATAACTAGTTTAAAAGATTATACTACTATATGTTCCACAAAATACCATATACATTCAAAGACTAGCCTTGATTCAACCATACTTATATTAGTTTTAAAAATAATTATGATTGTTGATCATTTTTCATTTCGAGTGACTGTCAGAATACACCTTTGATGCTTGGACTGCCAAAAATTTAATGCCCCTTTAATTTTCACCCAGTTCGACAATATCCAATGTACTAGTATTCCGATAAATATTATGAGCCTTTGAATAGCTCTTGAAATTTGTGTTCATACATTTTGTCACAGATTTGATAGAGATTAGTAGATAAATGTATAGAATGCCGCATATATATTGAAGAAAAATATAGAAATAAAATATTTCAGTTGTCTTTGTGTCCTGGCACTTGTATTCTGAACACCGAACAAAAAAATTCGAGTTAACTGCTATAATACTGCTATAATAAAGATTTTATCGAATGGTACTGTTTGCAGTGGTTTATGGGATGGGTTTGCATGTGTTGCAACCAATCCGACCACCACTGCAAACAGTACCATTCGATAGAATCTGTATTATAGCAGTTAACTCGAAAAATGTTGTTCGCCGTTCAGAATATATAAGTGTCATGGAACAAATACAACTGAAATATTTTATTTCCATATGTTTCTTCAATATATATGCAGCAATCTATACCTATATTTCTTTACCCACTGCAACCAGTATTCTTACCCATTGCAGAGGACCGGTTCACAGGGGGTGCTAATTTAGGGCAGAAATATATATGGATAAAGTGCATATGCATTGTATATACACACCGTGGTATACCACGGTACATTATAGTACTGGTACCCCGGGATATTCGACAAACACCCCGGTACCAGTAGTACCTGGATATACCGCGGTGCTAGTACCTGGATATACGACGGTACTAGTATCTGGGTATACCGCGGTACTGGTACCCCGGGATATTGGACAAACACCGTGGTACTAGTACCTGGGTATACCGCGGTGCTACCACCTGTGTATACCGTGGTACTAGTACCTGGGTATACCGCGGTGCTATCACCTGGGTATACCGCGGTACTGGTACCCCGGGATATTGGACAAACACCCCGGTACTAGCACCTGAGTATACCGCGGTACTAGTACCTGGGTATACCGCGGTAATGGTACCGCGGTATACCCAGGTGGTAGCACCTCGGTAAACCCAGGTACTAGTACCGCGGTATACCCAGGTCCCACTAGTACCGGGGTGTTTGTCCAATATCCCGGGGGTACCAGTACCACGGTACTTTGCACCCAGGTTGTACCCTGGTTTTTTTTAATATGGGCATGGTGCCAAATAAAAGTGATGACTGAATAGGAGTGCTGGTTTACATTTCACCTCAAATTAATATTGAATAGCGCCTGATAGTGCTGGCATTTTCACTCTGGCATGTCTAATGACCAAATAATACTAGTGCTGCAGAGTGCTGGCTAACAAAATACCTCAAATTAAAAAATAAACATGCCAGCCTGTTTATTTGGCTCCAAAGAGCGATACTTATATACTATACTAGAAGGTGACCCGACTTCGTCCGGGCTTTGGCCTTGAATTGTCTATTTTGAAGGCCAAGGTCAAGTGGGGTCACGATTTGACCCGTCCAAAACATTGCCCGAACAAAAGTACCCGACAAAAGTACCCGTCGACATCCATCCGGTTTTACCAGATTTGACCTTGAATTGATCATTTTTAAGGTCAAGGTCAGGTCGGGGTCACGATTTGACCCGCCCAAAACACCCATTGGACAAAAGTAACCCTATGTATAAAATTTCGTCAAAATACCATCAAAATTGGCGATTTGACCTTGAATTGACCCGATTTCAATGTCAAGGTCACGTCGCACAGGCAAATTAATAGGCTTATGTCACCCCCGGCCGAAAATACCCCCACATACCAAGTTTCATCGAAATCGGAGAGGCCGTTTTCGAGTTCATCGATTACACACACACAAACAGATCTTCCAAAATATATAATAGACTAGAAGGTGACCCGACTTCGTCCGGGCTTTGACCTTGAATTGACCATTTTGAAGGTCAAGGTCGGGTGGGGTCAAACACCAACACCCCAAAAATGGTGGAAATCGGCCCAGCGGATACCGGGAAATCGGCGCAGCGGATACCGAGATACCCTATGCATCAAATTTCGTCCGTAAAAATCCGCCAGATTAACCCGATTTGATTTCCACTCAAGTATATAAACGCGCCTCATATACACACGCTCATTAATTATCAAGTTTCAACGTAAAGATAAATTACCATCGGTGCCCGAGATATCGCCAAGACGTCTGAAACAGTCAAATGCATCGGCCGGTTAAGCGTTAACGTGATCTAACGTTATGACCTCTAACGACGTCATAGAAGTTACGCATTGTTTTTATCCTGATGGAAGATAGTACCACTTCTTCTTGATAATTGAGGCAGATAACTAAAACGGATACATACGCATTATATATCGTTGGAAAGAGGAAACACGAAAGATTCTCACAGTGTCATTATTATGACTGGCATTTTATTATTCGCGCTGTTTCGAATCGATTTGTAAGCACCGAACTCAAATGAAAGTCCCGTAACACAGCGTAAAAACAGATTTGACCTCGGCACGTGAAAAGTTGACCTCGGATCTGAAAATCAATAGGCCTATGTCACCCCCGGCCGAAAATACCCCCACATACCAAGTTTCATCGAAATCGGGTCGGCCGTTTTCGAGTTCATCGATTACACACAAACACACACACAAACAGATCTTCCAAAAATATATAATAGACTAGAAGGTGACCCGACTTCGTCTGGGCTTTGACCTTGAATTGTCTATTTTGAAGGCCAAGGTCAAGTGGGGTCACGATTTGACCCGTCCAAAACACTGCCCGAACAAAAGTACCCGACAAAAGTACCCGTCGACATCCATCCGGTTTTACCCGATTTGACCTTGAATTGATCATTTTGAAGGTCAAGGTCAGGTCGGGGTTACGATTTGACCCGTCCAAAACACCCAGTAGACAAAAGTTACCATATGTATAAAATTTCATCAAAATACCATCAAAATTGGCGATTTGACCTTGAATTGACCCGATTTCAAAGTCAAGGTCAATTCGCACGGGCAAATTAATAGGTTTATGCCACTCCCCGGCCGAAAATACACCCACATACCAAGTTTCATCGAAATCCCGTGATATTCGGGCGTTTGACCTTGAAATGACCCGATTAAAAGGTCAAGGTCACGTCGCATGGGCAAATCAATAGGCCTATGTCACCCCCCGGTCGAAAATACCCCCACATACCAAGTTTCATCGAAATCGGGTCGGCCGTTTTCGAGTTCATCGATTACACACACACACAAACACACACACAAACAGATCTTCCAAAATATGTAATAGACTAGAAGGTGACCCGACTTCGTCCGGGCTTTGACCTTGAATTGTCTATTTTGAAGGCCAAGGTCAAGTGGTGTCACGATTTGAACCGTCCAAAACATTGCCCGAACAAAAGTACCTGACAAAAGTACCCGTCGACATCCACCCGGTTTTACCCGATTTGACCTTGAATTTATAATTTTGAAGGTCAAGGTGAGGTCGGGGTCACGATTTGACCCGTCCAAAACACACAGTGGACAAAAGTAACCCTATGTATAAAATTTCGTCGAAATCCCATCAAAATTGGCGATTTGACCTTGAATTGACGCGATTTCAAGGTCAAGGTCATGTCGCACGGGCAAATGAACATGCTTATGAGACTCCCCATACGAAAGTATCCCCACATACCAAGTTTCATCGAAATCCCGTGATATTCGGGCGTTTGACCTTGAAATTACCCAATTTCAAGGTCAAGGTCACGTCGCACGGGCAAATTAATAGGCCCATGTCACCCCCCCCCCCCCCCCCCGGCCGAAAATTCTCCCACATACCAAGTTTCATCGACATCGGCTCGGCCGTTTTCGAGTTCATCGATTACAGACAGACAGACACACACACACACAGATCTTCCAAAATATATAACAGACTAGCAGGTTAGCCCGCCACTGGCGTGCTTGGTCAGAAACATGACAATGTTTTATGTTTTGTTTGTGTTTTTCAATGAGTTAATATTGGGTTTTTCAATATTTTACCCGATTTGACCTTGAATTGATCATTTTCAAGGTCAAGGTCATGTCGGTGTCACAATATATAATTTGTGGGTACCCGTTTGAAGGTTAAGACTGACCCGATGAAAAATTCCCCCGTTCCTAGGAACGACAGACATAAGAATGTTTCACACAATGCGACGTCGACGATCCCCGTGTGTTTTTACACTTATATACGAAGTTTGAGCTCACCTAGGGCGGAAAAACTTACCCGATACGCGTTCTTAGGAACACAACACGCTCCGCGTTCTTAGGAACACAACACGCTCATGTCTATACACGCCCAGACCCAGAAGAGGTATGATTAACCTGCCCGTGGCCATTGAGCAGCCCCTGTCAGAGGTTGTCCACCCTTACGAGATGGTCAATAGTCCCCGCAAAGTTAATCCCGTCGTGAACCCTATCCTCGCAAAGAGCGGACAGTCAATTAATCCCGTCGTGAACGCCATCACCAACGCGACGTAATTTTGTTTGGTATCATGTGTTGCATTCTAAAAATAGGAAAGCACTTGTTCCCGTATACGTTTGCGTAAATACGAAATTGTGAGTGTTGGTTTGTAACCGGGATTTCTGAGAAGCATTATGCCTATAACTACCCTCCCATAAGCCCTGACCTAAGTGTCATACATACTATAACAATGATGTTGTAAGAGTACTATGGCATCCAATAAATCTCCCGCATATGAAACCACTCAATGTTCCCGTATATCTCTCTGCAGATGCTAATAACGTTGAATGGTAAACAGACGCTCTTTATAGCGATGCGTCAAAAACAAACGCTCATTAAATAATCACTTAACCCACGCCGTGCCTTTGCGGTGATTTGTGAGTGGATAAAGGGTGCTCAGAGCTTCTCCAAAACGCGACAACTACGGTGTTCGTGGGTTTTTACCCTTATATGGGAAGTTTGAACTCAATCGAGCCAGCCGTTTTCGATTCTATAAAGTACATATATATATATATATTAACGCGACATCGGCCGGTTAAGAGTTAACGCGATCACGTCACGATCTGTTGATGGCGTAATATATTTACGCAATGTTTTTCGATGAGCGAAGCATGGTCCTGCGTTCTTCCCGATAATTAAGGTAGAAACTGTAAACGTACACAGGCGTGTGATATATCATTGGAAAGATGAAGCGCCACAGATTCTAACCGTGCAAATTATATGACTGGAAATTTATTATTCGCGCTATATCGAATCGATTTGTGAGCACCGAACTGAAATATATTAGCGCAAAACGGCGTAAAAACAGATTTGACCTCGGCACGTGAAAGTTGAGCTCGGATCTGAAAATTAATAGGCCTATGCCACTTCCCGACAGAAAATACCACCACATACCAAGTTTCATCGAAATCGGCTCGGTCGTTTTTCGAGTCCATCGCGATCACACACACACACACACACACACAGACACACATATCTTCCAAAATATATAATAGATATATATATATACGGAAGTCTCAAAATATATAGTATAGACTAGCCGTTGTCCGGGCTATTCAAAAACCAAATTTCAAGTCGATAGCTCTACCCAGCCCGACGTTGTCCGGGCTATTCAAAAACCAAATTTCAAGTCGATAGCTCGACCCGTTTCCGAGATCTGGTCTGAGCATGCGCGAAGCTGGCGTCGCACGGGCTCGGCGACCCGATAAAATTCGTATCCGGGGCAAGATACATTCACATAGCAAATTTCAAGTCGATAGCTCCACCCGTTTCCGATATCTCGTCTGCGCATGCGCGAAGCTTGCGTCGCCGACCCGATACAATTCGTATCCGGGGCAAGATACATTCACATAGCAAATTTAAAGTCGATAGCTCCACCCGTTTCCGATATCTCGTCTGCGCATGCGCGAACCTGGCGCCGCACGGGCTCGCCAATACGACAACGTCGACCGCCTGGTCAAACTGCACACACGTACCAAGTTTCGTCCCGATCGGTCGAGAATCGTAGATTTGTATAAATGACATACAGACATACAGACAGACAGACAAACAGAGGTCTTCAAAATATATATGAGACTAGCCGATGAGCCCGACGTTGTCCGGGCTATTCATCCGGGCTATTCAAAAACCAAATTTCAAGTCGATAGCTCCACCCGTTTCCGAGATCTCGTCTGCGCATGCGCTGCACGGGCGTCGCACGGGCGTCGCACGGGCTCGCCAATACGACAACGTCCACCGCCTGGTCAAACTACACACACGTACCAAGTTTCGTCCCGATCGGTCGAGAATCGTAGATTTGTATTAATGACAAACATACAGACAAACATACAGACAGACAGACAAACAAACAGACAGAGGTCTTCAAAATATATATGAGACTAGCCGATGAGCCCGACGTTGTCCGGGCTATTCAAAAACCAAATTTCAAGTCGATAGCTCTACCCAGCCCGACGTTGTCCGGGCTATTGAAAAACCAAATTTCAAGTCGATAGCTCTACCCGTTTCCGAGATCTGGTCTGCGCATGCGCGAAGCTGGCGTCGCACGGGCTCGGCGACCCGATAAAATTCGTATCCGGGGCAAGATACATTCACATACCAAATTTCAAGTCGATAGCTCCACCCGTTTCCGAGCTCCACCCGTTTCCGAGATCTGGTATGCGCGAAGCTTGCGTCGCACGGGCTCGGCGACCCGATAAAATTCGTATCCGGGGCAAGATACATTCACACACCAAATTTCAAGTCGATAGCTCCACCCGTTTCCGATATCTGGTCTGAGCATGCGCGAAGCTTGCGTCGCACGGGCTCGGCGACCCGATAAAATTCGTATCCGGGGCAAGATACATTCACACACCAAATTTCAAGTCGATAGCTCCACCCGTTTCCGATATCTCGTCTGCGCATGCGCGAAGCTGGCGTCACATGGGCTCGGCGACCCGATAACATTCGTATCCGGGGCAAGATACATTCACATAGCAAATTTCAAGTCGATAGCTCCACCCGTTTCCGAGATCTCGTCTGCGCATGCGCGAATCGGGCGCCGCACGGGCTCGCCAATACGACAACGTCGACCGCCTGGTCAAACTACACACACGTACCAAGTTTCGTCCCGATCGGTCGAGAATCGTAGATTTGTATAAATGACATACAGACAGACAGACAGACATACAGACAGACAGACAGACAGACAGGCAGACAAACAGAGGTCTTCAAAATATATATGAGACTAGCCGATGAGCCCGACGTTGTCCGGGCTATTCAAAAACCAAATTTCAAGTCGATGGCTCCACCCGTTTCCGAGATCTGGTCTGCGCATGCGCGAAGCTGGCGTCGCACGGGCTCGGCGACCCGATACAATTCGTATCCGGGGCAAGATACATTCACATAGCAAATTTCAAGTCGATAGCTCCACCCGTTTCCGAGATCTCGTCTGCACATGCGCGAAGCTTGCGCCGCACGGGCTCGCCAATACGACAACGACGACCGCCTGGTCAAACTACACTCACGTACCAAGTTTCTCCCGATCGGTCGAGAATCGTAGATTTGTATTAATGACAAACAAACATACAGACAGATAGACAGACAAACATGGCGGTCTTCAAAATATATATGAGACTAGCAGGTTAGCCCGCCACTGGCGGCATTCGTCCCATGGCTTTGTTTCAGAAACATGACATTTTTGTAATTATTTTGTTTTTATTTATTTTTGTTTTTTATTTTTGAATATGAATTTAATGTTTTTTAAATTTAATATATTTTGTTTCTGAATTGTTTTTTTATTGTTAATTTTTTTTAATTTTAAATTGTTTTAATTAAATTGTAAATTGTTTTAATTAATTTTTTTGTTTCTGGCGGAAAAATTTACCCGTAGAAATCCCCACTTCCTAGGAACGACAGACAACGCATTCTTTGTTTCGTGAAATCTCTCTACGATAACATTGCATTGAATTTAAAACAAACGCTTCCCGTCGGGAAATCTGTCTTCGGGTCATTGTTGTTGGCATCACGGCTCCCCGAAAACTCCCACATTGCCGAAAACGTGTATTTAGTAATATCGTTGTTGTTGATATTTACGGCTTGGTGGCTATTTTCTTATTTAGCAAGTTTGAGCTCAATCGGTTAGAGTCTATAAAGGACACACTCATATATATGACACTTCCCGTAGGTAGCAAGTTTGAGCTCAATCGGCATTCCCTGGAATTTCCCGTAGATTGGCAGATTCCAGTAGCTTTATAACGGTATATCTGGGGAGAAATCTGATGCTATATTTGTGATTATCTGGGATGATTTCGGTATATACCAAAGGTATATACTGTAAAAACAGAGCGCGCCATCCGTGCTCGCAGGGAATAAATTTCGAGCGATAACGTTTGCGTTCCCGTATAACTCTGCAGATGCGAATAACGTTGAATGGGAAACAGACGCTCTTTATAGAGATGCGTCAAAAACAAACGCTCATTAAATAATCACTTGATTAACCCCCGCCGTGCCTTTGCGGTGATTTGAGATTGGAGAACGGGTGCTCTGAGCTTCTCTAAACCGCGACAACGGTCGTGTCGGTGGGATTTGACACTTACATAGGAAGTTTGAGCTCAATCTTTACACGCGTTTTGGATTCTATGAAGTACATATATACGAAGTCTCAAAATATATAGTACTAGCAGGTTAGCCCGCCACCGGCGGCTTGTCCGAAACATGAGATTTTTTAAATATATATTTTTTATTTTTAGCTCCACGCGTTTCAATAAGAACAATTTGTACCCGGTAGCTCCACCCGTTTCCGAGATCTGGTCTGCGCATGCGCGAAGCTGGCGTCGCACGGACTCGGCGACCCGATAAAATTTGTACCCGACGCAAGATACATTCACATAGCAAATTTCAAGTCGATAGCTCCACCCGTTTCCGAGATCTCGTCTGCGCATGCGCTGCACGGGCGTCGCACGGGCTCGGCGACCCAATAAAATTTGTACCCGGCGCAAGATACATTCACATAGCAAATTTCAGGTCGATAGCTCCACCCGTTTCCGAGATCTGCCTTTCTGCATAATATTTCGAGCGATAACATTGCATTGAAATGTCAGACTCCCATCGTGAACCTCAACACGAAGTATACACGTGTTTCGAGCGATAACATTGCATTGAAATGACTCCCATCGTGAACCTCAAGACGACGTAAAACACGTGTTGCGTTCTAGGAAATGCACCCAATGCAGATGCTAATAACGTTGACTTCGTATATATATATATAATATGATAAGAACGTACTACGTTATTCGAAAACTTACTCCATCTAAGGCCATGATATGTAAATGTACAATTAGATTAGATGAATAATAATTGTACCCGCACAGGTTGATACTTTGACGTATATTCTCAAGTCGCATGTGCCGGTTTAAATCCGGTTTCAATGGTGCCGTGTATTTATATTTCACGGACATGTACCGGTATATAACAATTGAATGTATGTTCCACGCACTGTTACTGAAAGCATACATATCATTTGGACCTTATTGGTTAAGACATGGATGGCCTTCGTTCTATGTTATAATTTAGCAATACCAGTTACTAAATTATAATACCCTGACCCTGTATGTTGTAAAGAATATACTAATATTATACTATAATAGTATAATACTATGATAGTATGAATGCCATATTATCCTCAAAACACACATTGTGTGAGTCGAGCGCTTGTTTATATACAGCACATAGAGAGTGATCAATAAGAACAACACTCAACACCGAGGAAATGTGTTTAGGAGACTTATTCGCAGTGACTCATTCAATGCCGAAATCTTGAAAGGTGAGGGTTAGCTAGCGCTATACTGATCAATACGTTATGAACAATTTGGTGGAATTTCTAACCAAAGTTCACTTAATGCATGGGGTATATCTGGCGATTAGTGTGTTGGTATCTCATACTATTTACATAACATGGGGTTCATATACATGATTTAGAAATAGCATTTAATACAACTATTAGTTATTTAAGTCAGGCATTTAGGTTCATTGTACCTGTGTACATCTGGTGGGCTAAGTCCTCATTTTGGAAGATTCGTCAGGACTCTATATATCAGCCATTTATTAACTCTGAAATGTTTGTAAAAGTAAAACATAAAATGATCCAGACAGACTGATGGACAAAACAAAGCAAAGCACTGCCACTGATGGTTATTTAAACCAAATATCCGGCTACCACCTTTGACCAAAAAATCTTAACAAAATATGTACCATGCAAATTTCCATTGCGAGCTATTTATGAATACTGAATAGAACCTGGTATAAAATTGTCTACTGTGAGGGTTTACGAGCAGATAATTTAACCCATTCACAATACAAACCGTTCATAGCACCATGCATACATGGCCTCATTAGCCCGAAGACGAGTGTGACCCGCCACACAGTAGTATTTCAACCAGGCTATACTCATGATTCATTCAACGAACTGGATAATGCATGTACACTTCTGCTACAGTGATTGGTACCTGATAGCACTATAGGTGCTAATGATATGATATTATTATTATATGCATATCGCGATTCAATTTAGTCTTTTAGACTAGGACAAATTATTGAAATTTCAGCACGCAGTGACGAATGGTGACCTCGTATAATGATAATTTTGTTTCTCATTTATAATAGCATCCTATTCCATGCCTAAGCTAAAATAAACACTCTGTAACAAATGAATTTGGTACCCGGAGAAGTTCCAAAAAAAAGGGAACACTATCAGTTCAGATTATGCATTGCATGTACGCAGTAAAACACATTTCAAATAACTTGAATTATAGGTATAAACGGACTGAAATGTAGAAATTACAGTAAGTTTGCAGCACAACCTTCCCCGAAGCAGCATGCAATTTGCCCAAAAGTTCCAAAAATAGAGAGCGCCACTGTGTGGTAGGATTTACATGTCATCATGACATAAACTAGATCATGCCATGAATCTCTACTAAAGCTAACGCCCGTAGAGATCATATTCCACCTGTACAAAACCCGGGAACTTTTTTTAAGTTTTGACAGGGAACCTTATAAAGTCAAAAAAAATAACATGGGGAATGTACTTCTTTGTTCATACATGTACCTGTGGCTTAATGATTTATTCATCGGTACGTCAGTGAAGTTCCCAGCTCGATATTACAGAATTGCTTTCGCGTTATGTCGCTTAAACCAAAGAAAAAAGATTGTATGTTTCCGGTAACGGAGCGAAAAAATTAGGGTAGGTACTAGGTAGGGAAATTTTTGTTTTTAATTTTATTTCGATATTTTTTATCCAGCTGCAGAAATATTGAACTACATTGACCGAAGTGACATAAAATGCCCACCCGTATTGTGGGGAAAGTACTAGTATTACTTGACCAACAGTGGAAACTGGAAATATACATTAAGGTTGATAAAAAAAATCAAATTTCATGCTTAGGTATGTTTTTTATTATTCACATACATGACATGTAGCACATTTTCATAAATTTGGCTATAAACTTGGTAGGAAATTGATGTCACTAACTTTTTATAAGAATTTTACCAATAATACCGCCATTATATATACTGTACTGTACTGTACTTGTATTGTGACGACTACATCCCATTGTCTGGGGATAGCCAGTACGTCCACCCAGCATGCCTGGTTTTTGGAGACAGTAGCTATACCCCTAACATATGTGGTGATAACCTCTATAAATGTATATATACACCCACCATGTCTGTTGATAGTGTTCCATAAGTCCCAAACAAGACATAAAGCACTGTAAAAGCAGGCAGGAGATAGTCTGAGATACACTCTCAGGAAATTAAAATTGCAAAATGTATGCCAATCAATCCACAACACATCACACACCGGGGGCCTTTGAGACAGCCGTCAATTCATGGTCACTTTTCACAGGGATATGTTAGAAACCATGTGTTTTGCACACCAAAGGTCATCAATATTTATGAGCATTAGTGGTAACAAAACTCTAAATTTTAGAAAATTTTGACTTTTTCTCAAAATATCAATAAAAAGTTTATGGTCGGCGGGTTATTTTTAGGGTCGGTCGATGTACGGAAACATAGTATCTTTTTACTTTGGCCTTACGACAATAATTTTCGTGACGGGGAATAAAATAAATATTTATCACGGAATCGGGTCTCAAAAGTCACGTGAATGAATACATCATTTAAGCAACAGGTATGAACAAAGAAGTACAATCCCCGCGTTACTTTATAAGGTTCCCTGTCAAAACTTAAAAAAACTTCCTGGGAATTGTAAAGGTGGAATATGATCTCTACGGCGTTCTAGCTTTAGTAGATATTCATGAATCATGGCATGATCTAGACATAAACAATCTTACTTCTTCTTAGTTGTGTTGATATGTCGTTTGGGACAAGCGTGTCTCCGTGTATTTATGTATCCTATGTATGTTACTTTCACAAAACTAGCCCTAGTAGTATTCACATTCAAATTAAACAAAGCGGAATGTATATACAAATAGTACAATCCTTGAATTCACGTTGTGATCACAATGTGATCACGATTCATGGTATTCACCGGAAATCTGGCCATTAATTAGAATCAGATAATTTTTAACTAACGCCCGCTAAATTCACGTTGAAAAGACGAAGTCAGAATAATTCCTCACGTCCAAGATGAAGCCTAATTTCATTTCAATTTCAAGGATTTTAATTTTTGTTTTGAGAATTGTCCCGACCTTGTCCTTCACCTTGTTGGAATAACCGGAAATGTGTTTTGATTTTTTTTCCGGTCTTCGCTAATGACAGCTGTTGTTAAGCGGGACACACTAATAGTTGTAGTCCGAGCCCGAGCCGAGTCCAGTAAAATGTGTAGTTGGGATTTTCAATTTCGTTTATAGTCGTTAATATAATTCCAATAGTGATGAATTTTGGTTGGTGGTAAGTTATGCCAAATACAAATAAAAAAAAATAAAAAGATAATTTGTAAGTCTTATATTTCAACTTTTATCGACATTTTTCGTTCTCCAGCACACTAAAAGTTGTAGTTGGAATCAGCCGAGCCGGCCGCCGAGTCGCTAATTAGCTGTTAATTGCTATTGTTAGGAATATGTTGGCGGCTCAAATCAATGGATTTATCAGTTAAGACAAGGGTGTTTGCAACTCTAGACTATTAGTATTGGGTGTTTTGTATCATTTGAGGTTTTTTGGGAAATAATAATTTAGAAAGTGAAATACATGATAAAATAAATTTAATCACAAAACATAGAATAATATAAAGACATTAAATTCACAGAATAACATGCGGCATACAGTTTCATGTTCGGTGCTGGATGGCACCTCTCAGAATACGTTCAATTCTCCTTTTATATCGGACGATTTATTTTATCATGTATTTCACTTTCTAAATTATTATTTCCCAAAAAACCTCAACTGATACAAAACACCCAATACTAATAGTCTAGAGTTGCAAACACCCTTGTCTTAACTGATAAATCCATTGATATGAGCCGCCAACATATTCCTAACAATAGCAATTAACAGCTAATTAGCGACTCGGCGGCCGGCTCGGCTGATTCCAACTACAACTTTTAGTGTGCTGGAGAACGAAAAATGTCGATAAAAGTTGAAATATAAGACTTACAAATTATCTTTTATTTTTTTTTATTTGTAATTGGCATAACTTACCACAAACCAAAATTCATCACTATTTGAATTATATTAACGACAATAAACGAAATTGAAAATCCCAACTACACATTTTACTGGACTCGGCCTCGGGCTCGGACTACAACTATTAGTGTGTCCCTGTTAAGCTTTGGAGTTGGAATAGAGACTGCTGAGAATTGATAAATTAGACGCATTTTTGCGATTAAATTCATTCAGTTGATGGCACCTATGATCTAGTTATCTTGCCAAGTTAACTTTCAGTTAATCATTCATTGAAACATGAACGGCAATAACAAAGACTCAGAGTTTGAAACTGTCAGTTTCAAACACAAACTTGACCAAGTCAGACTCAAACAACGGAAGTCTCAAATCACAGTAAAAGAAGTGTTTTGGTGACATTTTTCGGTCCGAAACAATATATGAAGTAGAATTTTTTATTTAGATCACTCACCTTCTATGTATATTGTTTTCATCTCATCCTTTTGTTGTGTGATAATAGGTAATTTGTGGAAATACTAACGCCGAGGTGGTGAGTTCTGTATTTGAACTACAATTCTTAGCAACAACCATGTCTATGCAACGTCAAATCTGATTGGTTAAGATAGACAATATGACTAATAGGAAAATGGTTTTCATTGCGCCTTTCATTTAAGAGAGCGCCACTTTACGTTACGTTAAGCGCGTGCTCTGATACTATTCTCAGGTAACGTGAACTATATATAGAACACAATAATACAGCTTCATAGGTATACGGATCTCATGCGCGTTACCGTCATGAAAACTTTCAGATTTCGCTTTGCGAAATCTGATTAAGTTTTCTATAATGACGTTATTAACCGCGGCCGTGCTGTTTGAGCTGATTTTTATGACTGGGAGTAGAGTACGGGTGCTCGGAGCTTCTGGAAAACGCGTGGACGACATCGTACGTGTTATTTTACCTTTAGATAGGAAGTTTGAGCTCAATCTGTCCAGCCGTTCCCGTCCTAATGTACTATTTCGAGCGATAACAATTGTCAGACTCCCATCGTGAACCTCAACACGAAGTAAACACGTGTTTCGAGCGATAACATTGCATTGAAGTCAGACTCCCATCGTGGACCCCCAAGACGACGTAAACACGTGTTTGTTCCGGTATAACTTTGGAGACTCTGACTTCATATATATATATAATGACGTTATTAACCCCGGCCGTGCCGTTTGAGCTGATTTCGATGACTGGGAGTGGATAAAGGGTGATCAGAGCTTCTCGAAAACACGAGTACGGCGGTGTCGGTGGGATTTTACACTTACATACAAAATTTGATCTCAATCTGTACACGCGTTTTGGATTCTATGAAGTACACACATATATACACACACATATATATACGAAGTCTCAAAATATATAGTATAGACTAGCAGGTTATCCCGCCACTGGCGGCATTCGTCCCATGGCTTTGTTTCAGAAACATGACATTTTTGTAATTATTTTGTTTTTATTTATTTTTGTTTTTTATTTTTGAATATGAATTTAATGTTTTTTAAATTTAATATATTTTGTTTCTGAATTGTTTTTTTATTGTTAATTTTTTTTAATTTTATATTGTTTTAATTAAATTGTAAATTGTTTTAATTAATTTTTTTGTTTCTGGCGGAAAAATTTACCCGTAGAAATCCCCCCTTCCTAGGAACGACAGACAACGCATTCTTTGTTTCGTGAAATCTCTCTACGATAACATTGCATTGAATTTAAAACAAACGCTTCCCGTCGGGAAATCTGTCTGCATAATATTTTGAGTCTGCCGTACCCGTCGTAATGTCGTCTCTCTGCATAATAGATAACATTGCATTGAATCTGTTGTTGGCATTCAGGGCTTCGGGTCGTTGTTGTTGTGGCATCACGGCTCCCCGAAAACTCTCACATTGCCGAAAACGTGTATTTAGTAATATCGTTGTTGTTGATATTTACGGCTTGGGGGCTATTTTCTTATTTAGCAAGTTTGAGCTCAATCGGTTCGAGTCTATAAAGGACACACTCATATATATGACACTTCCCGTGGGTAGCAAGTTTGAGCTCAATCGGCATTCCCTGGAATTTCCCGTAGATTGGCAGATTCCATTAGCTTTATAACGGTATATCTGGGGAGAAATCTGATGCTATATTCGTGATTATCTGGGATGATTTCGGTATATAACTATATACTGTAAAAACAAAGCGCGCCATCCGTGCTCGCAGGGTTGGTCAGAAACAAATGTTTTTTAAATTTAATGTATGTTCCGTATATCTCTCTGCAGATGCAAATAACGTTGAATGGCAAACAGACGCTCTTCATAGAGATGCGTCAAAAACAAACGCTCATTAAATAATCACTTGATTAACCCACGCCGTGCCTTTGCGGTGATTTGAGATTGGAGAACGGGTGCTCTGAGCTTCTCTAAACCACGACCACGGTCGTGTCGGTGGGATTTGACACTTACATAGGAAGTTTGAGCTCAATCTGTATACGCGTTTTGGATTCTATGAAGTACACACACACACACACACATATATACGAAGTCTCAAAATATATAGTATAGACTAGCCGATGAGCCCGACGTTGTCCGGGCTATTCCAAAACCAAATTTCAAGTCGATAGCTCTACCCAGCCCGAAATTTCAAGTCGATAGCTCTACCCGTTTCCGAGATCTGGTCTGCGCATGCGCGAAGATGGCATCGCACGGGCTCGGCGACCCGATAAAATTCGTATCCGGGGCAAGATACATTCACATCCCAAATTTCAAGTCGATAGCTCCACCCGTTTCCGAGATCTCGTCTGCGCATGCGCGAAGCTGGTGTCGCACGGGCTCGGCGACCCGATAAAATTCGCATCCGGGGTAAGATACATTCACATACCAAATTTCAAGTCGATAACTCCACCCGTTTCCGAGATCTCGTCTGCGCATGCGCGAAGCGGGCGCCGCACGGGCTCGCCAATACGACAACGACGACCGCCTGGTCAAACTACACTCACGTACCAAGTTTCGTCCCGATCGGTCAAGAATCGTAGATTTGTATTAATGACAGACAGACAAACAAACAAACATACATACAGACAGAGGTCTTCAAAATATATATGAGATAGATAACTGTCATTGCAGGTATGGCTATAAGGTGTTCTGATATGATGGTTGGTGGCACCTTTTTGGGAACAACAGTGAAGAAGTCATTAATTAGTATCTGGACTATTTATGTAAAAATTAAACACAATGTTGGCTTATTGGCACTATAAATATTACCTCACAATATCTGTGCATACTGTAGAATAAAACACTTTTTATTTCAAAATGTATTTTTCAGTGTCGAAAACAAAATCATAACCGTTGATAGTTTTTCAATTGTTAAATACTTTTGCCAGCATAAATAATATTTATCCTAATCAAATGAAATGATAACATCTGACTTTTCCAAGGAAATACTAAGACAATATGCACAGGTACTGAGCGTTCTTCGCAGGAAAGGCAAAATCAAATTAAACTTAAACAGTAAAATAAATATGAAAATATACTTAATATAAATCTGATTAATACCGGTATTAAAGACATGTAATGCTGTGTATTAAAACGGACAATTTAAATTTGATGGAAAATGAAAATGATTTACTGTGTTATTAGTACAATGGCCATATTCCAGTTTTGTTCTTTATCCAACATTGTTGCTAAGAAGTAAATGACGTTTATACATAACAAGGTGTTATTTTTAAACAAATAATAATTATTGTATATGCAGGCGTGTGACAGAAACCATTATAAGTGAGAGTACATTCCGCCATTAGTGGACCTAATTGAAATTCACAGTTCATAATATTTGGTAGTTTACTCAATGAATGAAATACTACATGATACTACTGGATGCTATCTCAAATTTATATTGTCAGTTATACATGTGATAAATGAAAACTCAATCACCTGGATTACTTACAAACACGGGCAAGGTATGGTTCAATCAGGCCTGGAAAATGGAAATACGGTGCCTGACATATGCAGAATGAGGTCCCCAAAGGGTGAGTTTAGTGATGCTACCCCGCATAGCGGTCTAGCCTCACCACAATCACACTCTGGAGACCTGATTCTGTTCAGACATTGATCAATAATGGAGAACTTACCTTTGATTATGTTTGATTTGGTCTTGAATAGATTTAAAATCATTTTTTTCTTATTTTAGGGGGTGGGTCCAAAAATATCAGGCGGATTTTTTTTTTTTTTTGTGCACAAAAGGGTGGGTGGGTAGCAAAAGGGCTGTAAAAAAAAAAAATTCACGACCCCCCCCCCCCCTGCTGAACCTAAACAAAATCATCGGGAATATTGCGAATCTGAACCTGAACATTTTCTAATTTTCAAAGGTCGTTTTTCGGAGTTAGACAATAAAAATATCGCCGGTTTTGCATTCCGAAGGTGTGTGGTAACCTAATCTACCCACAACAATACATAAATCTACCAATCCATGAGCCCAGGGCCAACAAATTACGAAAAAGCGAACATTTCGCCGCCTCGATAAAATTTCGAAAAATTATGAGGACTTGACACGCCAAATACAACAATTCACATGCCTGTCATGCGAAAGGCATGTTACGTAGGTGTTTGGCATACAAATTCCTACATAACTTTTTAAAGGTGTATCACCGAAAGATGTCGTAAATTGATGCTTGGAGACAATATATACACTTACACAATATATATTGTTTACTGAGAGCCGCCATCTTGAAACGTACGAACCTAAAGCCCCTGTCACACTCAGGCCGGCGCTCTCATTGCGCTGCAAAAGTATCAAAGCGCCCACCTAAACGCACTAAGGTCTCCAAGAACCGATTGGTGACGCAGTGGACACTGGATACAACGGGCGAGGATATCCATGGTCGCCCATAGGTGCCAGAGCGCCGGGCTTGTTTTATGCATGCACAAAACAAGCGCAGAGGCTCGGCGTTCTGACCAGGACGTAGTCACACTGGAGATCCGTGAACTCGATTACCGGTTACGCGAACAAAGCACAACGGTCATTTGTTTACATTTTCACGTCGAAGCTGCTCCACAAAATCGGTGAGTATTAAACAAAACAATGCTATTCGTCCATATCAGATTAACGGTCGCTCTTTGAATGTATGTTATTTGTCTCCAAATAGGCTAGCATCTCAGTATAATTAGCTGTTGAACCCAACTCTTAGAACAAACTGAAAGGCACGTATACGGTATGCATTTTGAAATCGAGTATTATTTCTGCAAGAACTCGTACAACGGTTACGAGCACCACGCGCATAGGTTAAGGAAACATGTTTAGTAACACGCACACCGGTCATAAATATTATTAAAAAATATTAACTCCTCCATAAAATGGTCGAAATGGAGTATCCCTGTGGGTTTTCAGTAACATAATGTACACAGTAATTAGATTATGGCAAAGTAATACACAAATAGTGCCACAAATGTGCACATGTGTCCGCGTATAACATATACAAGAACTAGGACCGTACTTCTTTGTCCACGTATATAATAGTATTTTCTTCACAAAGAAATATTATTTCAGATGAAAGTCTGAGTTTCGTATAGAATCACCTAGAGTTTTAACAGTGTATACGATTCTATCACTGGTCTCATTCTGCAACATGTTTATGCTAAAGGAAGTATGCAGGATAGTGCTTCAATATATCGCAAGTCGCTTTTGTCTGTTCATTTGGGAAATGCAACTATGTGCATAATAACGTTATATTCTTGTTCACGCGCTTGTAACCCTTCGCTGATCTCATAGAACGATTCTTTTATTTCCAGATTGATGGATGTCGAACCATACAGATGCAGTTATTGGCCGACGAATTTCGAATGATGTTACAATCGTCTGGGGCACTCACCCAACAGCATATTGGAATGATGTTACAATCGTTGAGAAATATGTCAACAAAGAGATCGACGTGGGCTACGGTTTCTATTGAACATTTTTCGAATATTTTAAAAACTGAAGACACTATCAAGAATAAATTCACAATTTCTTATCTTCACATCTGTTTGACAATAGTGAAAGATGATCTCACAGAAAATTCCACCAACTGGCGGAAGAACTGGAGAAAGGAGAGACTAGTAAATACCCTTTGGATGGTGGTACACTCAGCTGGGTTTTCGAATCTGACAGCCAGAGGTGTAAAACATCCAGATACTTTGAGGATACTCTGCATGAAGGCTTTGTCCGGTCTTAGTAAAATTGAGTTAGCAGCAATAATTGCAGAGAACACATGGCGCGACGTCTTTGGAGAATGGCAGCACAAAAACAAATATGCTTATACAGGCAGCCAATATATCTCGGGATATCAGCTGGTTTTCACATCCCGGATTGGAGGTTGGTCGTGAACGATTTCACTTCACAGGCGCCTGCCACATACTCACGTGTATCAGAACTAAATTGTGCACAACTGGTATCGCTGGTCTCAGAATTGATGGATGGAAAGCAGCCGCCCTGTCTACTAGAACTGGTCTGAATATTTCCCTCGTATCAGACTGCATATACAAACAATCTATGACCATGCATGGCGTGTAGATTATTTGCAGAGGATGTGGAATGGTTCATGGGGTCTACATCGAACGGGCAGACATAACGATCCTCTCCATGGCGTGCCTGTTGGTGCTGTTTTAGATATTGCTTGCTGACGAACACTTTTCCGCAAACGTCACAGAGGTTGGGTTCACTATGAACCTTTTCCTGGTGTGCATTAAACTGTACCAATGTTGTAAAATACATGTGGCACTCGCCACATTGTTTGGCTGCCTTGTGTTTCATCTTATTTCGACGCAACGAAAACAGAAATTAAAATTAATGTAAATTGCATCGTTTATAACAACAATAGGCGGTTGATTGCGCACTAAAATACATGCAATCTGTTTTAGATGGTGTTTCAACTAACATAGACCATTTAGCCATCACATTTCGTCAGCATGATTTACCTTGCAGCACAGAACATCAGTAGCTTAACCGATGCGCGTGGTATCGATAACCGTTGTGCGTGGTTTAAACCATTTTTGAGTAACCGTTGTGTGAGTTCATTCCGAGCTTCAACACTCGAGTTGATTATGTCGGTTTTCGTCGGTGACCCACTTTCACGCGAAACGCTGGGCATGTGCCTATCGTGGTGGATCATCGATCTATATTTAATGGATATGAAACTCTCGTTAGCCCAGTTAATCTGGGAGCCTGATGGGTTCTATTTGCACAATCGCGTACGAAAGGTTTGATGCCCCAGATTTATTACATCCCAGGAACCTTCAAAGAAATCCGATTTCTTAAGTTCCGCATTCCTGGCGTTTAGGGGCCAGAGACCCCACAAAAACCCCAAAAATGACTTCTATTTGAACTTTTGAGTAAAAGCTGATTTTTTACATTAATAGTGCTCTAGCCATCACTGATCAACAATACACAATTTCTGAAACGAAATTCCCTGGCGTTTTTATTTCAGAAGGGGGTTTTTGAAAGTACCCCCCAAAACACCAAACATGACTTCTATTTGAACATTCGAGTACAAAGCTGATTTTTATATTAATAGTGCTTTGGTTATCACTGATGACAAATACCCAATTTCTGAGACGAAATTCCCTGGCGTTTTCATTTCAGAAGGGGTGTTTTGAAAGTACCCACAAAAATTACTTCTGTTTGAATTTTCGAGGACAAAGATGATTTTTTTCCTGACATGTTTTCCTGCTATATAACGCTGGTCATTAAAAACACCCTCTAAGAAACGAAACTCCGTGGCGTTTCATTTAAGAAAGGGGTGGGGTTGAAAATAACCAAACCACCCCTCCCCATAATAGTTCTATTTGCACTCTCGTGCGCAAAATGTTTTTATCTCTTAAAATGTTCCCTTATCATCACTGGTCACAAACCAAGTGATAAGAAACGAAATCCCCCGGCGAATTCATTAAAAAGGGTGCAGACAATTATTATGAAACAATAAAAAATGATGTTACGGGTACTTTCACACGCTGGAAAATTTAACTACCAATTTTACATGAATTTCGTCGCAATAAAACAAAAGAAAAGATATAATATGTAATTTGAAACTGTATGATATATAACATGTATAGCCGTCTATTAGGAATTCCATGAACATTTTTGCCGGCTGTATGTGAACGTAGCCTATAATTAAATGTTTCTTTTTTTTAATTTCATGTTGTTAAATTTGTTTTAATGGTCCCGCAACACACACTATGCATAATGTAGTTATATACCGCCTATACTTCTCACTTTTCACTGGTGTTTGAAACAATGTTTGTAAGTAATTAGTCAACAAATTCCAATGGTTTCTTTTCAAATCAAATCGATTTAATCGACAAACTTTTCGGAGATCGGAATGATTTGTCCGATTTTTGGAAATTACATGTAAACAAAAATAAAATAACAATGTCGTGTACTATATGCTTGACTTCATAGTTATTAATCTAACTCGTCGCTATCATCTGCATCATCATCATCATCGCTGTCTGCATTCGTTGCGGCTTCGTCATCCATGCCACCGACTTATTGGGGATTGTCTCGTGTGTTACGTCATGCTGTTCTCGCCCATCCTTCTAAACACGTGGATATAGTGTTCGACACATACAAAGAGTCATATATCAAAGACTGCGAACGAGATCGCAGAGGAGCGGACGGTTGCTCGTATGCAATTTCAGATCCCGATTAGCTCCGACCTAAAGATATCCCCAAAGCACTAAAATCTTTTTCCTTCAAGTAACAGCTCCCGCGGTTCTTTACCAGAGACTGGTATTCTGAACATCATCTGGCCATTTTGACCAACCGAGAAGTGTATCTAGGAGTTGATGATGAATGTTGGATGTACACCGTGATTGACGGAAAGGTGAACAGGCAGCTCGTTGAACATTTGAAATGCAATCACTCAGAGGCAGATACAAGAGTATGATTACACATGGTTGATGCTGACCGCGATATCACTGGGGGCAAACTTGTTGTGCGAGCGTCTGATACAGATAGTTTGGTAATCATACTCCATCACATTCATCGAGTCACTTCAAGTATCTGAATGGAGGTCGTCACGTCAGGGCGCGGTAATCGAAGATATGTAGATGTTTCGTTGATAGCATCTTCAATTGGTCCGGAATATTGTGCCGCCTTGCCTGGTTTCCACGCATACACAGGGTGTGATTGTACCGCATCATTTGCTAGGAAGGGAAAGAAGAGGCCATTCGAACTGCTTGTGTGGGATAAGAGCTGAATGGCTGCTTTCTCTGATCTCGCGACGAACACGATGTCAAAGGAGTCGTACGAAACTCTGAAATACTGCACGTGCGTCATTTATGGTGCACGTAATCTGATTCCACTTAATTACCACCGATTTTCCACATTTGAGAAAGCCTACCGCCATAAGAACAAATGTAAACTTCTATCCAACTTGAAGGGCATAGAGGGGAGTAGCATTCCACCATGCGAAGATGTATTGGACCATATTATATAGAGAGCTAAGTTTGTTGCTGGTATGTAGCATGCTGCTGCGAACAATCATATCCCAAAAACAACCGAGTTTAGGTTGGGAGCTGGTTGACGGTTGTTATCGTGTCGTGTGGTTTGGCGGACCACAAATGCCAGACTCAGTGGTCCCAGAAAACTCTGGATGCGACGAATGTACTGATGACGAAGTCGCAACGAATGCAGACAGCTATGATGCAGATGATAACGACGAGTTAAATGAATAACTATGAAGTCAAGCAAATACTACATGGCATTGTTATTTTATTTATGTTTACATGTAATTTTCAAAAATCGGACAAGTCATTCCGATCTCCGAAACATTTGTCGATTAAATCGATTAGATTTGAAAAGAAACCATCGGAATTTGTTGACTAATTACTTGCAAACATTGTTTCACACACCAGTGAAAAGCGAGAAGTATAGGCGGTATATGTCTACATTATGCATATTGTGTGTTGCGGGACCATTAAAACAAATTTAACAACATGAAATTAAAGGTACTCAACCCGATAAAACTCCTCTCAATTACTATTTCAATGGCTTCGGGGGTCAAAAATATTTGATTCGAGTCGAGGAAGTCACCCATCAAAGCTCAGATTTGTTAGATATCGATTTTAGAAATCTATTATTTTTCATTATCGGGAATACTATCTGGCCCAGAACTCAGTCTAAATTGCGTTAAAATTACCACTTGATTTTAGAGTTATTCATCCTTGTCTGTTTGAATAGATTTGGAGTACACATCCAGAGCAGATTACGGCAGTTATTAGTACTGATCTCGAGAACATAACAAATTTGAAAAATCAATATCTAATAACTCTGAGCTTTGTTTGATGGGTTCCTCGACTCGAATCAAATATTTTTTACCCCCAAAGCCAAAGAAATAGTAATATAGGACCCTCTGATCGGATTGTTGTTGTTGGAATCTGTTGAGAAGGGGACCCTCTTTACGGGTTGAGTACCTTTAAGAAAAAAACACATTTAATTATAGGCTACGTTCACATACAGCCGGAAAAATTGACTGTCAAGTGTTCATGGAATTCCTAATAGACGGCTACACGTTATATATCTTTCAGTTTCAAATTACATATTATATCTTTTCCTTTTTTTTATCGCTTTTGTGAGTACAAATGAAATACTACGAATTACTGCACTATTGATTCTGACCAAGCACCATACAGCCTATTGCGACGAAATTCATGTAAAATTGCGGGAATTTCGTTTCTTATCACTTGGTTTGTGACCAGTGATGATAATGGGCAAATTTTAAGAGATAAAAACATTTTGCGCACGAGAATGCAAATATAACTATTATGGGGGGAGGGGTGGTTTGGTTATTTCCAACCCCACCCCTTTCTTAAATGAAACGCCAAGGAGTTTCGTTTCTTAGAGTGTGTTTTTAATGACCAGCGTTATATAGCAGGAAACATGTCAGGAAAAAAATCATCTTTGTCCTCGAAAATTCAAACAGAAGTAATTTTTTTGGTTTTGTGGGTACTTTCAAAACACCCCTTCTGAAATGAAAACGCCAGGGAATTTCATTTCAGAAATTGGGTATTTGTCATCAGTGATAACCAAAGCACTATTAATATAAAAATCAGCTTTGTACTCGAATGTTCAAATAGAAGTCATGTTTGGGGTTTTGGGGGGTACTTTCAAAAACCCCCTTCTGAAATAAAAACGCCAGGGAATTTCGTTTCAGAAATTGTGTATTGTTGATCAGTGATGGCTATATAGAGCACTATTAATGTAAAAATCAGCTTTGTACTCAAAAGTTCAAATAGAAGTCATTTTTGGGTTTTTGTGGGGTCTCTGGCCCCTAAACGCCAGGAATGCGGAACTTAAGAAATCGGATTTCTTTGAAGGTTCCTGGGATGTAATAAATCTGGGGCATCAAACCTTTCGTACGTGATTGTGCAAATAGAACCCAGCAGGCTCTCGGACTAAGTGTTATTTTTAGCGAAACCTCGCGATCGGAGAGAACTGGCGAGATTACTCGCGAGATTACTCTTTCGGATTCATTTCCGAATTGACATTCATCAGCGTTACTGTGTTATTTTCTAGCGAAAAAACGAGATTATTCATCAAATACAGTGAGTATATTATCAAATCTTATCGTCATCATACATTAGAAGTAATACCATACGTTTTTTCGTTTATATTTAGTAATGACAGTTTGTAGTTTCCGTGTTTGCAACTGTTTTCTTCTACGATGTTTCCTTTGTTTACAATCAGCGCAGAATTTTACTATGCGGTACATCGAATACAAATAATCGTAAACATATATTTTATGCAACATATCCGAAGGATGTGACAGCATAAACTAGTATGTTTGGACGTATATTGCTACATGTGCGTTGAATACGACACCAGCAATTGGGATTTATGAAATCAACAGTATGTTTCCTAATTTCGATGGTCTGGTCACCCTCTGGCAGAAAATTGAAAAGTCAAAAATAATCAACGAAAGCTTAACTAAGACACACGATAAAAGTGCTAACTTGATACTAAAGTCCTTTTGTAGTGCGAGTTCAAGTTTAAATTTTCTACTCATATTTTTTCTTTGAGAAATGTACTAAAATGTGTTTTTATTGTTGAAATTCACATCACTTTGAACTTTTTACTATACTTTTACATATTCTTGGTTCTATGTCATCTGAATGTTTTTTTCTTTTAGAAAACATACTCATGCATGACCCTTTCAAGTTTTATTAATAACAAATGCACTGTTTTTGAGATATCATCATTTTATCCCTGTGATTTATATGTTGATATTAGCTTGTATAGGAGGTAGTAATACAAGGGGTAATAGTTAGATTTTGTAAATTGAATGGATGTAACACTATTTTCACTGAGTGAACTTATGGCTAGAAGGTTAGCAATTGTACAAATTTAATTATAACCAGTACTTATTTTTTTTATTTCAGGTGATTTGGAGATACTAATTGGACTATTTGCATAGCATTGCAGCTCAATCCTGTGAAACATCAGGTAAGTTAAATAAATTTACTCATGTCTTTGATTTTGGTTATATGCCTCTGCTCCCACAAACATAACCAAAAACCATGTTGATATCTACATGTATGAAAGGAAAGGTCTATCAGGCTAGCAACAAGCATACCTGTTACTGGTACATGTACGTGCACATAAGTGGAAATCTGCCAATTCACATAATTAGTCCATTAGTCAGTGGCAAGCAACAAGCAGTAACTATTACATGCACTTAAGTGGCAAGCTGTCTCAATACAGCTAATTAGTCCATTAGTCAATGGATAGTGTTTCTCACACCTATCCTTATGTGGAGAAAAACAATGGGTTTCTTGTTTTAATTTGAGTCATAAAACAATTATACATGTTGGCAGAAATGTTGTTGTTGTTGAAATCTGATGACACAGAGGGCACTCAAATTTGTATACCATTAAACCACAATGGAAACTATTTTGAAATGTTGTATAGAGAGATGAACGCTCTTCATTGCTGGCCATATCAATAATCTGTAAGATGAAACGCTCTTTATCAGTAAAATTTTGCTGAAATGTGACAAAAATCCGTAGTTATTACAGACGGTTATAAGTTTTTTATTACAGTCATATGTACATTTTCAGAGATCTACAATGTTTTTCATTATCTCATTTCAGGATGCCGAAACTAAAAAAAAAGGGACTGGCAGTTCGGCAGAAAAGAAAATATCAGTGGAGAAAGGCAACAGTTGCCGATACATCTAATACTGATGAGGTTCCAGCGAATATGACAACTTCAAATCAACATGACGTTGAATCGGGTAGCATTGGAGAGAATATCATTCTTGACATGCCTCTGGATGCCTTTGAATCGCTCAAACAAGATGTCGCTGCTTCACTAAAAAGTCCTTACATCATAGCCATCAGCAGTGAAAAAATATGTGTCATTGACATGTATATGCGGACACCAGAGACAGTTGGTGTTAAACTCTGTATAACAATTGACAGAGATTTTGAAGCAAAAATAGCTGTTCATAGACAAATTCTTCCAAAATCTCACAGTGTCTTTGAAGATCTACCTGATGTATTCATTGACATAAATTCAGTTAATAAACTTCTTAGTAAAGTTGCAACATTACAAGTTTGTGTTGGAAATCCTGATGAAGATTTTAAAGAATTTGTACCAGTTGGTTCTGGTATAAGTGACACATCTTCTGCACAGATAAGGTGCTACAGAGAAGGGAATTTCTGTGCTTTTCAAGGCGAGACAATATATGATTCAACAATCCGATACAATATACGTCGATGGGTGGATGTTTGTGTTGTCCGACATGGGTGCCAGACTGCCAGTTTTATCTAGGTCAACAGGCAACTGTGTGAAGATCCATTGAACCAGAAAGTTTACACGAGTCGGAGGAATATTTTTTATTTATCAGCCCACATACAAACAGATTTGATTAAACACTGGTGTTTTAACGATCATGTCATAGAACAATTATCTATATACCCAATGAACTCAGAAAATATCTGATTTATGGCACATTACATGGGTATATATATCATAAAGATTACACTCACCGTCCGTCGTGCTTAATAGTCCAGGAGATATTGGTCGACCTCTGCACCCCCCCCCCCCCAGGACTTAACTTCACCCCACTAATTTTCTTCCTTAAGGTCTCCTCTAATTTTTTTCACTTGTTAACAAGAAAAAAAAGTGGCCGCAGAGACTCCAGACAAGATGGCGTCCATCATGGCGGCCATTTTTTTTAAATGCACCAGGTCTCTTTGATCGCCATTATAGTAAAGATGATAGCACATGCGGTCTTGTTTTCCGCTCGATTCGTTATGCTAATATATAATCCTTACAAATTAGCCAAAAATCCGACACCAGAATCCAATATGGCGGCCAAGATGGCCGCCGAAATGTGAAAATATGCTATTTTTCTGACATGTTACCACATTTCGTTTGTCTCTGTGGGAAAATGTTAGAATTTTTGCGTCATGTTATACATTTATCATATAGAGGAGTCATTGGCGAACACATGGGGACCATAATATGCATTCATTGCGGGATATTTTTGTCCGAAATCACGTTTTCCCAAATGCCGGTATCATAGGCCAAAGCCGAATCTCCGTTAATAACGCGATGTTATGTTTCGAATCAATGAATGTTATTGCTATTATAACAACACCCATGCATATATATTTGCAGGAGATACTCGAGCTAGGATTCCTCTTATACCTGAGTTGAGGAATATTTACCCAAATCCAAGATGGCGGCCAAAATGGCCACCAGAAATAAAAAATCTCCGAAAATCGCTGATTTTAACATCAGTGAGCATTATTGTCATGACAACTCCACACCTGCTTACTATTGTAAGTTGGGAACACTTAGGCGAAGAACTTGCCTTGTACCATATCCAAATAAAAGTCCCCCAATATCCAAAATGGCGCCCACAATGGCGGACATATTTTGAAAAATCACCGAAATTCCCTCATATTCACATCATTGGGCATTATTGTCGAGACAACTCCACCCATGCTTACAATTGAGTTGTAAATACTGAGGTGAAGTAATTACATTACATCTCATGCAAGAAATTGTTTTCCAAATCGAAGATGGCGACCGAAATGGCGACCGAAATTTGAAAACAAGTCTACATTACTTTACTTTCTTAGGATGGGCGTTATTGTTTCGCGATTTCTATCCACCATTACATGTTGATATGGAATAGTGACATGAAGTATTCATTAGGGTTTGGCAATTGATACTCACAGCCAAGATCGCTGCTAAATTGGCGGCTAGAAATTGAAAAGAAATCGATATTTTCACATATTAATTTCAACTTTTTGTCATAATATCGGTATGTATGGACGAAACTGTACATAAACCATCTACTAGTTCAACTTAAAGGTATCAAAACGCATAACATAGCTCGTATTCTTCTGGAAAGATGAAACACCATAATTAATATCGCGATGTGGCATTTCGAAATCCAGTCTCCACTTAGCGCCGATAATGGCCGTAAGCGTAGGTGCGCCGAATAGTTATATCAGAACAATTACATGATAACAGATTCTGATATGCCACGTCACGTCCATAATTATCTGGACCAGCTTCCATTTCTTTGTTTGATAAATCTAGGTCGCTCACACCGACAAAGTATTCACAACTTCCTGGGAGTAGGGTCCATCTAATCATAACGTTTCAAACAATTCATTTTCCGGTGTTTAGCTTACAGAAGGTCATCTCTATGTATGTGTCTCATACCCCATGGGATAACGACATGTACACCTGGCGAACCAGTTAGCTAGTCACTTCTCAATAGATGGTTCGTCAACTCACAAACTCAGCGAACGCATTGGCATATGTGGACAACTTCGACAGTGTTTCGAAGGTTGCTAGCTGTCTCATTCCCTTGGACAGATGTCTATCTGCTAAGGAGAAGACCCTAGTGTACAGACTACCCACACTTCTTGACCATTATCCGAAGCAAACTGTGTGACGCCCCGCAGTTGTCTCGTCGAATATCTCCCAGCAGAGAAGAACAATGCTCGCGGTGCTAGTTTGTGGACATGCGCCATGATAGTGGGAATGAAATGGGCCTCTGTAAACACCACCCCTACACTTGGTGCATGTTTAAGATATCGAATGTCGTGCGTGTCGGTTTTATTTGGTGTGGTAAGATTGTATTTCCACATCCGTTTCGAAGCCTTTCTGATTCAACTACGTACACTTTTGTCTGGATAATAATATGCTAGTCTCCCTCAAAACAGTCGGATGGACTAAAGGATAATGTCTTTATAGCATGAATGTATGCGTGTTTTGTTATCCTCTCTCGGGGTTAGTGTCAGTATGTGGGCGGTATTATTCAAGAAAATGTCAGGAACTGTGGTGCATTTATTTCACTATGTATTTAAAGAACAATTTACAGTCTCGATGGCAATGGCTGTGGCCGTTGGGGAACGCGACCTTTATGATCATATAGCTTTATATATATAACTTTAGAATATAGTAGTTAATGTCTCATGCAGGAAAATAGTCGCATTGGTGATGTTACCAAGAAATCACTTGGTGTACCAACGTTTGTTGAACTGAATGCAAGAGCTCATCAACGTAACATTCCTCTGGGTGTTCTTCGCGTTGAACATTTCACCCTTTTGTTGATGGCATTTGTACTTTCTTGAACCATACCACCCAGCGTGAGTATGACATATCAACCAACTATCAAAGGTATCGCCTTTAAGACTACACCACAGTCTTGGTGGGACTTATACAGCAGTAGCCAATGGCATACTCCTGGTCCAGTTGTTTAAGAACGGCTTCCAAACGGATGGGGACGTACAATCTTAGCATACAAGGAAAGCAAAGCCACACATGAGATCCTGTCTGAATCTAAAACATAACAAAAGAAGGGGCTGTGCAGTCATGATCCAATTTCATTTCCACTATCATGACACATACCCACAAACTAGCACCGTGGGTATTGTTATCATCTGCTTGGATCTGTTCGTTGAGACGATTGCTGGACGCCAACAAGCTTGTTCTTATGATCATGTTCAAGGAGTTTGGATATATTATGCATTATGGTCTTAGCAGAAATGCATCCGTCAAATGTCGGGCTTTCAACTTTCGAAGCCATATACAGAAGTTGTCCGGGTACGTCAGTACATTAGATGAGTATGTGAATTGATGAACCATATATTGAGAAGTGGCTCTTTGGGAAGATCACCAGGTGTACACGTTGTTAACCCCATTAGGTCACCAAAGCTGACAATACGCAGATAGATAGGTCCTTCTGAAAGCTAGTATACGCATCGACCGAATACCTGTATAGTGTATCGCAAAAGATGACGCATATACCCCATATGTAGCATCTCAATTATACCATAAGCTATACCACGAATGAAGCTCGCTAAGAATTCCAAGCTTTCGAAACCAACACGTGGGCTGGACACCGGCATATGTATTGTTTGAAACATTCCGATTAGTGGCACACTCCTACAAAGTAGTGAACTGTTGTTGTGAGTGAGATAGATTAATCTGACGAAGAGACGGAAACGAGTCTAGATAATGCTGAATGTGGCAATTCAGAATAAGCTCAGGTACTGTTGTTTTGATTCTTGGAAGTCATAATATGACTATTCGGCGCACCTATATACGGTTACGGCCAGTATGAGCCCTTAGTGGAGAATGGATTTTGAAATGCCACATTGCGATTGTGGGTTTTCATCCTTCCAAAAGGCTACGACTTACATTGGAACTAATATATGGCTTATATTATGTACCGTTTCATTTATACAAATCAATATTATGACAAAAAGTTGAAATTAGTATGTGATAATATCGGCTTCTTTTCAATTTCTGCCCGCCAGTTGGCCGCCATATTGACTGTGAGTATCACTTGCCAAACCATAATGAATAATTCATACATATCAACATGTAATGGTGGGTAGAAATCGCGAAACAATAACGCCCATCCTAAGAAAGTAAAGTAATGTAGACTTGTTTTCAAATTTCGGTCGCCATTTTGGCCGCCATCTTCGATTTGGAAAACCATTTCTTGCATGAGATGTAAGGTAATTACTTCACCTCAGTATTTCCAACTCAACTGTACGCATGGATGGAGTTGTCTCGACAATAATGCCCAATGATGTGAATATGAGGGAATTTCGGTGATTTTTCAAAATATGTCCGCCATTGTGGGCGCCATTTTGGATATTGGGGGACTTTTATTTGGATATGGTACAAGGAAAGTTCTTCGCCTAAGTGTTCCCAACTTACAATAGTAAGCAGGTGTGGAGTTGTCATGACAATAATGCTCACTGATGTTAAAATCAGCGATTTTCGGAGATTTTTTATTTCTGGTGGACATTTTGGCCGCCATCTTGGATTTGGGTAAATATTCCTCAACTCAGGTATAAGAGGAATCCTAGCTCGAGTATCTCCTGCAAATATATATGCATGGGTGTTGTTATAATAGCAATAACATTCATTGATTCGAAACATAACATCGCGTTATTAACGGAGATTCGGCTTTGACCTATGATACCGGCATTTGGGAAAACGTGATATCGGACAAACATATCCCGCAATGAATGCATATTATGGTCCCCATGTATTCGCCAATGACTCTTCTATATGATAAATGTATAACATGACGCAAAAATTCTAACATTTTCCCACAGAGACAAACGAAAGGTGGTAACATGTCAGAAAAATAGCATATTTTCACATTTCGGCGGCCATCTTGGCCGCCATATTGGATTCTGGGGTCGGATTTTTGGCTAATTTGTAAGGGTTGTATATTAGCATAACGAATCGAGCGGAAAAAAAGACCACATGTGCTATCATCTTTACTATAATGGCGATCAAAGAGACCTGGTGCATTTAAAAAAATGGCCGCCATGATGGACGCCATCTTGTCTGGAGTCTCTGCGGCCACTTTTTTTTCTTGTTAACAAGTGAAAAAAATTAGAGGAGACCTTAAGGAAGAAAATTAGTGGGGTGAAGTTAAGTCCTGGGGGGGGGGGGGGGGTGAAGAGGTCGACCAATATCTCCTGGACTATAACCGTTGTTCGAGTTCTTAACCGGTAATCGAATTCACGGATCTCCAGTGTGGTAGTACTGTCGCCGTGACAGGGCAAGGCAAAGCGCCAAGCGAGCGACGTGAGCGTTGTGTGGGCGTAGCAAGAGCGCATATTAGCTTCTCGTGGTCGCAGCAAGAAATTAATCTTGTCTTGTGCGACTACAGTAATTCTCTGTACTACGTGCCTTTCCCGTCCTTAATACGCTCAATGAGGCGCTGTCCAAAACTTGTGGCGCTCTTTCTGAGCTGTCATGGGGTGTTATGGACTGGTTCCCGCTCATAGAACGTCCACATTGTGCTGCCACTGCGACTCTGGCGCTCGCTTTACGCCCAAGCGTTATACATGGCGTTCTTCCGGTGTTTACAGCAGGTTTACAATACGATCCCACTTTGAAATGCGGTCTGCTCATAACACTGTCACACTCTGCTGCGATCAGGCTGGCGTTTGCTTTGAGTTGAAAAGTATCAAAATACGAGTAACGCACAGTGGAAGCTCGGAAAATTGTCAGAAATTTTCAATCTGTTAAAACAAGAGAACCAATGTCAGAAATGGTAACGCGCTCAAAATTATATATTATAAACCCAAGAATGTAATTGTAGAATATAAAATATATTGGTTTTGCGAATGACCAACTCAGAATTCCGTTAAATAACAATAACAATCAGCACCTAATTAACGAACCGGTGGCCGACTCGACCGTCTCCGACCACAACCCCAAGTGGGCTGCAGAAATTTCTTTCATTTGTAATTGACATATAGTTTATCACAAACCAAAAATCAACATTAATCAACGTTGATTAACACAATAAACGAAATTAAATTTCCCCAACTACATGCACCTTTTACGGGACTCGTCGTCCAGCTCGCAGTTTGACTTTTAATCATCCCAAAAATTCCCATTCTATAAATAAACTAATAAAACACCCATTGATAATGTCAGCCCGCACGCGAAACGAGAAACTCCCCATCAGTTATACATGCGGCGCGCGTGACAAGCTATATGCTCCTATCCCGCTTACCACGTTTTCATCGCGCTCTTTGTACGACCCATTGCGTTCCTGCTTGGTCAAGTCTCACACGCTCTCACTGCGTTTCCTCCACGCCGTCAATGCGTTCAAGTCGTTGTCATTGCGTTGTTAGTACGCTTTGCGCTGTCATGGCGACGGTACTACGCCTGGTCAGAACGCCGAACCTCTGCGCTTGTTTTGTGCATGCACAAAACAAGCGCGGCGCTCTGGCGCTCTGGGGCGTTCACGGAGACCCTCTCCAGTCCTAGCCAGTGTCCACTGCGTCACCAATACGTTCTTGGATACCTTACTGTGCTTTGCTTGGCGCTTTGATTATTTTTCAGCGCAATGCAAGCGCCGGCCTGATCGCAGCGGAGTGTGACAGTAGTTTAATCGGACAGCTAGTCTGTTGCGGAGTGTTGGGTATTTTCCCCACAACCTAAAAACTGACTATGACTGGAGAACGCAGGAGTCGCTATCTATACTCTCCGCGCCCGCGCAGAGAACGTTTTGCGAACTTATTGAGAACGTACTAGTATCACAATGACAGCGACTTGAACGCACTAAGAGCGTGAGACTTGACAAAGTAGGAACGCAATAGGAGCATACTTTGTTTTAAAAGTTTTACAATTTTCGACAGTTTTCGGCGCTCCTCCTGCGTGTTACTCATATGTTGGTACTTTTGCAGCGCAGTGAGAGCGCCGGCCTGAGTGTGACAGGGGTTTAAACGGGTATCCGACAGTGATATGATGTTGATCAATAATTAATAAAACATAATACAATGTTACAAGATTCGCTTTTTATTCAATATTAAAACAACTAGGCATCTCAATGGGCGGCCATTCGGTCGGAAATTACATGAAATAAAAGTTAATGGTGGTTTGTGAAAACAATAGTCTCTATTTTCAAACCAATCGTCGTTCTTGGGTTCAATAAGAGACAGTTCCGTTTCAATAGCCATATTTTATTAATCAATGGCCATCTATTTCAAACCAATAGACTCCATTTCCAAACCAATAATCGTTCTTGGATTCAATAAGAGACAGTTCCTTTTTAATAGATATAGATTCGTAATCAATGTTGACCGATGCAAAATTAATGTTCTATTTTAATTTAATAGTATTCACTGTTCAACTAATATCTAATAACACACAATTAGTAAGATTCGCGCATATTCAATAAACGTACACTCCGTTTCAATAGCCATATTTTCTTAATCAATAAAGATATTTCAAACCATTAGACGAATTCTCACGAGCAATGATTATCGTTATAAAACTAATAGACCTTATTGTCATTCTTATATTTAAAAGATATAAATTATCACCAATGCAAAATTAATGACGTTCTTTCAATTAAATAGGTTTCGTATTCCAACCAATATCTAATTGCTCAATCTACTATTTCCGGTCAAACCAATGATTAGGAATTCGAAATCAATGATTAAAACGTGAAATAACGCTAGGCGTCTCTGGTGGCGATATTTGAAGAAACTTTATTCATGTGGCGTCAGAAATATATAATTAAACATGGGAATTCCCAATGTCATGTCGGTGTGACGATTTGCAGTAGTTCACTCGGTGCAAATCAACCGACGATAAATATTCACTATGGTCCACTATAACAGAGTGGAGTAGATTTAAATACAAATTTCAAGACAATTATTAAAATTGTCTGACTAAAGCATGAAGCTTTGCACATATGTACATATTTACATACATATTGGTATTAGATATGGAGCCACGCTGGAATTTCAATTTAACCCCTCTTTTAAGGGGTTTTTCCAAATTTAAAGAGTGTTTCGTGGTTATATAATTTACTAAATGTCGCAAGTAATCTTACCATGAAATATACGATTTAAAATTAGGCATATTCAGTACGTATGACTCTGAGAGATATAATGCCACATTTTTAGGGTAAAATTGGAACTCCCCGCCCAAGATGGTCGTCAAAATGACAGCTGAAAGAGGGAATTTGACGTTTTTTCGCTAATATCTTCTAGATCAGGTTCTGCTGTATGGAACTGGTTCGGAAATGTGACTTCATTTTGTATTGCTCATGTTAAGAGATAATTGGAGCAATGAATATATGTCATTCGTATGATCCAAGTCCCTCCCGATCCCTTAATAATTCGATTTAATATACATAACTAGGTATGAAATTTAACCAAATATCACCGTTATGAATCTAGTCATATTTTATCAAGAATTTAACAGAACTTTGCAAATTATGACATACAATTACTTATGAATTTTTGCGCTTAAGTGCAAATAATTTACGTTTAATCACAAATCATTTGCGCTTAAGTGCAAATAGAAATTAATGCATTGATCTCCCTGAATTAATTTTAAATGGCATAGGCCTAACACATCACTCAAGCATGCCTGCAAATAGCGTGTCTGTAATTTACAGAATGAGGTCCCCAGAGGGTGAATTTAGTGATGCTACCCTGCATAGCGGGCTAGCATAACTAAATTCACACTCTGGGGACCTCATTCTGCTTAGGTCTCATCTCTGGGAAGTAACTATGGTATCAAATTAACATTAATTTTAGTTTTCCCATCTGGGAAGTTTCTATATCGCCTAATTTGCAGAAGATAAAATCCATAATCGAGGCTCCCAATGGGTGAACATCACCAACTTCAAAAGGGGAACTTCAATCTGATCCTAGGTCTGCCATAGCAGTTGGGGGCCTAAGCAGAATGAGGTCCCCAGAGGGTGAATTTAGTGATGCTAGCCCGCTATGCGGGGTAGCGTCACTAAATTCACCCTCTGGGGACCTCATCTGCAAATGACAGACACGCTATTTGCAGGCTTGCATCAAGTCTATATAGGCCCATCATATGAGGGAAGCAATCCCCAGTGATCCCTAGATACCTTTTATGACCATGGAAATGGCATAGATCTGTACAGGATATGTCTCTTTTATAAAATGTACTAGATCTCTGGGATGGAGACACAAATTCTTAGGGACAGGGATGCTGATAATATGAAAATATGTTTTTCCCCTATTTCTATTCAATAAGTACACCACGAGGGAAGCAAGCCCCCAGTAACCCCTAATTCCCTTTCTATGACCATGGAAATGGTATATATTTGTGCAGGAGATGTCCCTTTAATAAAACATACTAGAGCTCTGGGAGTGAGGCACCAATTTTTGGGACACCAGAGACAGAGATGCTTTTGACTTTTCAACTTTCGAGTCTGTATGGGCTACTACTATGGGCCCATAATAATATAATATGAGATGGACTCCATCATTCACAATCAGAGGGAAGTAAGGGAGTGTTAAGTATTTGCGCTTAAGCGCAAATCATTTACACTTAAGCGCAAATGATTTTCGCTTAAGCGCAAACAAATTGATAGACACATATTTGTGCTTAAGCGCAAATGACATTCGCTTAAGACCAAATGATTTATGCTTAAGCGCAAATATTTGCGCTTAATATTTGTGCTTGAGCGCAAATAAATAATAAATGTGAAAAGGGCCTCCCATAGTAAGAGGGGACTCTAAATTTCTTGAACATTGAAATTCCCTTTGTTTGAGAATTTGTACATGTTTATATTGAATATTCTCAGTAAATAATTATTCTGTGTGTTTCAAAAGAAATCATAATAAATTGTTATTGTTTTTAAGTATTGGTTATAGATAACAGTTAATTAGATTGACTCCCCTCTTCCCAGATGCATCCTTACTGTGGAAGACCGATCGCCCGGCGATTCACCCAGGTCTGTTGGATGGCTCAAACGACTTTTCCTACTATGGCCAGTTTGTACCCTTGATTTGAATGACACATTTAATTGTTTCGTACCATGTGTTTGGTCATTTCACACCATATATTGGTATGTTTCGTTGATTCCCAAAAATGATGATTGGTCATTCGTATGTGAAAAATTATTTTAATCGTGTTAACTTAATGAAAGCGAACATGTTCCTGATTTTCGTGATGATGACAACCCGACATTTACATGTTAACATATTTCTTTCTTTTTTTTTGCGAAACAAAATGAACAAATTGAAATTGTCGCGACAAAGTTAAAGATGCATAATCCGAATTAACGCTTCAATATTACCATTTCCTTGGCTTCGGGGTAAAACATATTTGATTTGAGTTGAGGAACCCACCCATCAAAGCTGAGAGTGATCAGATATCTATTTTTGACATCTATTATTTTTCACCATCGATAATTTTAGGTGGCCCAATAAAAAGTCGAAAGAGGACGGATGAAGATGGATAACTCTAAAAGCAAGTGGCTTTTTTTGTGTCAGATATTTGACAAACCCGCCAAATTTTATTGAACAAAATGTTGATAAATAACAGGTTTTGGGCAATTGTATACTATATTTGACTGGTTAGCATTATTTTTGGGGCATTAAACGATTCTGGTAAACGAAGTGGAATTTCAAAAAATGGTGTTGTTGTTGTTGAAATCTGATGATATGGGAACCATCGAATCGGACTGTGTACCTTTAATGTCATTTAAAAAAAAATAATACCAGTAGGCCTATACCCAAAGGTACGAATTGTCGAAATGATACAGGAACTGGTATGAAATGTCCAGAACATTGGTGCGAAACATCTCTATGTCAAACTTCCATGGTATGAAATGCCAGCAACCTATTGGCTATTCATCCATTGCACATTATAATTTATTTCCAATGGGCATGGATAGAGAGTCTCCCATTGGGGAGGGGGTCCACCTTGATACATGTATGTTCCGACAGCACCCCCTTTGAAGGAAGTTTCCTACAGATGGCTACAGGGTACATGTATATCGGTCCAAAATTTGTTCGAAAATTATTAATTAGATATGACATTTTTGCACCGTATGGCTTGTTATCAAACTCGATTTGTACTTAGGTGAATATCACTTCAATTTGCCCTAAATCGAGTAATATCATTTTACGACATCACTAATTAAGAGTAATACATGTATGATTTTATGACATCACGATCTGAGTAATACGTACACGGTATGGCTTTATGACATGGTGTAATTCTATTTCACTGTTAGATAAGGCATATATACCAATTTTTTGTGACCAACGATGTTGGTGCTGCTAGTCTACAGGGTCTCTTTCTGGTTGTTCCCCTTGCCGAGGAGATATAAATGGGTACAGGACGTTTTGTATCGTCTTAAGTCATTTCGTACCACATTTTTGGTAGTTTCGTACCTTATTGTTTGGTCGTTTCGTACCATGTAGGAAATCAATTGGTCATTTCGTACCATGTTACTACGTGTATGTCACACCATATTGAAACAAATAAATGATTTTCTACAAAGTACGAAATAAAAAAAAGTAACCAAACAATCCGGTACCGGTATGTAAAACCAAAACATATGGCATGGAACGACCATGGTTATGGTATCGAATACTGAAATAATGAAGAAGTCACTGCAGTTGTATATATCATTTATGTGGTCACAATATATGCATGTATAATGCAACCTGTAAGTTGACATGACCTCTGTTCTAGTTGGCTTATGATTGAGTTCTGAAGTGCTCTTCGCACTGTCAGGTTTACTTGATCAATACTCCAGCAATGTTCAGAATCCTATCCCACGACACTGGTATGAAACGTCTAGAAAATAGAATCCATATTTAATAAATCCTGCAGACATTCAGTATTACCGATCGCCTGAATCAACATCGGACTGTTCGAAGCGGTTCCACTCAATGGTTGTTTTGAAGAAGTCGTCGCAATGTACAGTGCTAATACGCAGTAGATCGAACGATTATCTTACGGTGTTAGAGATGTTGTTGTTGTTGACATAATCATATTCATACTGCTGTTGTTGTTAGTACTTGTCACACACATCCTATGTTCTCCACCGGATTTTGACAGACAATCCATGCAACACTGGGAACAGTGACAATCACAGTAATACTGACAGTGAATGAGTTATAGATACTGACAGTGATACATCAACATCACACAGTCCTCAAAATCGGTTGCTTAATTTTCCTTAGAATTTTTTTTTTAGAATTATATATAGATTCTTCATTTGTAGAATAAGTTGAATAACAATCAGTTATTATGACAATCGTCGTCAACAATGAATGACATTGATAATTTGATAGTTGTCTAGTTGTATAATTTGATCGATTCAATGATTGCTGGCACTGAATTTCTGTCTCGCTGGTCTCGCGACTATCTTCAGGTCTTCGTTGGCATTCTGTGTCAATATTTAAAAACAAGCTCTCAAATGCATCTTCGGTATCTGCTACAGGTACAGGATATAGTCCACAGTCCGTATATCATCGCAGTTTTCATGTTCAGTGTCACTTTCTGACGCGAAAATGTTCGAGAACATGCATTTTTGTTTTTGCTCGCGGGGATATCCCATGTTGACGTCACGGATTTTGCGGTGTCACCAGCAAAATTGGTGGCCAGCGCCCCTAGCGTTAATTCAAGAATTAACTAGTAATTCAAGAATTGTTCATTGGTGTGTAAACGGAAGCTATTAATTCTGTAGACTCGTCCATTAATTCTGCATTTTTAGTCATTTGTTTCATCGGAAATTGTTGATTCCGCTATTAGATAATGATTCGAATATGAACGTTATTAATTGTGCATTGGTGATAATTTATATCTATTAAATATAAGAATGACAATAAGGTCTATTAGTTTTATAACGATAATCATTGATCGTGGGAAATCGTCTATTGGTTTGAAATATCTTTGTTGATTAAGAAAATATGGCTATTGAAACGGAATGTACGTTTATTGAATATGCGCGAATCTTACTAATTGTGTGTTATTAAATATTAGTTGAACAATTAATGAATACTATTAAATTAAAATAGAACATTAATTTTGCATCGGTCAACATTGATTATGAATCTATATCTATTAAAACGGAACTGTCTCTTATTGAATCCAAGAACGACTATTGGTTTGAAAATAGAGAATATTGGTTTGAAAATAGAGACTATTGTTTTCACAAATCACCATTAACTTTTATTTCATGTAATTTCCGACCGAATGGCCGCCCATACATCTCGCCATTAAAAATAAACAACAGATGTATGTAAATAAACAGTCAGACATCGTCATAAACTATACAAAAATAGGCCGTGGCTAAAGAACGGTATACCGCTCTTTAGTACCAAACGCTAAAGAGCAGTATACCGCGCTTTAGCTATATGGGGGATCTACTAAAAGACGGGACGGAACGATTTTCCGGAACGGGACGGAACGATTTGTCTAAAAGACGGGACGGAACGGAACGAAAATTTAAAAGTCATTTTATTCGGAAATGAAAGAGTTTAGAGGCACAACCATGGTCTCAACTTGTTTATTGGTATCTACTCTATACGAATGTGATGTTTTCCCGATAAAATTGAGCGTATGCTGAACGATGGGCGTTCGAATAACGAAGCGTCGAAATTAGGGAAATTTATCACTTCTGGGACGGGTCATAGCGTAACCCTGATCTGACCTTGACCTTCAAAATGGTCAATTCAAGGTCAAATCGGTTAAAACGGACGGATTTCGACGAATATGATACCTAGGGATACTTTTCTCAAGGGATTGTTTTGGACGGGTCAAATCATGACCACGACCTGACCACTAACTTTAAAAATAGTCAATTCGAGTAAAATCGCGCCATTTGCCGGAAAGCAGATTGGAACAACCCGGACAAATCGGGCCCACTAGCCATGGTAATAAAAAGCGAGACAGTTTGGAGAATGTAACGTATGACACGAGAAACGGGAAAACGTGGTATATGGAAGTATCCAAATTTCCTACATGGAATTTGAAAGCTAGTTATTATATGTTTTATGTTCATTTCAAATTGTAATTGTGGATATGTCGATTTATAGATATCTACAATTCTATTTGGAGATATCTCTAATTCATTTGGAGATATCTCCAATTATTTAGAGATATCTTCAAATATTTAGAGATATCTCCAATTATTTAGAGATATCTTCAAATCGAATTATGGAGAAGTACTTAATTATGGATATGCTCAATTGTGGATATGTCGATTTATAGATATCTCCAAATATTTAGAGATATCTTCAAATATTTAGAGATATCTTCAAATCGAATTACAGAAAAAGTATTTTATTGCGGATATGTTCAAATAGAACATATCCTTAAATGAATTAGAAATATCTTCAAAGGATTTAGAGATATCTTCAAATGATTTGGGGATTTAAAGATATCTCTAATTGATTTAGAGATAAGGTTAATCTCAAATCCAATTATGGATATCCGATATCTACCGATTTAGAGATATCTTCAAATGATTTGGAGATATCTCCAAATAATTAGAGATATCTCCAAATATTTAGAGATATCTCCAAATATTTAGAGATATCTACAAATATTTAGAGATATCTCCAAATCATTTAGAGATATCTTCAAATATTTAGAGATATCTCCAAATATTTGAGTATATGTTAATTTGGCTGCATTCCCATACACCTAAACATAAAAATGTGAACGAAATATGACTTTTAGTGTTCAGATTTGCCGACTATAGTGATATATCGATCGACATCATTCAGTGTTTTAGCATATTCTACTGATTCAGTTTACTGATCAGTGAAATAGTAGTTCCCGATTTTTCAAGAATGCGGAAGTCATCGTCCCGTCGATAAAAACACTACTTTTACCAGCAGAAAACAAGTGCAAACTTCTATTTAACTATTTAGTATATATTAGACTAACATTTTCTGCAATAATCCGTCACCCAAACATGAAAATGTAAACGAAATATGACTTTTAGTGTTTAGATTATCGTCCCAGAAGTGATAAATTTCCCTAATTTCGACGCTTCGTTATTCGAACGCCCATCGTTCAGCATACGCTCAATTTTATCGGGAAAACATCACATTCGTATAGAGTAGATACCAATAAACAAGTTGAGACCATGTTTGTGCCTCTAAACTCTTTCATTTCCGAATAAAATGACTTTTAAATATTCGTTCCGTTTCGTCACGTCTTTTAGACAAATCGTTCCGTCACGTTCCGGAAAATCGTTCCGTCCCGTCTTTTAGTAGATCCCGCTATAGGGGCCTGATACGCTCATTAACGGTATACCGCTCTTTAGCGTTTGGTGCTAACGAACGGTATACTGCTCTTTAGTGACAAACGCTAAAGAGTGGTATACCACGCTTTAGGTATATGGGCCTGATACGCTAATTAACGGTATACCGCTCTTTGGCGTTTGGTGCTAAAGAACGGTATACTGCTCTTTAGTGACAAACGCTAAAGAGCGGTATACCGCGCTTTAGCTATATGGGTCTGATACGCTAATGGGCGGTATACAGCTCTTTAGCGTTTGGTGCTAAAGAATGGTATACTGCTCTTTAGCCCTCGGTGCTAAAGAGCGGTCCAGGTTGGATGAGCGGCACGTGCGTTGCCAAGATATTTTGCGCATTGCGCCAACACATAACGTTATAATCCGTACCGCTCTTTAGCCCTCATCACTAAAGAGCGCTATAGGCTATACCGTTCTTTAGCCCTCAGTACTAAAGAGCGGTATACCGTTCTTTAGCCACTTCGTAAAAAATATGTGAAAAAGTTAAAACAATAATTATTGTCAACATGGTTAAAGGGGGACTGCACACTAAATCCAGCCATTTATGGGGCCATCTCCTATTATACTCAACATAAAATAATATGCAACAAATAAATGAATTTGAGCCAGGAATGAGTGCAAAATAACTCATGCGCTCTATGATAGACGTAAACAACATGGTAATTATAATGAAACTTCTAGGTGATGGTTCGCTAAACTCATTTTCATTATAATTACCATGCTGTTTACATCGTTCACAGAGCACATGAGTGTATTTTGCACTCACCCTGGCTCAAATTCATTAATTTGTTGCATATATTCTGTTGAGTATAATAAGAGATGGCACCATAGATGAATGGATTTTGTGTACAGCCCCTCTTTAAATGAGCACTGTACACTAAATCCAGCCATTTATGAGACAATCTACTTTTATACTCTACAGAATATATGCAATAAATGAATGAAGTGAGCCATGGGTTAGTACAAAAACACTCGTATATGCTCTACGAACGATGCAAACAACATGGTAATTATAATGAAAATGAATTTATGACCCCAGTTATAAATTCATTTGCATTGTAGCTACCATTTTGTTTGTATCGTTCACGGAGCAACAGTGTATTTTGCGCTAACCCGTTGCTCAAATTCATTCATTTGTTGCATATATTATTTTGAGTATAAAAGGAGATGGTCACACAAATGACCGGATTTAATGTACAGTACCCGTTCAACATTCAACAACTAGACAATACCTGAAGATAATAAGCCAGGCCGTGCATCGCGACCGCGGCCATATTGGATTTACCCAGGCCCCGTTCCGCGGTTTAAGTGCTATACAGGTCAAAGTTCTGGCGGTGCATTCCATATTGAATATTCATGATTCCATATTTGGAGCTTTTGAATATTCACGATTTCAATATATGGAATGCACTTCCAGAATTTTGACCAGTTGCACTTAAACCGCGGAATATGGTGAACCCAATATGGCCGCGACTCAGTTATCTCGCTTATTCAGTTAGTTGAAGATGCATTCTGCATTTAGCAGCGTGAATTTCGTTACTTATTCCTTATTAAAACAAAATTGGGAAAATGTGGCAAATGACCATGGCAACGTCTTAAGTAGGCCGAGACAAAATTTCCTGTGAAAAAAAATTCTGGAAAAAAGTTCAAAAATGCATCGAAATTTGGCAAAGTCCGAAAATAAACGGAAATAGTCCGAAACAAGTGCGGGGTCATAAATGGCCACCTGGGCCAAAAAATTTGGGCCGAATTTTTTTTGGGTCGAGTCCGAAGAAGTGGGTCGAATCCCAGTTTTCGCTCTGCTCGGTCGGGAAAATTTGGGAAAATGTGGCAAACTGTAACATATTAAAAAATGGCCACCTGGGCCGAACTTTTTGGGCCGAAAAGTTTTTGGGTCGAGTGCGAAAAAGTGGGTCAAATAGAAATTCCCGCTTTGCTCGGTCAGGAAAATTTGGGGAAAATGTGGCAAATGACCATGGCAACGTCTTAAGTAGGGCGAGACAAAATTTCCTGTAAAAAACAATTCCGGAAAAATGTTCAAAAATGCAAGAAAATTTGGGAAAATGTGCCAAATGACCATGGCAACGTCTTAAGTAGGGCGAGAGAAAATTTCATGGGAAAAATAATTCTGGAAAAAAGTTCAAAAACGCATCGAAATTAGGCAAAGTCCGAAAATAAACGGAAATAGTTCGAAACAAGTGCGGGTCATAAATGGCCATCTCGGCCAAAAATGTTGGGCCGAATTTTTTTTGGGTCGAGTCCGAAAAAGGTGGTCGAATCCAAGTTTTCGCTCTGCTCGGTCGGGGAAATTTCGGAAAATGTGGCAAACTGTCACATATTAAAAAATGGCCACCTCGGCCGAACTTTTTGGGCCGAAAAGGTTTTGGGTCTAGTCCGAAAAAGTGGGTCAAATAGAAATTCCCGCTTTGTTCGGTCTTGAACATTTGGGAAGATGTGGCAAATGACCATGTAAACGTCTTAAGTAGAGCGAGACAAAATTTCCTGTAAAAAAAATTTCGGGAAAAATGTTCAAAAATGCATCGAAATTAGGTCCGAAAATAAACGGAAATAGTCCGAAACAAGTGCGGGGTCATAAAGCCTAGCCCGACGAGCCTGTGCTGTACTATTTAGTGGATAGGCCAGCGCGCGGATTTGTCCGGAAAGTGTTGCTTGTGGTGCCTCCCGACACCCAGTTGCCACCAGCTAGTTCCGTATGAACTGTTAGAAGGACTAGACACTATGTGTCTCGTTCCACGAACAATGCTGCAGCCCCTCTTTTTCGGTTGCACTCTAGACAGGTCAGCCTCACATCGCCTCTGCAGTGCCCTTTGTTGTTGTCCAGCAAGTCGACACTAAATTGCTGTGTGTCTTTGGGTTGGAAGGCCCAGAGCAGCCCAATCTCGCACGCCATGCAGCGGTTCTGTTGGGCCTCACGGAGCTCGAGGATATAGTCGACTTTGAAATTGAATCCCTGGCGTCCATTAGCCTGGTCGTGGCGCTTGTATGCCACAAGCTTCCTTTGTATTTCCTTGCGGGCCTGGCATCGGAACCCTCTTCCGGTGGACAGGTTACCCGTTCGAGATGTTGCAAATACTCCACGCGGGATACGGCTAAGTAGCACATATTGGACCACTGGAGGTAGTCGTCGATGATCTAGACCTTCTGAGCGTCGTGGACCGTAAGTCTCTGGCTCGAGTGGGCGGTGAAAGCATAGCCCAGGCGCCAATCGTCGGTTTTAATAGCACACTCGGCGGCCTCGATATAGACCGCAACGACGTCATTGAGAACAAGCTCTTCTCAGTGCGACGGGTCGCCAGTGCCTGGGATTGCGACGTCAATGTCCTGCTTTCGGCTGTCCTTGGGGTGGTAAAGGATAGACACTGGGTTATCTAGGAAATGCTCCCTATGGCGTCGGAGCAACAGCTCATGTGTCTGGTCGCGGACCTTCTGGCGGCTGGTGATGATTAGGTCTCCGGGCCTCCACTGCTCCACAAATCGGTCACCCCAGTCAGCTGGGGAGAGCCTTCCGCATTTCATGGCATTGGACTTTGTCACTATGAAGGCGTATACGCTTTTTCAGGGCTTTGAGGGCTTCATCTTTTGCTCTGTAGTCGACGCCAACCTTTTCGTAGTAGTCTGCCTTTTTTGCAACCAATGGCGAGGCATTTCACCTGCAATCAGTGGCGGCTGTCCTTGATCCCCGCAGCAAATTACCTGGATGCCATGTTGGTCAAGTCAGTTTGAGAAAATCTCCAGGATATGCCGGGGCACAGTGCAGACCTCGTCCCAGATGATGGCGCGCGTGATGAACTTCTGCCCCATGCGGTCGGTCATCCAGTCATTCTGACCACCCCATCGGAAGAAGCCGTGATGTGTCTGGGCTTTGACCCCACGGGCCCGCATTTCTTTCGCGAGGCGATGGGTCGGGGTAAATGCGGGGGTCTCTTACACGGAAGAGCTCAATCGCTCTTGTGGTCTTGCAACTGCCCCCTCCGTCATTAAGGTAGCTCAGCCGGTGCCGGATCAGTTCGTCGTTGTAGCTGGGCGCCGTTGATTCCGCCATCGGTTTGGTTTGGCTACAGTATTCTGGCTTGGAGAAGTACTCGGCGTGTTCCTGCGGCATGTACCACTGCTCTCTCTTGTCGTGCCACTGAGCGACATGAACCCTGTCTCGGGCCGGTGGCCTGAGATTTAGCTCGTAGTGACTCCTGAGACAGTTGCGGCAGTATCCCGGGAGATACTCCGCCTGTGGCATGTATGCCTTGACACCGTCAAGCTTCTGCAACGCGGTCTTCTGGACGTAAATGCTATCAGTGGCTATCCGGACAGCCTAATCGGGTTCAAATCTTGCCAGCATAGCGAGGAGGTTGATGTGGGCATATGCCAGCATTGAGGCCCTCACGTGTGTGTACTGGGGCTGCGAGCCATCGTAGTATGTGAGAATGTGGCCCAATGGACACCGTTGGGGTGTGCCAACCAGACTGCCGCTTTTGCGGGTGTCACTTACCAAGAAGTCAAGCTCTCCCTGGTCGACCACAAGCCTTCATGTCAGTCTTTTTCCGTCGACCTTGCTGCCCTGGGTGAACTTGCCTATGATGCTGCAGCCTTGATCACGATCTTCAGGGAGCCAGACCTCGGTTCGTTTCTCAAAGGTGACGATGGCCTCACGGACATTCAGGCTCTGGCCGGGTAGCAGGCTTTCATATCGATGCTAACGACGTCTCTTGTATCGTAGCCCATCACATTCCAAATGCTTCCATGCTCGACGCAGGCTTTCTGCATGTCATCTCCGATGTTAGCCGGGGTCGGTTTCCAGCCGTTGTGGTCTTTGGCCATAATACTGGCTGCGTGGTTCAGCCGAAGGCTCGGTCTGCGAGCGACTAATCGCCCAGAACTGCATGCTTCCTGGAGGTTTTGATGAGTCTCCCGTGTCCTGTAGTTGCGGCCGTCTAGCACAAACTGGTCCACATTGAGCTCTCTGTCTTGGTCCCCACAGCAGTCAGACTGCAATCGGATCGTCCTGTATTGCCCCTCTGATTAATTGCCAGACGCCGCCTTCGTAGAAGTTGACCTCCCTGGACTGTGGGAAGTGCAGGTCCTTGGACCATGCATGGCCGTTGTGGCAGATGAGCTTTATATTATTTTCGAAGCATTTTTTTACTTGTTTCCCGGTTTTTTTTTCACAGGAAATTATGTCTCGCCCTACTTAAGACGTTGCCATGGTCATTTGCCACATTTTCTCAAATTTTCCTGACCGAGCAGAGCGGGAATTTCTATTTGACCCACTTTTTCGGACTCGACCCAAAAAGTTCGGCCCAGGTGGCCATTTTTTAATATGTTACAGTTTGCCACATTTTCCGAAATTTTCCCGACCGAGCAGAGCGAAAACTGCGATTCGACCCACTTTTTCGAACTCGACCCAAAATCTTTTCGGCCCAAATTTTTTGGCCGAGATGGCCATTTATGACCCCCACTTGTTTCGGACTATTTCCGTTTATTTTCGGACTTTGCCTATTTTCGAGGCATTTTAAATCTTTTCCAGAATTATTTTTCACAGGAAATTTTGTCTCACCCTACTTAAGACGTTGCCATGGTCATTTGCCACATTTTCCCAAATTTTCCTGACCGAGCAGAGCGGGAATTTCTATTTGACCCACATTTTAGGACTCGACCCAAAAAAAATTCGGCCCAAAAAGTTCGGCCGAGGTGGCCATTTTTTAATATGTGACAGTTTGCCACATTTTCCGAAATTTTCCCGACCGAGCAGAGCGAAAACTGGGATTCGACCCAATTTTTCGGACTCGACCCAAATTGTTTTCGGCCCAAAATTTTTGGCCGAGGTGGCCATTAATGACCCACCACTTGTTTCGGCCAATTTCCGTTCATTTTCGGACTTTGCCTATTTTCGAGGCATTTTTGAACTTTTTTCCATAATTTATTTTCACAGGAAATTTTGTCTCGCCCTACTTAAGACGTTGCCATGGTCATTTGCCACATTTTCCCAAATTTTTTGAATAAGGAATAAGGAATAAGTAACGAAATTCACGCTGCTTCTGCATTTGATGATACATTTCTGACAAAATATAACTATGAAAACTTCATTTAGCAACGTTCTAACAAACGCATTTCTTATTATGTCGATATAGATTGCTTTCGTGCCTATATAGCTTACCACATTCGCACCGATACCTCCGTTCCCCGCTATATGAATGTCCATGTGCCCTGTCAATCGGACCTTGGTACGAAATTCTGCACCGCATTCAATGCATTTGAAGGTTGGATCGCTGTGTTTCAGTCGTTCGTGCCTTCTGACATTATGTTGCACTCGCAATGTTTTTTGGGCATTTATCACAAACGTACCTCCCTTCGTCTCCGTGTTTGCTGCGCCTAAAACACAACGAAGAATAGTTTACTTGTTGTCATATGATATATCACTGACGTATAATCAATATAAATTACCATGAAAAATCAATCACCCAAACTAAATTTCGCTATGTGTCGCTTGGCCAGGTGGAAATTTATCATGCTGGTAATTGTAATATATGGGGGCGCCGCTGTTTTATCATGTTGGCATATTAAATTGACCAATGCGAATGGAGATCTACTAACCGGAGGTGAGGTGATGGCATATTAGGTTCACCGTGAATGACAGCGACCCCATATTGAAAGCCCCAGTGGGTATATGGGGACAACAGACGCCATCTTGTTTTTCTTGGAACTCGCCTCTGTGATATTTTCTGTGTATTTTTGTGCCAATAAAAGGGAAATATGTCAGAAATCTTTTTCCGCGAATTTAAAAAAAAATAGCGAAATGTAGCCAAACCACAGTGGGTCAACGGACACGAACCAAAACCGGAAGTCGTAGAAATATCTGTCGACAAATATTTGTTGACATTTGTTTACGTTTTTTTGGGAAAATAAACGCTTGTATACCATATCTGACCAACTGAAGGTGAGTGAATATTTCTTCGCTAATGTTCGGACACCGACGATCAATTTAAGTCAGTTGTCATTGTTCGATCGCGGAAAAAATGTCATTTAATCATCGCCGCGAGACGATTTCTTCCCCAAAATATCCCAGAAAATCATACTTTTCACATTCATCGCAGACAGCTGTCGCAACAACCTATATACCGGTCGAAAGGCCTGTTTTCCCCCCACAAATGCATATTTTGAGTATTTTCACGGACTGTCTCAAAATTCCAAATTTCATCTTTTGATGCGGGTACCCACCTCGAAAATACTGTCCGGTTAGTCCTGTACACCCCGGAATTTATTTGCAATCCACCAGACCCGGCGGACAGTTTTTGTTGTTCCATCAAGAGTCGAAATGGATTAGTTGGTTGGCTGCCTTTCGTTAACAGTGGCACGTTTTTTGTTGCAACTATAGTATACTGATCAAATTTGGTTACCGAGTACAGTTTGCAATTTGTTCTCATATATTCGTTCAGATCGTGTAAGGTCATTAACCAAAGAATCATTTATGGAAATATTGTTAGAACAAGAATATTACAATGCCCTCCATGACCAAGGCCGTAGCAACAGGATTGTTTTGATGGTGGGAGGTGTAGATGTATTTTCCAGTAGTTTGATATTTCAGCCAGTATATATATATATAGCGTGAAATTTGATACTTAAAAAACAATTAAAATTCGATTAATTTCAGAAAAAACAAATCGGGACCCATGGCTGTTCTTTTTCATTATGGCCACTTTCGGGACCCACCACCCGAGTTTTGATTACGATTGTATAAAGTTTTAACTACATTTTTCGGGTATATATACACCCCTTTATTTTTATGTTTTAAACTACATGCACCCACCCATATTTCGGAGAATTTTCGCTAATATTACATATTATAGCATAGCCATCAAATATGCAGATGTTTATTTCCATTTCTATGAGAGGCCAAATTCACATTTCATAATTAATTGCAGTTAAGCAATAGCACTTAAGCTTAATTATTTGCGATTAAGCGCAATTCATGGTTATACTGTATGTAACTATATGTACCCCTGGTGAATAAATAGGTGTATCTATAACTAAACCTGAACTCATATTGACATATCACCTCCTTGTTTTCATTGCTTTGGATAGTTGGGATTTTGAACTAGCCTAAATTCTTTATCAAAATGGGAGACTCGCGACAGTATTACCTTCTGTTTTAGTCGAGTCGAGGAACCAACCCATCAAAGCCCAAGTGTGATCAGATATCGATTATTGAAGTTTGTTATTTCAATTGATTGCTGCCCAGAAACACGCCGTGGAAAGGGTGGTTTCGGTCAAAATTGCGGATGAAGATGGATAACTCTAAAACAAGTGGTAATACGGTAAAATTTCGTGATACTTTAGTAATTATACGACCATATAATGTTTATAAATCACACGTTAATCGATTCTGATAACTAAAGCTTATTTCAGGTGGGGGCTGGAAAAAACTCCAGACACAGTGTGGAAAAAAATGTTTTCTTCGGTTTGGGTACCCCCCCCCCCCCCAAAAACAGCAAAAACTGCAGTGTTTTTCCACTGACCATTTGCCCCCCCAAGAAAAATCAAATCTACCCCAGCCGGACAACAACTCGGTTTGACCGGAAACCGAAAAAAACACCGGAGCATACAATTCACGAGAAGGTGCTTGGTAACTTAGTTTAGATTATTATGACTAAAATGGTCATTGTCTACCAGTAGAACGCAGATTTGTACCTCGTGATGTCATGACATGTACACACATGTATATTGGTGATCGCAACGCTTTGTATGCACTTTAAAAAATGACAACTAGTCATTACCTCGACTTTGAAAAAGATGCAAATGAGATGAGTGAGATACCAGCATATAACTGTTTTCTGATACCATTGGAGGAGAAATTGTTTAATACATGGGATAGTTCTGCAGTAAAAATTTGCCAGATAAGCGATCGCAGGATAGAATTCTGCATTCGACTGGTAGACACTGACATAGTCGGCATTATTAAGAGGGTTAATGGGGTCAATATCACATGTAAAGCAAGACAGTGGTTATCCCAAATTGTTTTAGGTGGATTGTACTACTCATGTATATATGATTTGGATATTAAGGTTAATCCATATTCTATAAAATGAGAGAAAATTAAAGTTGTTAGTTAATACATATTTGGAAAAAAATTACATGCAAATTTTTCCGACAACCCGCCCCCCCCCCCTCTAAATGAATAAGGAAAAAAATTACGCGTAAATTTTTGACGCCTATGTACCCCCCCCCCCACCCCCGGTACGTTGTGTCCCGCAGTTTTTTTTCCGCCCCCCCCTGCTTATTTTGAAGAAATATTGTTGTTGTTGTATCTTTATAATATGGGTCTTTCTGATCGGATTGAGGACCTTTAGTTTAAATTAGCCAAATGCAGATACACCCGGTCATGCTATAATAGTTAGGTTTTATGGGTAGTTACACTTACTCTCAAGCAACTCATAGCGCTTAATCGCAATTAATTGCACTTAAGCGCAATTCATTTCAAGTATGCGCAAATGCCATATGTGTGCTTCAGCGCGATATGTGGTATATGCGCTTAAGCGCAATTCATTATTAAATGTGAATTTGACCTCCCATACAGTTAATTTTTTGTCTATATACATGTATACGAACGAGTATGGTCTGTCTGCATGTCTTCTGTTCGCTTAAATTTGAATATATACGCGACCATTTGCGTTAAAAACTTCCCAACCAAATTATCCAGTGTGCGAATCAATGTGGAAACAATTAATTATGGCGCGATTTGAATACAACAGGACAAAAATCACGTGCCTATATATTTACAAAAGTAACTTGCATCTGGTTCCACATTCAGTTGCACGCTATAGATTGGAATTTTACCCGTATATACATGTAGGAAACACAACACTTCTACATTAATGGACAGCCAAGGTGGGATTAAGAATACAACAACTCGAAAGAACACTGGAGTTTTCCAGATGATGTTTCTATTCTCTATATCAACCGAGAGTACCTACCAATATTTCGTATAGTATTGCATAGTATAGTATTGTATAGTATTTTATTATAAATAATTTTTATATTTTTTATTTTCAAACATTCATTCGGGTGTTGTAAAATCCCATCGTCGATTGCCTCAGCGAAGCCGCAAGCCTTTGCCTCACAGTGGTTTCATATATGAAGGCAGGCATGCGATCCTCTCGTCAATGGCACCTGGAATTATAAAATAATATCGCTTAGTGGACTTGAACTTAAGCTAATATTAGTAACAGATATAGCTGTACACCCCTCCGACTGTATGTTTTAGTCCCCTCCTCATTATTGTTTTAACCATTGCTGAATATTGAAAACAATAATTTTCTATGTCGAAAAATGTCATATAACTCCACACAAAAAGGTCTGACATATTTCATAATCATATATGTTCGCATGTTCCCATGGTACTAAATATATATATGCCAAGGCAAAAAAAACAAATGACCGCAAAACTTAGGAATAAAAACTCGGAAAATTGCATCCACGAAAGGACGAATAAGCCGCTTCCTGATGTATAACCCCACAAGTTGTGGGCCACAACTCGTTGCGAGTGTATAATCAAATATAAAGGGTAAAAATCGGCACACCGCTGCATTTTTCTGAAAAAAGTTGGATGTAAATAATTTTTTTTATGTCGGCCTTCCGAGAGTGATGACAAGTCAGAGTTAACAATATGACATACATCAAAAGTTATATGTATACCAAACATGTACTTCGTAGTTGGATTTCAGTTACAGTTCAGTTATATATATAAGTCACCGCCTGGATGTTATGTTGTACCAGGAGACATATGCAACAATATGAACACCCAGAACCATTGTGGCCACGCAAAAGTCAAATGAAACGCCCATTATCTGCGGCAAAATTGCTTTTTCGACCAGAAATTGAAGATGGCAGACCTCAGCAAAATCACGACTAAGCGGACAGATTTTTTACAACTAATGATTAAATTTTTCGGGACTAACCGGACAGTATTTTCGAGGTGGGTATCTACATCAAAAGATGAAATTTGGAATTTTGAGACAGTCCGTGAAAATACTCAAAATATGCATTTGTGGGCGGAAAACAGGCCTTTCGATCGGTGTATAGGTTGTTGCGACAGCTGTCTGCGATGAATGTGAAAAGTATGATTTTCTGGGATATTTTGGGGAAGAAATCGTCCCGCGGCGATGATTAAATGACATTTTTTCCGCGATCGAACAATGGCAACTCACTTAAATTGATCGTCGGTGTCCGAACATTAGCGAAGAAATATGCACTCACCTTCAGTTGGTCAGATATGGTATCCAAGCGTTTATTTTCCAAAAAAAACGTCAAAAAATGTCAACAAATATTTGTCGACAGATATTTCTCCACCTCGAAATCTACGACTTCCGGTTTTGGTTCGTGTCCGTTGATCCACTGTGCAAACCTGCTTGTGATATATTTAAGGAATTCTAAAGACTCATAAATTAACGACATACTCAGTTTGTTGTCCTAAAACGACATAACTTACTATAATCTAATCAACTTCGTATGCCTACAAGTAATTCAAAATCTGAACTTGAATGCATGAACATACCGCTACAGCTGGGACTCTTAGTTGTCGGCTGCGGTGGCAAGAGAGGCTTAGCGAGATGAATATCAGGCTTGGCTAGCGCCTCGCCGGATAATAATCTCAATTTGCCTCACATGCCACCGTATCCGGCAACAAATCGTCCTGTAACTTAAAATATTTGTACATTATACCATATATGGGAAGCGTATTAAACGCTTTTCCAACTTCCTCGGTGAATCATGGAAACATCGCCATCTTGGGTCAAATGTAATTCTTTTAAAGGGGTACTGTACGCCATTTTCAATAAATTCCCGGTGATAACAACGATCTATTATCGATACTATATAGAAATATAAGTAATTTGAGTCGAAGATGTATTGTGTAAACGCTCAGGTTAATAGGCTATCTTACAATTTAATAATTTAAAAGTTAATAATTTAATATAAATTGATTTTATGGCTCCAGCCATAAAATGGCGTCTCTTAAAATTCGAATTTCCGTGTACAAAACGTAATCAAATTATAATTGAGGGATACCGGATTAGGAAAACAATTGCACACACGATCGTTTGAAACATTATGCTTATACGGGGAGAAAACCCAAGCCACTCATTGACTAGTGACGGTACACTAACTTAAATGAGTATATGGGACTACTAAGCATATAATATAATGTTTATTTGATTCATTTGGTTGAAAACTTTACAAAAATTATTCGACAACGACAATTTGTATTTTTGCATTCCGTTAAATTTGCCATCCGTAACAATACTTCGTACTCAACAGACTTTCAAAAAATAGAAAAGTTGTTACCTTATTCTCCGACTCGGGGATTATAGAAACCAACAACAACATCTTGGGTACAGTACCCCTTTAAGTTTTAAATGTATTGTTAATACTGCGTTATTTTCTAGAACTTGGCACAATGGAGCCATTACGGGGCTAAAATGACAACCATCCAATACATCCATGATATTACCAATATACATATGGTATAATTATGTAACTTCCTACATGTATATGGTTTCTAAAAAAATGATCAAACTTTAATTAAGTTTACCTGTGTCGATGCAAATTTGCCATGCTATAGAAACATTTTCCGCAGCAGCTATATGGGGCCCCCATTATGTGGGCACGTGTATGGCAACTCATGCCTGACTTGGATGCAAACTGCTTACCACAAGTACTGCACAACATAACTTTTTTGGTCTCAGGCATTTCATCTGAAGAAAAAAAAACACAAATTAAATCGTACGTAAGAATATTTCTGTGACATTATTTCGTATTATTATATGGTCCAACATTTATTATTGTCGTTACACTCATTACCAAATGGTGATCAACGACCATTAACAGCACATGTAGCATATATATAACTTGACCCAGTTCTGATTAAAACCATACTCAGACTCTAAAAGTACTGAGTCTGATGAAACCCGCTATTTGTCGCATTACTGTCACTATAAATAACTTCCACAGAGAACCCCCTGCTAAATGACGTCACCGCCCACATTTGTTTTTAAAAATAACTTTGATTGACATAATGTAGTTTCGGTTTCGTTTCCGCGTAAGAGTTTACTTTCCGCGAAAGCCTTTCGTTTCCTGGGACAATTGATGATACGCATTCTCTCAGAATATCTTCTGCGCCTGGTGACATTATTTTAACTGAGATTAATCACGTTTAACAAACTTTAATTGCGTTAATGAATCGACACAAGATATATTTTCTGTGTTTAATTTCGAAGTTAATTTCGAAATTAAATAAATTTACGACATCGCGAATTCTACATTATTCGGTACTAAATGTTGAATTTCTTTAAAAGATTCAATTATATTTGACATATTAAGTAATACTGGTCAATTCTGCACTCTTTAAATACGCATTTCAGTGTTAAATTTGTTGTCGTAAAACTGAATTTGTAAACATTAGCCATGCGGCGGAAAAATTATTGTGCTATTTATAACTATTGGGCGGGATTTACTGGAATCGGCTGAAGGAATTCCCATTGTCTTGGGAATTCCATGCGACTGTCGCCTGATTGGTCACATCGCGTTCATGAGGATATTGTGATTGGCTGGCAAATACGTAATTCCTGCTGGGAGTAATGGAATCTCTGCCCATTTTCATCAGACTCAGTACTTTTAGAGTCTGAGTATGGTTTTAATCAGAACTGCATGAACTTGCTTTACATCTAGGGTACACAATTTGGACGGTTCAGACCTAATTTGCTTAACCCCTTTTGTAAATTTCGCTATAAGCCAGCTGTATAAGCCGGTTGACTGTTTTCCATCCTCCATTTATCCAATCGATTCCGAACAAGTTCGTGGTAACTCATCACTTAATTGTGGTGCATGTACACTCATCACTAATGAAAAAGCTATGATTCACAAGGAAAAATATAGTTTCTTTAAAAGAAGGTTCAATATATTGCCGACTAAATGTGCTTTCTTTCAGTAAACATAACACCAGTAACAATATTTTTGGTCCAACTAGAGAAAAGGCATGAAAATATAGAATGTTCGTGGAATACACCAGTAAACACAGCGTGAAAAATCGTCTGACTGACGACATTTGGTCAGAATGTTTGAGCAAACAAATGTGAGTTTGGACACATATGAGGTATTATCTTGTATAAAAAATAGTGTAGCATATGCTCGTCGCTGCCAAAATAATATGTAATGTCATATCGTAGTTTATTACCTTTTTCTTCCTTTCTTGACGCACTTTCTGTCGCCGCCGCCATTTAAAATCGTGGTACTCATCAACTCGAAACCACGTGATTCCCCACCGTGAAAGAATATCTGATATACCCCTAATTTCAATGTCAAATTATAAGTAACAAGACAGTCAAAGACTGTGGGGTCGCTCACCAGACTGCAAAGACTGATAAAACTGGGACGCTGGAGACCATAACAGTCAGAACTTTTCATAATCATCTTAAAAGAAGTAGATCTAAACAGTATATGTGGCTAGAGATGCTTCATGTATGTAGATCGGTGAATATCTACATTGAAATTAGCAAATGTACACTACTGATCACACCCCTCCTCCAGCTCAACAAGTCCCCTCCCGACCGGGCTCCAGACTCCCAAGTCTTAGGTTGGAATTTGACAACCGACATCTCAAACTTTCTCAATTGTTGGAAATTTCCAATCTCACAAGCGCCTTTTTATAAAACTATTTAGGCATGTTTGAAGCCAAATTATCCATGGACCCAAAACACCATACATGTATGTCAGATTAATCAGTCAGGTAGTTCCAAGGTAGATGTTTTAATGAATTTGGTATGTTAATGGTTTTATTAGACACAGAAGTGTTTAAGTCCCCATAGCCCCGTCATTTCTTAACAGGTTGACCTCATGTTAACAAATCTGAATCTCAGACACTAAAGGATCCTCCTTACTACAGGTAAGCTAAATAGTTCAACCTCTCTTGAGAAGACATTTTAAGTATTACTAGAGAGACATACAGTTATGTCCCTGTTCCCACCCTATTTAACCTGGTGACCCCATCTGAATAAATTTGAATCCCATACACAAAAGAACCCTTCATACTAAATATCAGTAAAATAGACCTGATGGTCCTTGTGAAGGAAGCATATTAAGAGGAAAACTGTCATTCGCTTGGCCCATATTTGACCAGGTGACCCCATTTGAAAATTACCAACCTGACACCCCCATAAAGTTAAAATTTGTGGCCAATTCTGTCCAACAGTTTAACCTGAAGTAGGAACATATATATGGACTGGTGATTTAAAAACATACATGTTGGAAAATTAAACCAAACTATGAAAACAGTTCCAACCGATTTTTGGTGTGAACATCCAATCTACAACTAATGTTGTATCAGGCATGAAATTTTCAACTGTTTAAATTTTGATTAAAGTAGGGGGTCAAAACTCCACCCCCTCTACACTCACTACCCATTGCCCCAAACATTGCCCTCACCCAGGCTGCCTAGAAATCAATATTATTATACCAGTACCAAACAGCGTAGAGAAGAATTAAATCTCCTATCTCGGCCCCTATTAGAACAAATGTGAATCCCCATCTATGAGATCCATTTATCTAAACAAAATATAGTAATATCAATATACCCCCCAATATTCAATATACCCCCCCCCCCATTTTTCTTTGAAAAATCAGGGTATGATTTCACCTGGATAAGTGGTGGTTAAGAAAATAATTTTGGAACAGCCAAGTCTGTATTTAGTGTGTCTGACCTTTGCAGAATGAGGTCCCCAAATGGCGAATTTAATGACACTATTCCGCAAGGTGGGCTAGCATCACTGAATTCATCTCACCCTCTGGGGGCCTCTTTTCCTAAAAATGACCCCATTTGAAAAAATCTGAACCCTGGTCACACAAGGCCCCTCCATACCAAATATAAGCTATATAGGCCCAATGGTTATTGAGAAGATATTGTTTTAAGAATTACTATGGAGGGAAACAGTTATGGTCCTGGCTTTGCACCTATTTGATCTGATGAACTTATTTGAACAAATCTGATTGTGAGTCACCTAGGGAACATGCACACCAAAATATATAAACACATTCGGTCTTTAATATGGAGAAGAAAACAATTGTTGAAAGACGGATGGATAGACATCCCAACAGATAGATGGATAGAAGGACTGCATGACAGACATAAGACAAATTCAATCCAATATACCCCCAATTTTTCTTCACCTGGATAAGTGGTGGTTAAGAAAATAATATGAAACAGCCAAGCCTGAATTTAGTGTCTGACATTTGCAGAATGAGGTCCCCAAAAGGTGAATTTAATGACACTATTCCGCAAGGCAGGCTAGCTAGCATCACCGAATTCACACTCAGTCTGATTAGGCCTCAACTGCCATGGGAAACCTAGAAACAGATTGAAGTTCTACTGTTGAACTTGGTGATGCACACCCGGTGATGCACACCCATTGAGCACCTCAATTATGCATTTTATCTTTTGCAAATTAGGGGACATAGAAACTGAACAGAATGGAAAAAGTCAAAAAGTAACTAAAACAACATTTTTATTTGACACTCAAGATACTTCCCAGAAGATGAGGCCTAAGCAGAATGAGGTCCATGGAGTGTGTATTTGGTGATTCTAGCCTGCTGTACAGGGTAGCAACACTAAATTCACCCTCTGGGTACCTCATTCTGCAAATGTCAGACACACTATAAAATTCAGGCTTGAGAAAATAATTTTGTTTTAATTTGATAATAACAACAAGCACCATTGCTAGTGCAGTGTTTACACAAACCTGTCCAATAACATTATAATCTCTAATCTGTCAGTCTGATCTCAATTAATGACCTGACTGTCTCTCTGAAGCTGAGTCCTCTGGTAGATATAATATTGGCAGATATAATAACTGCTTCTGGAGAGAGGTAAGTTGTGATATGATATGGGTGAAGGGGCTGTTGGCAGGGTGGGGGCCTGGGTCATGTGAGGGTGGGGGTGGGTCATGGAAAGTTTCTGTGATTTCATTATAGACTGAAGTTTCATAACTCAGAGGATGTTATAATTATGTGAGTTTTTCAAATTTTATAACATGTTATAAACAAAATATATATATATATATTTATATATATATATATATATATATATATATATATATATATATATATATATATATATATATATTGTGTGTTAAATTGAGCAATCTGAGTTCAATCCGAATTTTTTTATTTTTTTTTTAGCTATGTCACTGGCTCCGCCCACATTCGACACAGTGACCTCATTTGAACAAATCTGAACCACAGACCCCCAAGGACCCTTTGTACCAAATATGAACCCATTCGGCCCAATGAAATTCGAGAATAAGTTGCTGTAAGAATTACTATGGTGGGAAAGAATTATGGTCCTATCTTCGCAACTATTTGACCGAGTGACTTCATTTGAACAAATCTGAATGTGATTCACCTAGGGAACATCCACACCAAATATGAACCCATTCGGTGTTACGGTTCGGGGGGAGAAGATCATTCTTGACGGACGGACAGACGGCCAGACAGACGGACGGACGGACGGACGACGGACGCGGAGTGATGACTAGCTCCACCGGAGACTTCGTCTTTCGTCTCCGGTGAGCTAAAAAAGAGCTCATGTCAAAATAATTGGACAGAACCCATATTTGAACTTGGCTAGTTGGCCTGTCTGTGTTTTTTAGCTGGGAAAAACACACATGTACCAGCTTTGGTTCAGATCAAATGATCCAAACATTATCGAGTTATCGGTCAGAAACCAAAATCGGTCAAATCGTAAGTCAGATAAGGGTCGTAGCTCATGTAAAATAATTGGACGGAACCCATAATTGAATTTGACATGTATGTTTAGCCGGAAAATACACATACCAACTTTGGTTCAGATCAAATAATCCAAACAGAATTATCGATCGGAGACCAAAACTGTTAATGGACAGATGCACGGACGGACTGATTTCATAATCCGACTGTTTTTTTTTCAAATAAATTTACAAAATTCTGTATATTTTTCCGTATTCACTTCATTCCTTAAGTTTTTTTTTAAGAAAGAGTTTAGCTTTATGTTCAGATGATTTAATTAGCCATTTAGTAATACTTCGTTTCTGTTTAACAGATTTTGGGAGCTTAATCTCAGAGAGAGTAATGATTGTTTTATTTTGTTTTTATTTCAGGAAGATAGAGCAAAAAAAATGAAGAAGTACAGATATGAAAAGATTTTGGAGAAGAGAGGGAATCATGGAAAGCAGGAGTTTTTAGTAAAATGGAAAGGGTTTACTAATCCTACATGGAAACCAAGGGAAAAATTTCCCTCATATATTTTGAAGCAACACGGGTGGATTTGAATGGACATACATGTATATTGTCCATTCAAATCCATCTGATATTTCAAAATTTCGAAAGAAAAGTTTTTGTACTAGTATTATAACTTTTGAGCACTATGTGTGGGAACTGCAACGTGAGAAATTGTGTGTGTCCGGTGCACGTGCGTGATGCTTAGTAAGTCACTTAATTATCTTTTATTTATATACATCTTAACGATTTACATTAGTTAAGCTGTCCACTTGGTTTAGTACCCCATGTTTATGACTAAATTTATACAGGAGATCAGATTATTCCTGTTTAAGTACACATTGTAATATGTATGTAGATTTCTACACAGCCCGTGCATTTCGGACAAACAGTTATAATGAACTTTATTTTATACCTTTCACATATGGTGGCTGACAAACTAACGTCACAGATATACTAGATCCTAGATCAACTAATTTATATTATAAGTTGAGTTATTAATTGTTCATCATTGTTTTATATACACATATAGTTAACAATATAGTGTATAACTACGATTGGTATGGACTACAACTACAACAATTATATAGCTGACCGGTGTACCCATGTGAGAGTTTATCAAATCTAGATTATCTCTAACAAGAAAACTAAGATGCATGCATCAGGTCGGCCGTGAACTATCTACCATAGAATTGTTGTAGCTATCGATTATACATTTTGGAACACCTGTCTGTATGTATGTGTGTATGCATGAATGCATGTGTGTATGTGTTATAGACTCTAACACTGCTCGACTGATCCGACTCGGATTTGGTATTTAACGTGTCAACTTGACCTCGCTCATATGCATGTTTCTGGACCTTGACCGATCCGACTAAAAATGTGTGTGTAGGACTACTTCGATCCCGGAAGCAATATTGACGGGTCCAATTTCACGTGGGACCATGTTCTCGAACGTGCTGATGTAGGCATGTTTCTGGACTATTTGGACGGGTCAAATCTTGATCCCGACCTGACTTTGACATTCAAAAAGATCAATTCAAGGTCAAATCTGGTAAAACGAAGTATTTCAACGAAATATAATACCTACTGTTACTTTTGTCCCAGGAGTGTTTCGGGTGGGTCAAATTATGACCCTGACCTGATCTTGACATTCAAAATTGTCAATTCAAGGTCAAATCGGGTAAAGCCGGCGGATTTCGACGGGTACTTTTGTCGTGACTTTTGTCCGGGGAGTGTTTTGGGCGGGTCAAATCGTGACCCGACATGACGTTCACCTTTAAAATGGTCAATTCAAGGTTAAATCGCGCAATTCTCCGAAAATCAGAGGGGAACATCCCGGACGAAGTAGGGTCCACCAGCTACTATTATATATTTCTAGATTTAGTTACAAACTAAATACCTGTATATTGTACAAAGAAATGTTTGACAAATATATCTGTATCAATATTACCATACGGGTCATTAAAATAGATACGACGAAACAAATTTTGAAGGGTGCATGGTATCAGGTAAATTTTTATATTTCAAATGATGACAGGAATGCGGAAAGACAAAGTACCTACGTAATACTGGCTATCCGAATGAAGAGATATACATGTATATAAAAACCAAAATAGAAGATGACTGCTGGCGACAATGTTTTCCAAAAAAATTCAAAGCATTCGATAGCTCCCATCTAGTTGTCAGCCCGAAGATCAATATAAAGTGTGGTGACTATCAGATGAGGGATATGACTGTACAGTTGCTAAACAATTCAGTCACGCAAAAGAGGATCAAACAGTAAGATACCAAATTGCTGCCTGTGGTAATGTTTTTTAACGAAATTCGGGAAAATTAGATTACTCTCCCCCTGGTTATCCAGAAGATCATTGTGGAATCTGGTGACGATCGGACAAGGGGTGTCGTCTGTAGGATCAACCAAATTATTTAGCCATAAAAATAGTAAAATTCAAGATCACCGCTGGCAGTGATGTCTTCACAAGGACAGCTTGAGAACAAAACATGGCTCACATCTAGCGGTGACCCAAACTATCCACATGAGAAAAAGTTCTCCAATAAAAGCTGGCTGCAGGGTGCGCCAATTGATTCAAATTCGAAATTTAACAGGGTGTACTGCTTGTGGCCATGTTTTCCCCGCAAATTTGATAGACTGATGGACAAAACCACTGAATCCGTTGAATCAATATACATGTATACATGGATTAATGTATATGCATTGTTATACACAGTACTGGTATATAAAGGTACTGAAAATAACAATATTACTAGTATACACAAAATAAACCATATATCATGGCTATGGGTTCTAATATCCGAATATGACAGCTGATAACTTGGTGTGAATTGAAGAGTGGTGGTGTCTCACGCATATCTAACCCTCCATGTTAGAAACATGCCATTAAATGTCATAAGTATAATCTAGCTTGAGGACAGAAGTTATCCATAAAAAAAACCCTTAATTCAACCAGGTCCTCGCGCGATGTATGGTCGATCACATGATGATCTAGGGGGGATTAGAATTGTTGTATAAAAACAGCACTGCATGTAAATATAAAATAAAATAGTGCTACATCTTATTACAGATTATTGCCATATATAATCAGTGACTATACAGACAGTCTGACAAAATAAAGTTTCAGTGACACTCTATCCGAAGAGGGGAATAATTCCATCTGTTACAGTCAATGGAGCAATTATGAATCTGGAAAGGTGAAATTTCTAAGTAATACTAGATATCGACATGACGCGATAACATATAACGTAAATGCAATATGGCCGCTGGCGACCATTTTTTCCTATAAAATTAAAAAAATATTTGATAGCTCTCATCTGATGATCGGATGAGTGAAGTGGACTGTGCTAAACGGTTTAGTAATGCTTAAAAAGATTTTTACCTTAATATTTTTATGTTCACTTTATAAACTTCACTGAGTCATCTTTGTCATGTATTGAGTTTGATATCTGTTGTTAACAGTTTATAAATCATGTATGTCTCATGTTTGTTATTTTAATTTATGTGTTTATCATCATTAAATAAAGTTGAATTCCTTGAAAAGATTCTTACCTCAATGTTTTTATGTTCACTTTATAAACTCCACTGAGTCATCTTTGTCATGTATTGAATTTGATATATTTTGTTAACAGTTCATAAATTATGTATGTCTCGTGTTCGTTATTATATTATATACAATTTATAGTGTGTTTCAGAACGAAAACAAACTGAATAAAATCAACAAATTTGTAAATTTAAAAACAATTCAAACGTTGTTGTATTCCATGTCCCAGCCCGGACATATACACCAAATTTCAATAATATTCATTGAGAAACAACGGACCAAACGCCATATAACACCCCGTATGCATCTTTTATTCCGAGTTGGCCTTTTATTCCGAGTTGGCACGCGCCGATTGGGCGAGTTAGCCCATGGGGCGAGAACGCCGATTCCGACACCTTTTCTATTTGCAGCAGGTTAAGTTTACGCGTAATTTAATTTACAAAGTTCCCCAATTGGTATCGTAAATAGAGCGACCTTATTTGACAGAGAATGCCTCTGTTATTGATTATAAAGTTGCTATACATTAAAAACGACAATTCACATGCTCGTTCAAGCGCAGTAGTCTATTTTCCCCATGTTAAAGGACATCCACAAATACTAAATAACGCTAACTTACTGCCGAATGTTTTACACGACAACTGTTAACATATTTGGGCTGAATTCATCTGACGCGGTGTTATTCCTCAAAATAAACAACAAAACCATCGTTACTTGGAAATGTAGTTTGGGCTAACATTTACATAAATCCTCCATATCATTATTCCGACACACACGTCAGATGAAAAAGTCACATGAAGTAACCGGCCAAATTGGCCGAAATAAATAATGTAGACAAGTGACTTCCGAGCCATGGGGTTTGTGATAAGTTGATTGGACTGGCTTCAAGTGTCTTGTATACGGTCACGTCTTGTATCACGTTTGCCATGACATAGCTAGATAGATATTCAATGAAACGTATCCCATACCCTCCGTGAGGCTGATAGTGACTTACCTATGTCATGATTTTCCTAAAAATAAACACAAGTTCCAGCGGATGTTTAAGGAGATTAACGTTATTGTTAGAGTATCTGGTGCATTTTGCATGTTTTATTTTTGTCACGAGACACCGAAATAAACACTGCTGAACAATGGCAATCACTAGCTGATTCGATTCGATTCTATGTCGATATCAGGAAGGAGATTCGATATCGAGATTCGATTCGATTCAAAATCCCCGATTCGCAGATCGCTACAACAACGTTTCTTCAAAATACGCTTTAGTTATCAGAATCAATTTATTGCAACAAAATAGTGCTAACCACTGTCAACTATGCTATCAAATTTCCCAAAACTTCTTATTTGTCAACATTTTGTTCAACAAAATATGGCCGTATTATCACTTAATTATTAAAAAATTAAGTGATAATAAATCCGCAATTTTGTCAGAGACCGTCCTTTTGATCACGTTTTTATGGGCCACATATAATTGCACATCTCGAGAAATAACAAACTTCATAAATCAATATCTGATCACTCTGAGCTTTGATAGGTGGGTTTCTCGACTTGAATCAAATAGTTTTTACCTCGAAGCCAAAGAAATAGTCATTTAGGAGCGTTAATTCGGATAATGCATTTTTAATATGCATAACGGACATACTCTCGTTTCTCGTATCATCTATACATTTATGTACAACCTTTATTATGTGGGGAAATTATGTGACAGATATGTTGTAAGCCATTATTTCTTTCACTATACTTTAAAGGTACTGAATCCGATAAAACTCCTCTCAATTACTATTTCAATGGCTTCGGGGGTCAAAAATATTTGATTCGAGTCGAGGAAGTCACCCATCAAAGCTCAGATTTGTTAGATATCGATTTTAGAAATCTATTATTTTTCATTATCGGGAATTCTTTCTGACCCAGAAGACAGTCAAAATTTCGTTATTATTACCACTTGATTATAGAGTTATCCATCCTTGTCTGTTTGAATAGAGTTTTGGCGTAAAATCTCGAGCAGGTTACAAATTGACGGCAGTTATTAGTACTCATCTCGAGCAATTAACAAATTTCAAAAATCAATATCTAATAACTCTGAGCTTTGTTTGATGGGTTCCTCGACTCGAATCAAATATTTGTTACCCCCAAAGCCAAAGAAATAGTAATATAGGACCCTCTGATCGGATTGTTGTTGTTGGAATCTGTTGAGATGCGGACCCTCTTTACGGATTGAGTACCTTTAACCAACGGAAAGGCTATATAGTCCATTAGCCAGTCCTCCAATCTGATCTGTTATTTTCATTGTGGAGAGCTTGTCTGAACAAAGATATTTTAAAAGCAGTGATGCCTAATGACATAAAATGTAAAACATCCTATGAGGAGAACTGCTTTATAGACCATTTTACAGATAATCATTTTGACTGTTGCATTGTGGGCCAGAAAGTATCCAAACAAAGCCATGTGCTTTACGGCCGCATGCATTTACTATGGGGGATTTAGGGTGGGTCTATAAAACTAATTATAACTTTGGTATCTGCCATAGCTTATGCGAGAAATTTTTAACATATATCAGGGACATGTACACCTTCTACAATGTTCAAAAACATTTCCAGTTGCTTGTCGTATTTTAATTGATTTTATGCGGTGAAATAATGCGAAAATTCAGAAAATTGCACTAATTTCTCAATATTTTGCGGTTTTAGTAAACGCCTGATAAAAGTCGTTCTATTGGGAATTTTTACACCAAATTTTCAGAGAATATAGAGTAAACAGAGTACTATCGGAATATCGTAAAGGAGTTCTGTGCATTTGGTATTAATTAACCCTCAGACTGCCGAAGATGCCGCCAATAAATTCGCTTTTTCGTGTTCGACGAAAATGAAACTTGTCTGTTTAAAGGTCCCATTTTCGTGTCGAATGGTGACAGAATCTCCATTTGTCAAGTTCATGGATAAATTACATCACACTTAATCGGCTTAATCGGAAAACATAAGTTACAATCCCAAGTTCCAATCACAAGATTAAAACAATATCACAATGCCGTGCTTTCAAAGAATTGGAATTTAACCATTGAAGAGTTATAATAGACACATAAAAACCAGGACCCATCCGTCCGAGACCGACCTTTAGCGCCATGAATACAATCACGATCGATGTACATCGCGTGTTGTTTAAAGAGCGAAACTTGATACTACTGTATTTTGCCATACAGCCTGCTGATCTACGAATGTGCATATATGCAACCACAGTACCGAGTACCGGCGGTACTGCACACCAGTACCGATACCGCAAAAATGCCCGAGTACCGGCGGTACTGGTACCGGTACTGCGTGCCGTTGAGAAGCCTGAGTGGAATTGTTGTATAAAAAACAGCACTACAGTCTACATGTAAATATAAAATAAAACAGTGCTACATCTTATTACAGATTATTTCCACATATAATCAGTGACTACAGACAGTCTGACAAAATAAAGTTTCAGTGACACTCTATCCGAAGAGGGGGGTAATTTCATCTGTTACAGTCAATGGAGCAATTATGAATCTGGAAAGGTGAAATTTCTAAGTAATACTAGATATCGACATGACGCGATAACATATAACGTAAATGCAATATGGCCGCTGGCGACCATATTTTCCTATGAAATTCGAAAAATATTTGATAGCTCTCATCTAATAGATCAATATCAAGATAAATATGAAGTTTGGTGATGATCGGATGAGTGAAGTGGACTGTGGTCTGTGTTAAAGGGTTTAGTAATGCTAATAGTAACATCCAAAATCGCTGTCAGTGGCATGTTTTTTAACGATATTCGGAAAAAAATACACTACTCACATCTTGTGTGTTATCCCGAAGATCCATATGAAGTTTATTAACGATTGGACAAGTAGGGTATACCAAATTATTGAATCATGGAAAGAATAAAATCGAAGATGATCATTGGCGCCCATGTTTTTCATCAAAACTCGGAAAACGTTGATGGCTCTATAAGATTATAAAGAAATCCAGTTATTACTCCATGTAATTACTATTTGATTACCACATGTGTAACACCTGCCATGCAGATCAAGAGCTCAACTGACCATCCACAGTGACTTACATGTAGTTTATCTCAAAAGCTGCTGACAACTATTATCATAATAATAATAATGATACTGTCGGTACCTATTTGTTGCAAAACCAATCCTTCTCAAGTTCAATGGATCTTTTTCAAGTAGTTCACTGTTGTTACACAAGGCATATATGGTTTCTGACTATAGTGTTGAAACAATTATTTTACTAATCGGCGTCGACTCGATTATTAAACAAGTCGACGCTGAAATCCGCCAGTCGATTAATCTATATAAGCAAATCGGCAATATGGCCCACCGAATTCATAGAATTTACAGTTTCATGTTCGGTGCTGGGTGGCACCTCTCAGAATGCGTTCGATTCTTCTCTTATACCGGACAATTCCGATATTCTAATTTTTGTTCTCAGGCTGGGAGAGGTGTATGATTGTGTATAAGGGTGTATACTGTTTATACTGTGTTATATTGTGTTATTTTCTGGAACATGCTATCATGTGACTTATTTCCACTAAAACAAGATACAATTTGTCGTATTTTGGATAAATTTTAGCACATTATAAAATATATAGTTAATCTATAGTTTAAAAATATTTAAGACTACCATTAACAAATGCGTGTGGGATTTTTTCATGGTTACTTATGATAGTTAAAGTGCAAGTTAAGATAACAAACAAGCGGAACTGTCAAACATTTCGACATTCAAGGACTATTTGTAGGATGATCTAATGCAGCTCGTATATTGCCTGTGACATTTGACAATTTTAATAAATATTTGTTAGCACAAGTAGCATTGTAATACGACCCTGCCTAACTATGCTTAAAAGCCATATCCTGATTGGCCAGTGGCCCGAGTTACCATGGCTATCTCGTTCCAGTTTTGTGATACAATTCTACTTTTTCCAATTGTACCACGAAAAAAAATCGGTTTATTCAGATCGCCGCACGCGACTTTTCCCGTCTTTTCTAACTCCGCGCAAACGGGGCATCAACGGAGTACACCCGCAACCCTTTGAATTTTGCATCTTGACAATCTTGCGAATTTTCTAGCGATTTGTCGCTTGAAACCAGTTTGGTTGACAATGAATATGGTCCAAATGATGTTATGGTACATTGATATATGTTAGGACCAAAGAAAGTTACTTAATAAGTATATTAAATGACAAAATATATCCATGGGGCCGGGCTGTGCATTCGTCGATTCGAATCTCGATCATATTCGATATTTCGGAATCAAGTTGAAAATGAAAGCGTTTGTTCACCAGTACAGAAGGGGAATACGATTAGTTTAGTAAACTAGATCATTTAGATCGCTTTGTGTAAGGAAAATGGTCCATAGTCGATGATCATATACATGTTGTCCCAACAACGTTCAACACAGAAATGACCGCAAAATAAATAAAGTGAGTAGATGGGCGCGAAGCGCCCGGGGTGGTCGAAAAGATCGAGTGACCTTCTCCTTCACCCCACGGTTTGTTGTTGTTGGAGATATAGCACACATAAAATAGTCATGTCTGAACACGGCAAAAGCGGACATAATTGAATTAATGTTATCTCTTTGATTGAATTGATTGGATGGATTATTTGGGGAAGAGCCCACGAGCTTTAATATGGGGTGTGAGGGGTGTCCCGGTGGGTCCCTTTAATATATGGTTGAGCTGAGCGTGTCATATGGTGCGCTGAAAAAGGAGCGGGGCCCGTGTTACAATTTAAAATAGTGTTAGTTTGTTAGTTATTTAAAAAACAACCGCAAGGCAGAACGTGTGATTCAATGCGCCATCATACCTCGATTCTGCTATAGCCAAATGCGCAGAGACAGTATGTTTTGGATATTTCGTTGTTTCTGTATGGACCGCCCTACATCACATAGCACGGGCGTAAGTGGAGACTCTGACAATTTTATGTGCAGAGTTATTTGGGTTTCGATAAATGAAGTAAATCTGATTGATAATGTACAAGATAGACTTTAATTGTTGACAATATATGTGAATGGTTTTGTACAGAGATATATATGATTACATTCAATAGATTTTTTTTGGTGTTATATTTTTTTTGGTAATTTCTTTATTTTGTTAAAATTATGTATACATTTAGTACATGTCAGTGTGTTCTTGAGCAGTGAGCCGTCCTACTCCCGAAGAAATGTCAGAGCGGCAAGCGGGACGAGCATATTTTGATATATGTCGCTCCTAACTCGTTGAGAGCTATATATGACCACTTATGGGTCTGTAGTTCCTGCACCCCACCCCAAGCTAGTGCTGGGTCGGTTTTCAAGCCGGATCCCGCTTTGTTGGTGTTGTTTATAGGTGAGTGGAATGTGTATGACATGAGCGCTAGCTTCTGAAAGTGAATTTGTAATTATACGGGTGGCCGGTAGTGCCTGTTATAGAAATGATTGCGTTTTCCCCCAATGAAGAGAGTGGTTCGGGGGGCTAGCCCGGGATTGTCGAAAGGGCCTAGAGGCCCTTTCCTTAATCCCTCATGTTTACGCCTTTATTTAGAGTAAAAAAAAAAAAAGTAAGCATTTTTATGATTGATTTTATTTCTTCTTTTTTCTTTTCTTTTTAGGGTTTGGTTTCTCCGTTGATGACTGTGGAGATGGAGGAGATTTCTGCTGATGTTGTTGTAGAAAGAGTTGAATTTTTTCTTCTTGCTCTTTAAGGTGTTGTTCGTTTAACTTCTGTTGTCGTAGCTGTGACTTCTTGATCTCCTTCCTCCCCTCTTCCGTCGCTCTATTGGTTTCGGCGATGGAGTCTTCTACAGACTGAGTGGTGTCTGCGCTGATGTTGTTGTTGTTGCTGGCGGTGGAGCTGGGGGACACCGGGATGTGCTGGTACTCCGGTGTCCGTGGTGGCAAGCTGTCCAACTCCACCTCGAAGCTGGCGGCAGGAACAGCAGGGGTGATTTCCTGCTCCCTTTCTCCGCTCGCCTCGACGACGACAGCAGGGACCTCCGGTAGATCAACGGAGTCCCTGCAAGCTGGTGCGATGTCGCCTGTCTCCATGCAGGTCGGGTCGTCTGTGCGTCTCTCAGACAACTCCGACCTACCGGCTGTGACACTGGACGTCGGCTGGACCACACGGGGAGGGGTGACTGGCAGATCAACAGTCACCCCCTTCTTCTTCCATTTCGCCCGTCTGGCGGCGTCCCTTCTTTTCCTTGATGGCGTCTTCTTCTTGGGAGGCCCCTTCTTCTTCCCACTCAGATGACAGGAGGCAGTCTTGGAGTTGGTGTCCAGGGCTTGCGTCTGGATGCCAGCATCTTCAGTCCGGAACTCCAGGCAAAGGGTCAGGTAGCCCCTGCTAGAATGGAGACTCCAGTTAGCAATGTCCACTACCAAACTCCTTTGCACTGCGGCCAACACGGCGTCTGGGATTAAATCCATAAGCCTAATCCAAAACCGTCTCACTGGCGTTAAGCACGGGGGCAGCGCGGCCACACGACTCACCCGTGCTCAACGCTCTGACAAAAGAGGAACTAATAAGGTCGAAGCAATCACGACCGTTTCGCTCCACTCCCTGCCACTCTCCCAATCGTATTTCCTGTACAATTTAAATGAAAGGCACGGGCGCCGCTGAAAACACATCGTTTTTTAGCCAATCACAACGATTATTTACGCAAACAATTTACCAGAGTACTCCATGCAAATAAATCGAGTACGCCCAATACGAATTACACCACGAAATGTTTTCTCACCTGAGACCGAAAAAGCGCAGTATTTCGTTGACTATTCAGTCGAATTGTGACCATAAACTTTCAGTCGTATTACAAAAGAAATAAATACACGGTGTATCGGTGTGTATGGTCAAGTTGTACCACAAAAAACTGATTGTAGGACTCCGCTACGCGTCGTCCTACAATCAGTTTTTTTGTGGTACAACTTGACCATACACACCGATACACCGTGTATTTATTTCTTAAATATTGGCTGTGGAAATATAAAAATGTACATTTGTGGCACGTGAAAATCAAGTTAGGAACGTGCGATATGATGCTACCCGGTCGTAAAAGGGTGTAATCGAAATGCCTAATTTTTGCATACCAGTCACAACTAGTTATCTTGCACTTTAATTGTTAACACCTCTCCTATGGGAGGCCAAATTCACATTTAATAATTAATTGCGCTTAAGCGCAAATAATTACGCTTAAGCGCAATTAATTGCGCTTAAGCGTAATTATTTGCGCTTAAGTGCAATCAATTTCGCTTAAGCGCAATTCATGGTTATATGTAACAAAACACCCCTGGTGAATAAATAGGTTTCTCCATAACTTAGCATTAACTCCTATTGACATGTCACTTCTTGGTTTCATTGGTTTGGATGGGTAGGGAGCTAGCCCAACTTCTTTATCAAAATGGCTGACTCGCAATAGTATCACCTTCTGTTTTAGTTGGAGCGATTCGTGATAGCATTATATTATCTTCGGTATATATTAGTTGGGGCTACTTGCAATATCATTACTTTCTGTATTAGTCGGGGCGACATTGATTTTCTTCAATTTTCGAGTATACAGGCACACCACATTCACACTATATGATCATGGAAATACTATAGATTTGTGCAAGAGCTGCTGATTTAATAAGAAAAACTAGAGCTTCAGGACTGAGACACCAAAGCTCCAGTAATTACACACCATTTTTTGGACAGGGATGCTGATAATATGAAAATAGGGTTTTTTCCCCCTGATTTAAGTCAATAAGTAAACCATACAGTAATGCTCTAATTAATCGACTCCTTAACCACAGCAGAATTATGGATAACTTTTCAGGATTTAGTCGGAAATATGGTTTGTTGCCATTCATCGAAAAGCTCTCGATTAAATAGAGCATCACTGTATGAGGTAAGAAAGCCCTCATGCAGTGACACCGCATGCATGTATAGGATATTACCATAGTAAAGGCTAAAATCTGTGCAAAAATACATTAAAAACATCATACAAAACATTACTAGAGTTCCGGGAAGGCCACATCAATTCTTTGGATAGAGTGATGCTGATAATATGTAATTAGGGGATTCTCCTTGTTGAACACATACTCACAGTTTGACTGTTGAGTACAGGTCAAAATTAGCCCAATGCTCATCTTGTGTTGCTAGGTGATACACCAGGTCATGCTAATAGTTTATGGGTAGGTTAGATAGTAGTCACAATTAACCCTTTGAACCCTGGCTCCCCACAACGATCGACACCCTGACCCTGGGCTCCCAGTGGTATTTTTTATATTGTGGCCAGTGTTTAGATGTATGGTGTTGTTTATGTTCAAGTGGTGTCACATTTCTGAAACTTTAGATGTATGTTTCCCATGGACCACTGATTATTTTATGATCTGGTTACATTGCCACGTGGTCACTCCCTGGTAACGGTTGCTAGGCATCTACCCGATATTGAAAGTAAAATACAATTATAGCTTTTACGGTCGTAATTCAGCCCAAGGAAGTGGCGTTTTTGATGCAGTCAACACCCTATTGTGAAATTTGAGATATATCTGGCTAGAAGTCTGATCCTAACTTGTATTTAATGGTAGCAACGGTTGCTAAGCAAATGCCCCAAATGATCGAATGACACCATTTCCCTGTGAATCCAATTATATTATGCCCCAATTTAGACATTCTTGGCATGCACATGCTGATGGTTATGTTCAAATGGTGCTACAGGTCTGAAATTTTACAGGTATGTTCCATGGGCCACTGTGTTTTTTGTTAGAACGGTATACTTTGCCACACGATCACTCCCTGGTAACGGTTTCTAAGCAACTACCCGGAACTGAAAGTATAATGCAATTATAGCTTATGGCGTCGTATAATTCCGCGCTAAGAAACGGCATTTTCTATGCATTCAATACCCTATTTTGAAACTGGAGATACATCAGGTCAGAAGATTGAACCTACATGTAATTTGTATTTAACGGTATCAATGGTTGCTAAGCATACAGCCCAAGTGATCGAATGACACCACTTAATAGTCCCAGTAAACATGCCAGCTTGTGGCCGGTACCGGCCACATGCCGGTTGCCGAGCCGGCCTGTGCCGGCTGCCAGCGCCGGCGCCATGACATTTTGCACGCCGGCCCGGTGTCGGCCCGGCACGGCAAATGCTGGCAGCCGAAATAAAGGGGTTATGGCTAAATTCATTGAATTGCGATTTTGCCCTTGTTTTTAGTGCCCAATATCCTGTCAAATATGCATAATTAGAAATCAAATCGAGTGACAGGCAACATGATAATGGCAACCAGCACCGGCCACTACGGGCATGCCAGTGTTGGCCTTTACTGGCAACCGGCAACATGCCGGCACATATCAAATTTATACATATCATTCCAATTAATATTATAGCCCTATAGTTAATTCTAAAATATAGTGCAAATCAGATGGCACAAATTAATTTTATTGCGAAATCAGCAAGAATCGGCTCATGTTGGCATGCCAGCATCGGCCCATATTGGCATGCCCGCATCGGTCCATATTGGCATGCCAGCATCGGCCCATATTGGCATGCCAGCATCGGCCCATATTGGCATGCCAGCATCGGTCCATATTGGCATGCCAGCATTGGCCCGTATTGGCATGCCAGCATCGGCCCATATTGGCATGCCAGCATCGGCCCATATTGGCATGCCAGCATCGGTCCATATTGGCATGCCAGCATCGGCCCGTATTGGCATGCCAGCATCGGCCCATATTGGCATGCCAGCATCGGCCCATATTGGCATGCCAGCATCGGCCCATATTGGCATGCGAGCATTGGCTGGTATTGGCATGCTAACATCGGCTGGTGTTGGAATGCCAGCATCAGCTAGAATTGGCACGCCACCATTTAAAGACGAGGCTTCAAATCTGAAAGGTTTAAAGACTTTAAATCTGAAAGATTTAAAGATGATGCTTTAAATCGGAAAGATTTAAAGATGAGGCTTTAAATCTAAAAGATTAGCTTTCTGAAATATGGTCAAAGCCAATAAACACTTGAAATAGGACATCTCCTGTGATGCGCATACAATTGAATTGTTAAAAAAAAACAGCAATAAGCAGCCATAAGTTGAGGATGGGCATTTCAACGACAAAACACTTTTTAACTCTGGTTAAAATATCTGGGCGGGCCTAGTTTGTAAACTAATTTCAGATATTCCCTTTCTGAAATCAAATACGAAAAATCTTTCAAATCCGTTGATAATTGTTAGAAATACCCCCCAGACAACTTTTTGGTACAGATGTACATGTATGGACAGACAGATGGACGGAACCGATTTATATATACCGATCCCGATAACAATGAAGCTAAATACGCTAGAAAACCAGGATCAAGTTGTCGCAAAGTTAAGGATGGCAATTTCAATGCCACAAAATTGACAATCAAAGAACCGTAACTATGGTTAAAATCTCCAGTCGGGCCTAGTTTGCAAACTCATTTAATATATTCTCCCTGTGGACCCGTGTAACAAAAATCTTTGAAATTGGTTGTCATTTGTTTGAAATAATCCACAGGCAACGTTTCTAGACAGAACCCATTCCATCAAGAGGGAAAAAGAAACCAGCAATAAGCAGTCACAAAATTTGAGGATGGGCATTTTAATGCTAAAAAGACAAAGGGCTATTACGCTTTTGAAAATGTCAGGCCAACTGTTAACTCATGTACTAAAAATCTTTGATTTCCATTGATAATTGTTTGAAATGACCCCCGGACAACTATTCGGGACAGACAAGACATTCCTAAATCGCTCAACCCCCCCTTCCCCTGAAAAAAATTCAAGTGGGAGATAACGATGCTGGGGCACTGGCAATAGTCTGACTTATCGCTTACCAGCAATCAGTGGGTCTTAATTGATAACCAAACTGAGACAATACCTGCCCATTGCCTCTGTCATCTATGCACATCACGCCAGGCATGAAAATAGTAAATGCATATAAATTAATTAAATTAAACATGAGGCGATGTTGTTTTCATATGAGTAGATAAGATATAATTGATTAAATTCAATGTGAAAGGAGGATACAAGTGGATCTGAATGAAGGGCTTTGAAAGACAGAGATGAATGTATAACTAACATATTTATTAAATTAAAGATTAAGCAACATTAATGAACAATGAAACATTAGCAAGGTATTAATACTCTGCATTGTAACTTAAAACTTCAGGAATAGAAAAACTAGAACAGTATGTATGCATGGCTTTAAAATTAATCAACCAGAAGTGGAACAATATATTATTGTTGAAAAATAATAGGAACTTTCCAGAATTCATGAAATAATAAACTCAAAAAGCTGTATGACATCTTCAAAAGAAACATATAAAAAATTGCTTCAATGGATAACAAATGTTGAAATCCTAGAAATTTGAGGTTTAGTCTGAGAGGACAGTTTTGATAAGGCTCACTTTGTGTTGTACTGAGGTTCACAAGTAAATAGTATAAGATCTTTGAAATATTAGGTCTCTAATTTCACAAAGGTACCATAATAAACCTCTGCCACTCATACATGCTATTATAATATGGAAGTGAGAAGTTCAAGTCATTGGATCTAAACCTTGCTAATATTTAATAGGCAACAATAAAATGATTAACACAAAAACTGGTTAGCACGATTTGATAGCTGTACACTAAGTTGCATTCATCAAAAGAGATCAGACAAAAACTTTGAATATGAAATTAAATATATCATGCATATTCAGTGATGGGAACTTATATCTAAATTGTAATTCACTAGTCAGCCATCTGGCAGGCAAATCCAATTTTGTCAGTTACCTAGGTGAGAATATGTGGCATAACCAGAGGAGGTGAATTTTTTCCAGAAGCGTATGCCAGGGTGGGTGGGTGGTTTGGTTGATGGACCATTTTTTTTCTTCGGTAACTCAAAAACATTTCTGCAAGATTTTTATACTGTTTTTGCAACGAGTTTGGCTTATAACACCTTAGAATAAGAGAAATAATGTAATTCTAACTGCTAAACTGACTTCAGGCAGTTATCGTGTTGTATTTTGTTGCAAATTTTGAAAATCCAAGACCGCCACTGGCAGCCATTTTTTTTTGGCCGTATGACCCCCAAAATGACTTGTTCCTATTTACATGTCAATATAAACATCCATGACAAGTAGTATGCACAAAAATTCATATACAGCTGTTTACAGTGAATTTCCCATGCAAATCTCTGTTTTAGTGTTAAAAGAGGGTAGGTGTCCAAAAATGGTCGTAAAACATGCCGAAAAAGGGATAATCTTTTAGACGCAGGGGGTGGGTGGGCACAATTTTTAAGAGTCAAAGAACAAAATTAGCATACAAGCCTGAATTTTTTTCCGACACCCCCCCCCCCCCACCACCACTAACATAAAAAGACAAAAATATGGAAGCGGGGGTGGGTCAACCCCAACAAGGGTCAAACGGAAAAAATCAGCACATGTGCCTGAAATATTGCCCCTGGCATAACATCATTTTACGCTACTTACAGCCCTGTTCACAGATGAAAAATATTAATCCCATAAGGCAAATTCCACCGGCAGTTCCGAGGGAACTACATGTAAAAAGCAGGAAACTTATATTGAATCGCACATCGGCTTGATTCCATTATTAAGGGTGGGAAACTTTCAAAGGACATGTCAGTAGTTTAATACCTTGGGGCAACTTGCACAAAACTAACATTTGTTAATATAAATTATTCATGTCCCATGTTAAATTAGTGGGATATGAATTTGAATTCCTTTGGATTGCTTGTTTTATTTCTATTTTAACAATATATAACTTAATTCCATCAATGAAACCTATTCTATAATAATGAAATGCAATAGGTGTCTCTGACTGATAATGAAAATTATTTAGTTTAATTCACGCCAATAAATACTTCGTAGGCCTTAGGCCATAACAAATTGAATGCATTTTTCCCGTAACCCGACCGACGGCACAAGTTTATTGGTTTTTTTTTTAAATCAATCCATAAACCGACCGCATTAACCAAACTGTGTACGCGTGGTTCCATCTTATCTGATTCAACTCGAGAGATAAATGATATCTTTGAAATATTTATATATTTTTCGGAAAGCCACATAATCACTCTTCAAACGGAAAGTCAAATTACGACGGGACGCTTTACCGGAAGATCAAGAGTTATCATCCCTCTACACTGACTGGAAGCATGTGTTTGTATTGATATGGAGTATTTATAACATGGATGTTCTCAGAAATTCGAACGCGGGAACAAGTTCTTTTCAATGATGGCAGTCGCACATGGGTCGATTCCCATGTGCATAATTCATGACTGCTGTGGGAAAAAACCCTGCATTTTAAAGATAATAGAAATCAAAACAATTAACAATGTAATAGCTGATGCTCACAGAGCCGACACCAGGTCCAAGATGAAGGGCAGCCGTTGGGGCCATTGATACCTGTGCCCATTGTGCAGGTCCCAATGGGGACGTAAAAACATCTCTGAAAAACCATTACAGGACAGTTTTCCCCTATTTGTATTAATTGTTTCCATGCCTTGCAAGGCAGTGCCCGTTTCAGGTTCATTAAAGTAATGTCTACTGTTATCTAGCTGTTCTATATGTTTCCCCTCAATTTGTTGGTTGCTCTGGGTCATTGTGTTTGATGGTGGTTAGTCATGGCTCACAGAGACCATACAAAAATAAAATGAAAAGCCTACCGCCCACCCCTATTTTTATGGGGGCTCGTTTAATATGGGAAACATGCATTCAATTTGTTTTGGCCTTATAGAAGCTGCTGTTAGCTGCACATCCCATGTATTGATTAAAGTATGTTTTTTTTAAAAAGTTTTTGGATCAAGTAATAAATAGTATCGATAACTTGTCCCCAGTTAAAAGCGAAATGTATAAAACTCCAGTTAACTATGTCTGGACTCGTTTGTAAATTTCGTTATAAACTGGGGACTCATAGTAGATTCTGTATATTTGGAGTGGGGCACAATTTTCATGAGAGTGATATTGATTATTTGAAATGTCTTTTGCATGATTTTTTGGTCGGTGAATTAAAATTGGGATAAACAAGCTATATGGTATGATTTTGGGACATAGATCATTATATATAATCCAATTAAAATATCTGTTTTACCAAGGTCGCCAGTAAAACTATATTATCCGTCATCAAAACCCACTCATCAACGTCACACCAGACAGCTTGTTTATTCCCTAATTCAAGTACCACTAATTTCGTGTCGGAATCTTCAGTTCGAGTCTGATTCTTGTTGTGCCATCTCCTGGAAAAATCAAAACAATAATTTTAAGACACATAATCATGCACGCATTCAATTGTCACAATTTATGGTTGAAAATGATAATTTTAGTGAAAAAATATATTATTCACAGGATACATCACTGCCATATTAAAACTGATAACAGAAGGATATTCAAGAAAATTATCTTTAAATTTCAAGTTGGGGGCAATTTCGCTAAGATAAACATTTTCCATAGATATAACAGTCACGGTTGGCATGTTTGATATTTTCACTCCGTTGATGACTGATATCCAGTTCGAATTGAGATCTGATGGTATATACTATGTACACTCCAAATTACCATCGAACAGGGAGTATCACCAATTCTATTTCCATCAATATGGAAATCCCAAGCTCTGATTGGCTCGCGTAAAAAATCAAGCACTACCAAATATAGATACTGATGAGTTAAGTCAGAGTTAATAATGTCGGGAAATAACCTAACAACATGCGTATGGGTGTTAATATTCTATATCTATAACATTGTTTCTATTACCGGAACTTTGTCCAATATTTCAGTATGTCAACTTGTGAGTCATAATCAATTCTTATTATACTTAGTGAAGCGTTTGTTCTGACATGCCAATCAGTTATCGACAGTGTTTTTTTGATGAAAAGGATAAAATCAGTTTGGAATCATACCGGTATTGGATGTCGGTCAGTGTAAATTGTATGACTATGTCACAAAATGTGTTGCAGATGCTTAAAGGTACTCAATCCAATTCGATGGTCTCCATGTAATCAGATTCCAACAATTGCCCAAAAATGCTAACCACAGTCAACTATAGTATAAAATTGACCGAAACATGTTATTTATCAACATGTTCAACAAAATTCGGCCTTATTATTAACACAATGTCTCTTGATTTTAGAGTTTCTAATCTTATCCGCAATTTGGTCCGAGACCCAAGGCTTGAAATAGTGTGTCTGTCGTTTGCAGAATGAGGTTCCCAGAGGGTGAATTTAGTGATGCTACCCCGCATAATGGGCTAGCATCACCACATTCACCCTCTGTGAACCTCATTCTGCTTACAACTGAGAAGAATGAGAGACACACTATTTCAAGGCTTGCCGAGACCATCGGCTTGTTAACTTTTTACTGGGCCACTAATAAGTCTTCATGGTGAAAAAAATATAGATTTAAAAAAATCAATATCTAATAACTAATAAGGATTGATCAGTGGGCTCCTTGACTCGAATCAAATATTGTTTACCCCCGAATCCAAATAAGTAGCAATAGAAGGGCGCTTAATCAGATTATGCATCTTTAAGATGTGAATATTATTTGGATAAGATATATGTATACTAGGTATAACTATAGCATCCAGTATTTGATGGAATAAAGAAGCATGGTTACATTACTGTGAGTTTACTTGAACTAATTTGATAAAATTGGATCAGAAACATCTTCATAGGAAACTATATACAGGTGAGCCTACATAACTGATAAAAATAATCAAACTGGTAAAGGATGTGCCAAAAGTAAGGAATGGGTGCAAAAAAGAACTCATGTGTTGTATCGACAGAGCATAAACTAATACTCTGAAGAATGCACTAAAGATGTTTGTGAACAACTGTCTTCTGAATATGCAAAAACTAATAATAACGCGTACAACTTTCATTGATTCAAGAAAAAAGCAGTTTTACTATGATTTCTTGAAGCAGTATTTGAGAAACCTTAAGTGGGCATGTTTATTTGTGGGTGTACGGTCAGCACCATGTGCGATCAAATCAGCTGAATCTAAGAACTAGATACCATAAAGGTGAACATTAGTGATTCTAGTCAAATTACGCAGAACTAGACAGGTAAATCAAGAATGTATTGTTCGAATATAAAATTTTGAAACCAGATTAAAGGTACATAATCCAATCTGATGGTCCCCATATCATCAGATTCCTACAACATTTCTTCAAAAGACACTTTAGTTAGCAGAATAGATTAATTACAAAGAAATAATGCTAACCACTGTCAACAATAGCATACAATTTCCCCAAAACATTTTGTTCAACACAATTTGGAATTGAGAGTATGTTGGTCAGTTTATCAATTATTTGCTGGTCCGTCCATACTCTAGGTAGTGAAAAATAACATAATTCAAAACATTATATCTGATAACTCTGAGCTTTGACAGGTGGGTTCCTCGACTCGAATCAAATATTGTTTACCCCGGAAGTCAAAGAAATGGTAATTTTGAGCGTTAATTTAATTAGGATTATGTATCTTTAAATGAAACTATGAATTTAAGGCATATGGGAGTAGGACGTCAGCCGTCAGATGTAATACATACCTGGTGAGCTTTCTTTTCATTTGCTCTTCTGCTTCGCCCACCAAGCCTGTCTGCAGCTCCTCTTAGCCACCGCCCTCCAAAATCGATAAAATATTTCACTGTCATCGTATGTATTGCTTCTCTGTTTAGCACTGCCTGAAGTTATTAAAATTAAGAATAAAACATATATTAAATATATATTCAGGGATCCAGTTAATATCTTGTGGAATCAGTTTTGATATCTTATTTGATATTGATTTTCGTTTTATGATTTACTGGGACATAAGACTATTAAAGTTACCATTTCAATATAAACAAAATAACAGTTCAAATTTCACATACAGGTAAGGGTTTTAACAAATGGTCAGTGGAATAAAGCCATCTGTGGTACAAAATTAAATGGTTTGTTACTGTTACAACTAAAGATCTGTTACCCTTAAAGGTACCGTACTCAATCCGATCAGAGGGTCCCCATCTCAACAGATTTCAACAACAACAATCCGATCAGAGGGTCCTATATTACTATTTCTTTGGCTTTGGGGGTAAAAAATATTTGATTCGAGTCGAGGAACCAATCAAACAAAGCCCTATATTACTATTTCTTTGGCTTTGGGGGTAAAAAATATTTGATTCTAGTCGAGGAACCCATCAAACAAAGCTCAGAGTTATTAGATATTGATTTTTGAAATTTGTTATTTTGTCGAGATGAGTACTAATAATTGCCCTTAACGTCGTAATCTGCTCGAGATGTGTACACCAAAACACTATTCAAACAGGCAAGGATGGATAACTCTAAAATCAAGTGGTAATAATAACACAGTTTTGACTGTCCTGGGCCAGAAAGAATAGAAATAACGAAACTTCAAATATCGATATCTGATCACCCTGAGCGTTGATTGGTAGGTTCCTCGACTCGAATCAATTATTTTTTACCCCCAAAGCCAAAGATATAGTAATATAGGACCCTCTGATCAGCTTGAGTACCGTTAATGAATTTTTCACACTCCATAACAGATATATATACATTAGTACATTACTGGGAGGTTCAATGCAATTCAGAAAGCTTCCAGAATTTGGTAAGACTAACAATATATGTAGTACCATATTTTTTAAAATTATTGTGGTCTCAATTATAAATACATGGAATCAAAACAAGGTCGAAAGAAGTCAACATGGCTATTTTTACATTTTAACTATGATTAGTCAAGATTTTAATTTTGAGCATCAATTAATAGTTTATTAAGGGATGAACTGATAGGAATGGTTAATGGCCCTAGGGCTGTTATTCATTCCTGGAGGGCAGATAATAAACCATCACACCTGACAAAATCATGTTATTACTAGTATTACCACTCCGTCCTCACATTATCGGTGGCTTAACCAGAAAAGGGGGGCTGTTTGAAAACATAGGTTCATTAATGCCCGCTTCCGATCAACACAGCCTCAAAATTATGGAATCTTACTGTGCAGATAAAATACAGTTAATCCAGTAGAGAATGCCCTCTAAATTGATAATAAAATAACAATAATAAGATTTGAGGGCATTATTAGCAGTCTGACGGAACTTATTAACAGCTGCACATCCTTTTAGAAGCCAGCAACAAAGTAGAGGAACCCTATTGCCCAACAAAATGTTACATATTATTACCACTTCTGTACTGCGAGTGACACAGCCAAATAATAATCATGTTTAATACATGATACTTGTTCCTGAAACATTCCTCAAATATTCTAAAATTAAGTTTGATCCTTACATTTTGGGGAGATAATTACAGTTAAGTTTTAAGATTGTAACATCATTGACATCAAGTGAATGGCAGTTATTTCATTACTGGCTGGGTATTAAAATATTGTATCATACCAGTTAATGGATGCCTTGACCACATCAGCTTGGGATATCGGTTTGGTTAATACTGTTTTTAGTCTCTTCTATGACAGACTTTCAGTGAACAGATGTACTATGTATATTGACACATGTTCACAAGCACCCAGGAATGCTACGAATCATTTAACATGTTGGTGATTAATCTGTCTTCAAAATGATATATAAATATACCTACCATGATAAAAAGATAATGCGATTATACGAGCGTTTAATATATTGAAAACAGATATCTTCTGATAGCATGACAAATCAAAATTTTCTGGAAAATACATTGTTGTTTACAAATTTCATTACTTTGACATTCAACGCACCTCTAATATATGCATGTTTGATATCATCATGGTTGGGAGAGACTCTTCATATACGCAAAGCGTCCATTTGATCTAATACAATGACATTCATGCATAAAAAGTCCAACCTTCAATGCTGGGCATAAAGTATATTATAGAAGGTTAACAGGACAAGACACATTCCAAAACAGAATCAATCCAACCGATGTCCAAAACAGAATCAACCCAACCGATATCCCAAGCTGGTGTGGACAGAGAATCTACTGTAAAGTGATAATAATGAGGATTAAACAGAAGGTCAATAATTCAATGATATAGATGTTAGATACTAACTCAACATGCACTGTATGATCTTTGGAAAAATTTTGAACGCCTTCTTTTTTGATGCCCCATTGCCAGACCAATTTAACATCAATCCCAGATTATTGTGTAATGCTTTTGCCATTATGTTGTAGACAATCCAGCGGTCATCTGTCCCGCCGTTCGCATTCAACTGAGATGCCTGGAAAAAATAGTTTGTGAATACCATTAATACCCTCTTCAGTGGTGGAATTAAAGAAATATAATATATATCGCTTAATCATAGCTGATTTTAATTTTAACATTTGACCTTTGATCAAACATTTATGCAGGAAAGAAATGTTACCATCAAATTAAACTGCTTTTTATATTTTTGTGAGGTTAATAAATTTACTTCTAAATGTGGCTATTTTATCCAAGAAAGGACAGAGATGAATCAGAATTTTTTTCATAAAAGAGATATTTGAAAGCTATTAGTGGCATCATCTTGTTCACATGCAATAGTGCTCTGACATCTTGTTTCCAAACATTGTTTCTGTGACATACCGGTAGATATCTAAATAGTAGACTAAACTATTCACACATGATATTTCAATTCTTGGTGAACATTTACCCAGACTATTTCTAACAGATACACTAGTATAAATTGCAAGAAACCCCATTCAGTACATTAAGGTTGTATTATGTCAGTGTCATACAATTGCATACCGACCACAAGTGAAAAAAGTGAATCAACGCATTCGATACACCTAACACACTAGCGCTATGTACTGCGTCTGTCACGTGCCTAATTTTGTAACTATAAAAGCACATAAATTTAATAACAAAGATTCTAAAGATGCATCCAGGGTTTTAAATATTTCTTTTTATTCAATAGCAGGTTCCTAACTGGAAAATAATGAGATTTTAATTTTCAACAGATCAATTAGCCCTCCAAATGCTCATTGTTTCTTCATGTGTGTATGCATCAGACCTGTTAAGTTTTGAAAATGTCAATCCGTGAGATTTTTGCGGGAGGTATGCCCAAATATGTTCATGTTCCAAAAATAATTTTTATGATGAAGATTGCATAGTTTTTATGAGTTTCTATTTTATAAATATATAGACCTAAATAAAATGGCAATGAATGTCCTGTTGGTAATTGTAATAGAGCTGCTCTGTGTGGGAGATACCACCATTTATTAAAAAGAAAGAAGCAGATCACACTTCGTAAAAATACTCAGAATTCCACCGGAAACAGCCGGATATGCGCGAAACCGAAAGTACAACATCGTAATAAACGACAAAATTGACTCGTCTTACGGTTTAACCCACAAATGAAATGCACACATTCCACCATTTATTAACAAATTTTAAGAAGCAGAAACTTTGTTTAAAGTTAGTCAAAACGAATCCGAGTTACACAGGTTATAACCGGACATGTATGCGTGAAACCGAAAGTACAAAATGACCCGTCTTAAAAGTTTTACCCGCAAAATAAAAGACACATTCCGTTCTCAATGCATACCACTATCAGTGAACTTAAATCATAAAGTATCCATTACTTATGTTCATCAATGAGGCCTCACAATACAGCTGCACACTTGTGATTAAACGTATTGTTTTATTTCGTTTGCAATGCATGCCACTAATCCGTTACTAAGAAATGTTCATCAATGCGGCCTAACAATACAGAACTTTGCACACTTGTGATTATACGTATTGTTTACTAAAACAACACCCTCCATACGTGTGGCTTCACCAGAGTGTGAAAATCAATTAATATCAGTCACAGTTCACCACAACTTGAGTCTTCAATCAAAAGTTACCGACGATACATTCTGTGAATGTTAATGTGTGGGTATTTACGGTACCGGAAATAAGGAAGTCACTGTCATTTGGGGAATTCCCGCAAATGCACGAATTTAAAAAATAAAAAAAACTTCGTTTTGGGATTTTCAATGTGGGGTTTTGACGAATCCGTGAGAAATTGGGGGTTATCCGTGTTTGCGGAATTGCCATGGAAATCCGTGAGTCTCACGGACAATCCGTGGAACTTAACAGCTCTGGTATGCATGCATTCATCTGACAATGGTTTCTGGATGATAGCTTTAATTTGGGTTAGGCCTAAACAAAAAAGACGTTTGTTTCCGCCAACCCGACCGACCCTTTTTTAAACCCCCGACCCTAAACTTTTTATTGCCATTGCAACAACAAAATTGGACCAAAAAAAAATATATATATATATATTTTATTTAAATTTTTTTTTTTTCAATTTAGGTCCTAATTCATATCATAACAAGATCAAAACATTTACATATATTGACATAAGAAATTTTAGTTTACAAAAAGATATAAGTTTAACAGTTGGAATCATACTGTAAAGTATGTTTGGCTTTATCTAGCTTTCATCTGTGAAAACATCAAATAGTTTCAGTTCAGGTGTGTTATGATTCAGCCTTCAGACTTCAGTATTTCAATCAAATGCAGTACAGGAACATTAACAATTTGATCGAATCAACCTGGTTATCAGGTGGGATCTCATAATACCAAATGAAGAATTAACATAGAGATTAGTACTATAAATAGTAAATACTAACTAAATAGACATTGTTACTGTACTACATGTAGTCTATACTACATGTAGTATATTATGTATGTGACTGTGTCTCACTTGAATTTTATAAAATAGCCTATTATATGAATTACTAGAGTGATAATGGTAAGTCTCATTTCAAGCAGGATAAGCATAATCCATTGAACCAAAAGATATCTGACAATAAGCTATAAATATTTCCAATCCATACATATATAAAAATTTCCCAAGTTATGCTTGAGAAACTTGTTCAAATTGACCTCTCAGGAAAACAGCTGAGTTCAATAAATTGTTTTCATAGTATATAAGGTATATATATACCGGTATATAAAGTTTTATCAACTTCTATTGTAAACATTACCAAATTGCAAGAACATATTTTTTGACGTTCAAATGGTTTGTTGACATTCAAATTATACATGTTCGGGTAAATTTCAGGAATTTTAGAGGCGATTTTATTTATTTTTTCTATATTTGTACAATAATGTAACTCATCACTTAGTTGGGAACTTACTAATCAACATGTCTATAGCCGTTCCTGTAACAGCGGCAGTTGGTTCTATTGTTGGTTGAATCTGTCGTGATGTTCGCTCTATGGTCGGGAGAGTCACAGATTTGACGAATGGATCTTGTTCGTCATCTCCATCACTGTCAGTTATGATAGGTCTGGGAATAGAATACACCAACCATTTAATATGAATATCAGTACACTGTGCTGCTCTTTAGTTAGGTGATCAAAACTGTTTGAATGATGCCGAGGTCAATAAACAGTTTGAACTACCTTTCTACGAGCAATGTCACATTGCGATCATACAAAATACAACTTTGTACACGATGTTTGGGTTCCAAAAAAAAAAACCACAGCCATATTCATGGCATGGCACAGAAAGGGCATTCCGTTTTAGTCTATTACCGATATCGAGGAAATTAAAGATGGCTTATCTCTTTGTAAACATTTGTTATATAGTTACCGGGATAAAAAATATTAGATATGAATAGGTGACCCCTGTCTGGAAATGCTTCTATCGATTAATATTGTATTTTCTGGTATCAAAATGTGTGGTTGTTAAGCTAACGAGCAACATCGGTTACTGTTAACAGAGACCAGAAATTTTATTGTGCAATTTTGTCACAAATATATGTCTATTAGACACATTATCGCTTATAACTATGGAATAAAACAATACAATCAATATGGGACATTTGACATATGGAACACCCTAATGTTATCATCGCCATATGGTATTTCCTGAATGGTCTGTTCATGAAAACATTTAAATATAAAGTCTGTGATGCATGTTTTAATTTCTATGAATGCCACCATGTCATGCGACTGAATACAATTGACCTCTGATATCAAAAGTTCAAAACAAAATATTAAAGTAGCCAAGGCAGCCCTGTAAGTCGTAAATCTGACTTTGTTATGCTAGAAGATTGTTTTGGATAGTATTCAATAGCACGGTTTGGTGAAATTAATGAACCAACTCACAGTCGCTGCTTTTTTTAGCGGCCCCATCATCAGTGGTAGACCCAACATCTGACTGGATCTCAGATAGCTTCCACTTTTGTTGAATTGTTTTGTAGCTCGCTGAAATATGAATAAACTTAGTTTATTAACAATGTTAGACATTAATATACAAGAGCGCTATCATATTGTGCATACCATATTTGAGTGTATCAGTAGGTCGGTACAGATTTTCCAGGGTATTATGGTCCATTATTAAATTGAACCATGCATATTGTCAATGATGCAAGGTTATTAGCAAGTGTTCAACATTTCGAACGTGCACATATTAAGTGTCTCATTCAGCAGTGATACTGTGTATACATTGTCATACGGTATAACAGCAATTTAAGATCGGCCTTGTTGACTTATACAATTAGTTATAACATTATTTCCTTGTTCAATAGCATTACCAACATATGGGGACTGTTTACTCACTTGATCGACTCAATACTCTCGCTTTGTGATTTGTCCATGATGATTGTGGTTTCGCAGTGCTGATTCACCATTCTTTGAGGGCCAGTAACACTCGCCTGACCTGTCGTCTTGTTCGATATACCACATCGACGATATCACAGAACAGTCCTTCTTCCCATTCTTTTGCTCCATCTCAACGAGAAGGAATTCCATGACTAAAAGAGAAATGTAATATATGTATTCATTAGAATACAACAATCAGGGTGGATTTTGAAAGAGGCGCATACTGGTATACCGGTAGAAAAATTCTAACTCGCGAAAATTATGGATGGGTACGGATACCAACATTTACCGGTACAGCAATGCCCTAATTAATCGACTGCTTAATGACAGCAGAATTATGGGTAACTTTTCAGGATTTAGTCGAAAAGATGGCTTGTTGCCATTCACCGGAAACAAGCCATATTTCTGACTAAATCCTGAAAAGTTACCCATAATTCTGCTGTCGTTAAGCAGTCGATTAATTAGGGCATTACTGTACATGGACATTAATGTAGAAACTGATCAGTACATGTACTTTGTAAGAATTCTGAGCTCCACCACTGGTGACAATTAATGGAAAATTTAGTTATGAGCAATAACTAATTTAACATACATGTACAATGTACCTTTGTATTTCACCAGATTCAAATTGTTGAACTACAGAAACAAGCATAAAATATACCGGTATTACTCATTGTTATAACGAAATTATTCCATCATTACTCATGTTCAAGCCATATTCAATGAATCAATGGATGTGGTCAGTCGGTTTTTGAACTGAGAATATTATCTGACTAAAACCCACTCATTGAATTGTTGTTGGAGCCACAGTTACTATCAATTGTGTCTGGCCCACAGCTCTGCCTTGATTACCTGAGTACACGCCCACAGTTCAGCACAGACAGTTTGTGATGTCCGTGTTGTCCACGCCGAAAAGCAACACATTTCAATTATTATTTATATCGAATTAGGACTCGCCAGTTGAGGGACGTTTCTTCCGAAGTTTGTCGTTGCGCTATGGATTCGGACAGTGTACATTGTATGTGAGCAATATATTACTATATTTCTTGATTTAAAGATGCCCCATCTAATTCGACATCAAATACGTTGACATTCCATAATAATTTATCAGGCAATAAAACATGAAAAATAATGGTAATGATGTAAAAACGCTCTTTATAAAATGTGATTTTTCGAATATTCTGGCGCCAAACAACACGATACCTGGTAAAACTGTCTTATTATTAATAAGTCGAAAGCACACAAGAATCTTGCATAAATGGGTTTACTGATTATTTCTCATTGTTGTCTTGTGTAGAATATGCATGAATAGAAGTATTATAGTTTTCAATCGTATGGGGTATTTTGAATTTTCAATTATTATCAGAAGCAAACCTACATGTACATGATGTACTTGCTTGAATTTTAAGTATCATCCTATGGTTTATACACATGGGCGTGGCTAGACGTGACTCAGAACAACATGACAATTTAGTTTCGCACACCCACCCCCTTCATGATGTTTCAAAAGGTATCATAACATTTCCAGTTATTGGACAATTCTTACATGACATGGGCCACCCCCGTTGTTAGCAATTTCCCATCGTATATGCATGATTTCCAAATATTCACTCACCACGATAACCTTACATGTACCTTTAAGTGTCACCCACAGAAGTTAACAAATGGTTAGTGCGCAAATGTTCATGTCTAACTCCATGAAAACTCATGTCTCGATTTGTTTTTTTTTTTAAATTCAGTTAATAATGGAATGTGGTATGCTAGCATTAACCATGGGATTTTCGCAGTGAGTAAATGTGCACACAATTTTTATTTCAAACACCAAAACCTCGTTTTAACTGGATCGCTGATGTTCAACAACGACACTTTCAATGCATTTTGCATATTTATATGAACAGCACTGTAACATTGACAGTCATTTTATCGCCAAATATTGCTTGAATCTCGGTTCTGTTGACCATTTACCCCTTGATATTGTATCGATTGTAAAACGACTCGTGCTTCAAGAAAAGTAAAAAAAAAACAACGCATGATCGCGTTATCCATGTCTAATCGACAATCAACACAAGAACAAAACCAATCCATTGTTCAACATTTTCTCTTGGTGATAATGATTTTACAGACCAATGCGAACACCTTACGTACCTATAATGTTCTCCCTAAAATGTTCAAGTTCGGCACACGTGTTAGATCATGCCATGAATCTTTACTCTGGCTATATACCCCCGTTTATATCATTTTCCATATGTTCAAACCCTGGGAACCTTTTCTATTATCTTCTGATGGGGTTCAAGATTGAACAAACCATGCAGGGAATATATTTCTGTGTTAATACTTGTTCCTTGAATATAAATATCCAGCTCGAGGTTGCAAGATTTGTGTAGCTTTGTGAGCCAACATCAATGAAATTCCAAGCGACGCATAGTACAACCAATTAATTCAAGTCCCCCAAACCATGCAAACTCAAGTTAGGACATTTACCTGCTATAAAATACAATGTTATTACGGAACAGTTATAACCGAGCATTATATGTTAACTGCATTTTTTTTTCAATGTTATAAAACTTCCCTGTCAGAGCAACAGAAAGTTACCATGTTTTGAACTAGTGGAGTATGATATCTTGGCGAAGCCAGAGTAGATATGCATGACATGTCTATACACATGGATATACGCTATTCTGTTTCAATTTGATACTGGAAATGTTATATTTGTTCTATACTTCACCATTGTATTAAAAATAACCATGTGAGCACTTTCTCGTTCAATAAGTAACGTACCGGTACATGTATAGTTAAAATCTGTGTTAAACGGTTTTGTGTTTATTTGACCGACTTAGGGACGTATTTAGATGTTATCTATATGTGTTTTAGCCTGTCTGCGGACTTTTCTAAAGAGTTAGCCCAAATAGCTGTTGGTGTTTTTGTATCAAAGTTTGAAGAAATTTTATTTTATTTTTTGGCTTGGCAATATAAAATCAAAATCGCTAAATATTTGTGAGTTTTAATTAGCTCAGCAATCCGATTAAGCACCCCTAAATTACTATTTCTGTGACTTCAGGGGTAAAAAAAATAATTGATTCGAGTCGAGGAACCCACCCATCAAAGCTCAGAGTTATTAGATATTAATTTTTGAAGTTTGCAATTATGCGTAGTAATAATTGCCCTAAGTTTGTAATTTTCTCGAGATGTATAATTTTCACAGAAACACTTATTCAAACAGGCGAAGCTGGATAACTCTAAAATCAAGTGTATTAATAACGCAATTTTTACTGAGACCATAATTTTGACGGCGTGTTTCTGGGCCAGAAACAATAGAAATACCATAACAAAAAAAATCTGATCACTATGAGCGTTGAAAAATAATGCCCACGGACTGTTGGCGTTAAAAAAAATGTTCATGCGATCAAAACGTTTTCAAAGAGCGTTCTGCCAGATAAGAGCCCTGTCCGGACAAAGGGATAACACGCCGGTGGGTTTTAACTTCCAATAATTCCATATGTTGGGTGGTTTGATTTTTTGTTACCTACATGTACATGTACATCTCACGGGTTTTTGTATTTAATTTTGTTGTATTTATTTGAGTCATGTACATGTATGTTACAGTAATGCCCAAAGTAATTGACCACTTAACCACAGCAGAAATATGGGTAATTTTTCAGGATTTAGTCCGAAATATGGCTTGTTGCCGAGAGCTTTCCGATGAAGTGGTCAATTACTTTGAACATGACTACTAGTATGTGTCTAGCACTGTACCGGCAGGTTAGCCGGTATGGGAAATGAAAACATTGAGCTACAATATTTAGCTGAATTCAGCTACATGTATCCTACAGGGTAGCACAATTTAGCTACCGGTATGTGTTATACTCCTGATCCATTAAGTTTTATGCATGACAAAATTGGGAAAATGCAAATAAAAATGCTTTACTTATTTCATATAATGGGCCATAGCAGTACACGTACTTCCTTCTGCGAGAAAAATGCTCATATTGTAGATATATGATTCTGAATCGTAATGCTACTGGTACATGTACCTCTGAACATTATCATCAACTGATCAAATTCATTTCAATTCCACTTCCAGTTTGAAAATAATGTTGATTAAGTGATTTTAGGCAATTTCAAATTAGAAAACAGATTGCAGTCTGTTCTTTCAATGCAACACTTAATGCGAAATATCATTAGTTACTGCAGACCGCATGTGAAGCTTCACAGAAACACTTTCGGTACAACAAATTAAAACTGGACTCCCATCAGGAGAGGAAGCACGAGCAGTCAATACATTCATATTCTATTGTATAATCATTTACTGTTTTGTCGATATGGTTATGCGAATGGAAATCCTACCGGGTACTTATAAACACATAGCGGAGCAAATCAAAATGTTTCATTTAATCTTGGGGACAAGATCAAAGATGGCGTGGCGAAGCTGACAAGGCAAGGTTTACCAAATGAAAATTAAAAACTAAAAACTATTTTCTCTTCCGAATGGGTAAATCCTTAAGTAAATGTGTCACTTAAAATACTGGTATATAAGACTGTGGTGAATAGAGTGCAAGTTATTTTTGTCAAGATCAATGTTATTTTGATCCAGTAAAATTATATTTGCATCGCGATATTTCGTGTTAGGTGTTGAGCTGAAGGAAAAGACTGAAATTTAGCTCAATTTAGCTACTTGAGCTTAAATGATTTATTTAATATAATTTGGCACTAGATGATGCCACAAACCTCTACCAGTCTATTGTCTAACACCCGTAGAGATCATATTCCACTAGTATAATTTACAAAACCCAGGAAGTGGAAAAAAATAACAGACAATGTATTTCTTTGTTAATAAATGATTTATTTACCGGTATGTGAAGTTCCCATCTCGAGATTACATTATTTGCGTGACTTTTGACACCCGATTCCATGATATGAATATTTGTGTTATTCCCTGTCACCAGATTATACAGACTATATCGGTAAACGGCCAACACGGAAACCATTCTGATTGGTCGATCGCCAAGCTGTGGTTTCGATCCCCAAAAATGGGTCATTCTCTCCCTGCGTATTTTACTAAACTGCCTCTGGAGATCTGAACAATTTAATTTAATCTAACATTAAGTTAGTAAAGTGTATCAAAATATCTCTAAATACTGAATTCAGCATCAGGGAAAGGTCGAGGACAGTTTTGATGTTTGTGTCTAATGGCTGGATGCCCAAGCTCCAGAAGCCCAAATGTCTAGTAAATTTAGTTCAACTGTCAGGCTATCGGACATAATTATTATGACATCTGAAAGTATATGGGGATATATTCCATCGGTCGTTTAGATATAGTCGCGGATTATGTTTTTTTAATATCCCGGCCCGAGGTGTTTCAGCATAAACTTATGGTGTATAAAGTACCAACATGTAATGTAATATGCACTGGTAATTTTCCTATTGAATGTTTGAGTTAATAAAAGCAGCCCCGTAACTTCACCAAATATTAAATAAGCCGAGGAACCCACCCATCAAAGCTCAAGCTTGATTAGATATCAAATACACCAAATTGCCTGATGTTACGCCTGAAAATGTGAATTAAGATCGTGGAGTGATTTAACAGTGAATTAAACAAAAACAGCGACAACCAAAACATTGGATTGTGCAATAAGTATGCGTGATTGTTACACATGGTGAGCTTGGCCAGTTTTATAAACCGGTTGCGGAAGTTATAGTTATACTTTTGCTGATTGACCAATCAGAATCGCTTCCACATTGGCCGCTTACGATCTAATCTGTAGAATCTGGTGACAAGGTATAAAATAAATACATGTATTTATTGCAAAATCGGGTGTCACGAAAATAATTCAATCTCTATCCGGGAACTAGTGAATAAACCATTAAAGTGATGTTAAACACTCTGGTAGGGTGATCCAATAGAAATGGAAAATAATTTTACTCCAAGTAGTTATTTTTTACAAATCTTTAATCCAAACTGCCCACACACACTGTCATTATTATATACCGTATACATTAAATTCAGTGACTCTTGATGTCAAAATCGTTTGTTTCTTTGTCGCTGATAGTTGTGTCCAGAATCGAGAAGTAAATATTTACAATTCAGCGTATTGCAGATGATGTTTTCTATGGAGTGGTATGGTCGATATGCTGGATTTTTTCAGAGATGTAGTAGAATGCTACACTCGTCAAGTTGACATACTGGTTAATAATAATAGTTTAGCGCAACAACTGCATAATATGTCTTTAAGCAACAGGTACCGGTATTAACAAAGAAATACATTCCCCATGTTATGTTTCAACTTTATAAGAATCCCTATCAAACTTAAAACAGTTCACGGGTTTTATACTGGTGGAATATGATCTCTACAAACGTCGACAGAGTAGAGATTCATCAATTTCATCAGGTCTGGCAAATGTGAGAATAGCTACAATAGCTGTATTCAGCTAACCTAGCTGTATTCAGCTATATATTATACTCTCAAACCGGCTGTTTTTCGATAATAAACTAGCAGCGCTAATTTTCACATAACAATTAGGCTACCATATTCTCCGGCCAACCTCAACCAAACCAAAACCGTTACTTGTTGCCTTTTGTCGACACAGCAATTCTGATTTTTTGTGAAAACGTACTACGGCGGTAGATGTCAGTAAAAATTAGTGGGTGAAGTTAAGTCCTGGGGGGGGGGGGGGGGGGTGGGTGCAGAGGTCAACCAATATCTCCTGGACTACCCGAACTACATCGATCATTTAAAAAGCCAATTCAAATTTTTTTATAAATAATACCTGTTAGAAATATTGGATTTGAACAACAAAAATGAACTGTTAAATATTCATCAGAGTATGCTTTTCAGATAAATAGCCTCTGTTCCTCATCTCCAAATTGAGATCTACGGTAATTGCCTGAGAACAAATACCGGTATTTTATTTTAATGGCCCTAGCCTCAACCACCGAATTTCCTATCTTTTGGCATATTATGTACTTGTTCGGGTGCGTGCAACTGATCAGTTATTATTCAGGTGCTATGCCAACTGGAGGAATGTAGTATTCTACTAACATCACAGAAAATCTCAAGCAAATTGACTGTACCACTCCATAGAAAACATCGTCTGAATTACAATAAATTGTTAATATTTACTACTCGAATCGGGACGCTTTTATCAGCGATAAACTAACAATAACGATTTCGACATCGACAGTCATTGCATTTAATTAATATATAAAAATAACGGTGTGGGTTGTCAATTTAGATATAATATTTGTAAAAATAACTACTTTGAACAAGATTATTCTCCATTTCTATTTGATCACCCTACCGGAGTGCTTCACATCACTTTAAAAACATATTATGGACTTGTTTAGCTATGCCAACTGGAGGAGTGAACCATTCAACTACATGTAACACTGCCGAAAATCTGAAGCAAATCGACTGTACCACTCCATAGAAAACATGACCTGAACTACACTCTCAAGTGTAAATATTTACTACTCGAATCGGGACACATCTGTCGTCGGTAAACTAACCAAACCGATTTCTCAATCAATAATCACTACATTTAATTAATATATAAGAACGAAGGTGCGTGTTGTCAATTTGGATAATAATTGTAATAATAACTACTTTGAACAAGATTATTCTAAATTTATATTTGATCACCCTACCGAAGTGTTTCGCATCACTTTAAATATTAGCATAATACACAGGAGTGTGGGAGGGATGCCGACGGAGTGGTAAACTGGAATATGTTTTGACCTCAGCCCTTTATACATGTAGTGATATAAACTTAAATTTCAACTTGACTATTAGAATAATTACTCACCTTGTATGAGGATGCCAGTTAGCAGATCTAAATGTAATGGTAGCGGTAGATATCAGCAGAGCATAGGAAATAACTGAAAAATAATATTGTTGGAAATAAGGTACCGGTACATGTGCGTTATACATTGTACATGTAAATTATCATTGGGTTACTTAATTTGTATGCATCTTTTTAGAAGTACTGGTACATGTAACTTGATGAATGTACAATCACATCATTGATAATATATCGAGATTCATATTATATCGTGACCAAATCGTTACCGTCCTACCGGTAGGATTGGGTTGCAAGAAGTGCTGCAATATGAAAATTATGCTACATCACACCGATAACAATTTATTTCCATAAATAATAGGCTTTGATTTATTTATATCTAACAGCTGATGTGCGGGACTTTGTCCGGGCTATTTACCTGTAGTGACTTATTTTACACAAACATGCCTATACGAGCGAGGTTAAGGTCAAGGACACTGTCGCACGTAAAATTGTTCCTGCGATCGATCCAAGTAGGCATGTATAAAAAATTTGAGACAGATCTGTTGAGGTCCATAAACTTGCCATGTGAGGGAGATCACGGTCAAAGCCACAGTTACACATGAAATTGGAGTTATTGGACACACCCATATCAAAGTAGGATGTACATGAGACATACCATTGGTCGGATCGGTCAATAAGTTTTTGAGTCTATAACACACACAGGCATACACAGACAGAAGTTCCAAAAGACAACCCTTATCACCAATATACTAATACATGTACCGGTAGATGTATTTGTAAATCTAATCTTGAATGCCGTACTTATGAAAATCAGAAATTTGTGTCATACCAGTACATGTACAGGTAAGTTGAGGTAACCATGTCAAATTATACATTCCCATTTAAATTTTAAATTGATCATTTTCCGACAGAAACAATAGTGCATTGTACCATATACTGGTACCTATACATGTAGATGGATTAACAAAATAACCGGTAGCCCAAATTCAATTTTGTCTGCACAAATGATACAGTATTCCCACCACACGGTCTAGCGATATCTCCGGTTAGGATTTGTCGTTTTAACCTGAGAACTAATATTTTTGCATGTATCAATCGTTTATCTTGTTTTAGGCCAAAGAAAAAATAACCCGCCGACCCTAAACTTTTTATTGATATATTTTTTTTTAATGTTTTTACCACTAATGCTCATAAATATTGATGATCTTTAGTGTGCAAAACACATGGTTTCTAACATAAATCATTGTGAAAATTGACCACGAAGTGACAGCTGTCTCAAAAGCCCCAGGTGTGTTATGGGTTGTGGATTGATGGGCATACATTTTGCAATTTTAATTTCCTGAGAGTGGAACTCCTGCCTGCTTTATGTCTTGTTTGGGACTTATGGAACGCTATGAACAGACATGGTGGGTGTGTATCTGTATATATACATGTATAGAGGTTATCACCACATATGTTAGTGGTATAGCTACTGTTTCCAAAAACCAGGCATGCTCGGTGGGCGTACTGGCTACCCCCAGACAATGGGATGTAGTCGTCACAATACAAGTACGATATAATGGCCGTATTATTGGTAAAATTCTGATAAAAAGTTAGTGACATCAATTTCGTACCAATTAAGTTTAGGCCCCTCAAAAATGATTACTTGTTTATCATAGGCGCCCGCCCCTAAAATTCCTCCCGTGCGTATTATTTTTTGTTTTTTATATTATCTCCAGGACACCAATATATGCTTTACGCGGAGCTCAATATCGGTCAAAGAACGACTACACTATATCCAGGAAGTCACATTACGCAAAGTATAAACATCGGTACACGGTACGCCGATCGATCACACCTACTGGAAACGCTTACACCTATCGGAAACACGGTTGGCAATTATCGCAATACGATAGGGGAACACTTTGACATTCGTATTCATATTTCACCAATTTTTGTACCTGGCTTGCCTGTCCTAAGTTTCACGGGAAAATGGCTAATTTGATTCTATTTGTCGTTATATACATATTTATCACCCCATTTATTATTCATTTTCATAAAAATAAAATAAAAGAAGCCGAAGATGACGTGTTTAAAATGTTTGAAGCATGAATTTGGCGATAAGTTGTTATATGAGTACTGGTACGTTATACTTGTGATAGTTACGTTACGCACACGGTGTTCCCCTATCGTATTGCGATAATCGCCAACCCGGAAACACGTGTTTCTGTGTATAGTTTCAAGCCGTGCAATTAAAGTATTTGTCTGTTACGCGTTATAGACTATGTGATTTGTGATTATACAAATCACCGATGGGCCGAAGGTTCTTAAGCCATTTTACGGGACAACACTCCCAGAGCATACCAGTCTCATCCATGTTCATCCATGTGTATGAAATGTTCAGGGGTGGTGCCTTGGACAGTTCGCAACCCCTCCCCGACCAATACGACAATGCAATTGTTAAAGTAAAAGTGTCAAACTGACTATCCACCCGTCTATATTAACCCTTTACCCAACAGAACGGGTTTTTTAACCCTGTGCCAATGGATTCTCTTATATATGCGAGTCGACCATAGGTCGCCTCGCATATATAAGAGAATGCATTGGCTTAACACATTACAAATCATAAAATTGTTAAAGAATGTAAGAAAAAATGGTAAAAAGTGTTAAAAAATGATTTTTTTTAGTCCAATGCATTCTCTTATATATGCGAGGCGACATATGGTCGACTCGCATATATAAGAGAATGCATTGGCACAGGGCATAACTGTAACTATCACAATGTGGTCAAGGAGCCGGTTCCAATGATATCCATATTTGTATGGTTCTATTGAGACAGACCGAAGATATTTTAGGCTGTTGAAGCTTTATTTGGCCGGTTTGTTGCCAAGACAAGATAGAATTGCCTTGGTATAGTGCGGGTAATGATAGAATATGTATACATTGTGGAACAGAAGACGACCTGGAACAATTGGATGAAAGATACTACCCAATATGCACAGCTTGCAGAGGGAGAGGACTGCCTGTTGAAAAGAAGAGAACTAGATTTGTGTCGAAATAGATTGAAATAAAACATGAGTTTTGTGAAAGTAGTTATATATTATGTTTTCCCCGATAACTTACCTTATCGGATCCCAAAACAAAAAACTAATGTCCCTCCCGCCCCTACACTGGGAAAAGAAACCTATGATAAACAAGTAATCTTTTTTGAGGGGCCTTATAGCCAAATTTATGAAAATGTGGTATGTGAATAATAAAAAACATACTTAAGCATGAAGTAAGTTTGATTTTTTATCAATCTTAATGTATATTTCCAGTGTTGATCAAGTAATACTTTCCCCACAGCACGGGTTGGCATTTTATGTCACTTTGGTCGAGTTAGTTCAATATTTCTGCAGCTGGATAAAAAATATCAAAATAAAATAAAAAATAAACATTTCCCTACCTACCTACCCTATTAAATGTTTTCGCACCGTTACCGGAAACATACAATCTTTTTTTTATGGCCTAATCGCCAATCACTATTGAGTATTGACATTGTAGAGTATTCCTGGTCCAAAACAGCTTGGGATATTGGTTGGTTTGATGTTTGGGAAAGGCTGCACTCCATATGGCACGTGTCTGTTCAACCCAATCTAAGACATTCTTGTATTGAGTAATTTTAAGCAAGATAACCCCCGCCCACGATTCTGGGCTTTAATGTTAGTTACAGAAGGGTAACGTATACAAATTTTTATACCCCAAGTTGTTTTCGACAGAGAAGACTTGGTCTAGAGACATTACTTAGTCATTAAATTAATATTTGACGAAAATAATCACAATTTCTTATATACCGGTATTCAGCTTGCACATGCTTTGATTTTTGTAAATTTAACCAGTGGAAACTGCTTTAATCGGTGGGCCTGAAGCCAAGTTGAGGCATCCACACTCCAGGTCATAAATTGATTTGATTGAATATGACAGCGCACGACACTCGATTTTGCAAATACATGTATACCCTGCTGGACAAAACAAGTGTCCACTTAACCATGGTGCGGTTAGCATTGCCACCGCGGCCGAAATGCAACAACACTGCGGCTCCACCGGATAATTACAGTTGGGCCGCAGTGTACTTGCCATTCGGCCATGGTGTAGTTGCTGCAGTGTACGTTCATTAAACTGAAAAAAGATGATTACAAACCAGAAATCTAACCACGGTGTACATGCCAATCGGCCGCGTTGTAGTTGCCTTTCGGCCATGGTGTACTTGCCGTTCGGCCAAGTGTACCTGCCTTTGGTCAGGTCTGGCAAATGTGAGAATACAGCTACAATAGCTGTATATAGCTAACCTAGCTGTATTCAGCTATATATTATACTCTCAAACCGGCTGTTTTTCGATAATAAACTAGAAGCGCTAATTTGCGCATCAAAATTAGGCTACCATATTCTCCGGTCACCCTCAACCAAATCAAAATCGTCGCTTGTGTTCTGACAAACTGTTGCCTTTTGTCGACACGGCAATTCTGATTTTGTGTGAAAACTTATTACGGTGGTCGATGTCAGTAAATATTCTGGGGACTATTTTCTGCAAATGCATTCATTAACTAACTTATAAAATAAAGATCAAATTCATCCCAAACACTCGTTTACTTCTTCCCGATGCTAAACCGGTAGGGGGCGTTAGAATGGTGTACCTATATCAAGCATTTAGAATTACATACCACTAGCGGTTTGTGAGCGATACTGGTAACTATTCATAACTGTATATACAGATATTGTGCGGCATATTGCAAATGTATGGCACAACATAGGGACAACTGAAATGAAAATGCGACTTATATAATTTCTGAAGTATTTCAAACATGAAGTCCTGGTCGTTAGCGAGTCAGAACTATTCAATCTGTTTTGGCGGGAAAATATATAATGTGTGAAAACTTACTAAACATAACATTGGTATTTGTATTTTCGCAATTCGACATACAAGTATGCGTTTCCGTATTTTTGGAGAGAATCAGCTCAAGCAGTGAGTGGAACTCGCTCGGTTAAACTCTGGCTAGAGATGTTCCCCTTTTTACCTGTTTTAACGCACCAACCAAACTGCGTTTTAGCAGCATCATATTGATACTTCCGGGAATGATTAAGATGTTCCATCTTCGGTGATAAATATTGTATTTAATGTATTTTTCAAGGTATTCCGCATTGCATAAGAGAGTTATTAACCGTTATGACCGACATCGACCGCCGTAGTAAGTTTTCACACATAATCACCATCGCCGTGCCGACAAAAGGCAACACTTTGTCAGAACACAAGCGACGATTTTGATTTGGTTGAGGGTGGCCGGAGAATAGGGTAGCCTAATTTTGATGCGCAAATTAGCGCTACTAGTTTATTATCGAAAAACAGCCGGTTTGAGAGTATAATATATAGCTGAATACAGCCAGGTTAGCTGAATACAGCTATTGTAGCTGTATTCTCACATTTGCCAGACCTGTTGGTCGCGGTGCTCAACCGCAGTTACAAACGCTGACACCGCGGGCCGAACGGCAAATACACCGCGGTGCCAATGGACACTTGTTTTGTCGAGCGGGGTATGGAATTAAATATCTTCACACTATGTACGATAGTTGCCATTGCATTGGAATGCGAATATTTTATTAGTTTTATGGTCATTCGATTGATTGAATGACAGCGGTGGACAGAAAGTACATGTAAATATTTTTTGCAAATATCGTGGAATTAAATATCCTGACACTATGTAACGTATGTTCATTGCATCGGAAAGCGAAGTTTTTCACCAAAATTGGTTGTCATTCGAATTTCGATTGAATTTGAAAACTGATTGACACTGACTGCGCTCGACAAACTTTCAAAAGTAAACAAAAACAAATACATTGTAGTGTGGAATTAAATATCTTCGTACTATAATAGTTACCATTGGCACTGCATCGGAATGCGAAGCTTTTGTGTCCGTCATGGTCATTCGATTGAATGAATGACATTGACAGCCGATGAATTTCATGAAACTTTCAAATCAAAGTAAACAAAGCAATCAATGCTATTTTGTGCAAATAGCGTGTAATTAAATATCTTCGCAATTTGACAATTTGTACGATAGTTACCATTGCATTGGAATGCGAAGCTTTTGTGGATAAACTGTGTTATGAGATCCATAATGAATGATAAGTTTTGTTGAGAGATAATTTCAACAAAATTCGCCAAAGATTTTTTTCGCTTCGGCCTCGCTTTCAATTCACCTTCTGATTGGATTAGCGTAGGTGTGTTGTGAATGTGTACTCTTGAAAACACGTACCGGTACGCATTGTTTCATATTTATTATATCATATCAAATGACTCCAATGTGTATAACTATAAGATTGTTTTCTTCGGAATTCTTAGCCGAAAATTCAGTATATCGCAATCCCAACTTATTTTTATAAAAAAAATATAATATGTCTACTAAAGAAGGTAGAACGTTCTCAATTTCTCAAGTTTGTGATAGCTTTCGGTATATAGATCATATGGATTATGCGTGATGCCTAGCTATTTTATAATTGATATGAATTACTTTGTCATTTTGTATATAATTATGGCAAGCGAAAAACTTATTTATGACCGTCCTATCATCATGTCAGTTATTAATTGGAATTAAATTGATCAATACAGGTGAAATTTGGAATTATGCTACATATATATGGCATCAAATCAAACGACAAGCTCTAAAAGCAATTAAGAAACATGCAATGTGAACATATTGAAACTTTGAATGATAAACATAATGTAACTTTAAAAAGTCAAATTTCATATATAAGATGCATGTGTTAATAAGTGTTATATATGTACTAACCTTTTGGACGTTGAGAATCTCTGAAAGTATGAAGTAGAACTCAACACTGAACTATATATTAGATTTAATTCTATGTCCACCATTTCTCATATATATATATTACATTGTTGTTGTTGGATTATTGTCACCCCATAATCACGGAAGTGTCCAATGAGCTCGAATTATCCGCCCATGGTGGGGCTTCGGGGCGTAAACTTAACATCCATGTCCTATTCGCTGGGTGTGATATAATTAAAGTCGGAAGATGAGAAGGATTAACGAGCGCGGCCAATTTAAGCAGATATTACAAAGATAAGCTTATCTCACCTGGCAATGTGTTAAAAACAATTACCACCACATTTTTGACAATTAACAATTAATTCCTTTGTATAAATTTGGTGAATCAAACAGATTGATGTGCTATGCTTTGATATCTAAGACATGAATTCACTTGTGACTGGCGAGATGTGCAATATTTACAAACGTTCCACACTAATATTGTTATTTCCATCAATATTCTACCAATTGGTTCAAAAATCAAACAATAATATCAATTGAAAATATCTGTCAGAAATATTTGGCATGAAGTTTCCAATTGTTGATAAAGTTGAGGTGAGACACCCACAATTTTTGAATTTGAAAGATTTAAAAACAGTTATTTCATAATTATTTAACTGTGTGACATGCATGCGGTTTCTAACCGTTGGGGTGAGACTATTAGAGGGATGATAACTTAATGTCGATATGTACACGCATATAAATAGGCATACCAGTGAAAATGTCAATATAAATAACTGGGATAAATTTGTAAGCTGAATAATTTCCAATTATTTATTATTATTATTTTTTTTTAATCGGAAATTATTGTATACCAAGTAACGCTCTTTATTGTTCTATGATTAGAAACATCGTACCGAATTAACTATACATGTATATTATATAACAATCCAGAAAGCGACAGAGAAAGAGAGGGAGAGAGACAGACACACACATGCACACACAGGGAGTGGGAGAGAGAGAGAGAGAGAGCGCGGGGGTGGGGGGGGGGGGGGGTAAGACAGTCACCACCTCGGGCTTTTAACCACCATATATGATCGGATTATCTGTATACAGTTAAAGTGATGACTATATATAAGTTTAGTCTAAATCAGTCACAGTTTTCGAGCATACCGCGGGCACCACCCCATTACACTTCCGCACCACAAAACATTTAATCGACGCCATAATATATGTTTCCCCACTGGAAATCAGCTGACAAACTTGCCCAGATACACGAATGCGGATATCTTCACTGTGCGCGGATCACGAATCCACGCCTGCTGAGATTAGAACCAGCTTCGCCAGCACCTATATAATTATGGACATAAACAGTGCCACTTAAAAATTCCCTTCGCCACCTTAATATGGAAGGCGAAATTTTCGAAGTCCAGCGTCGTGGCGAAATTTTCTAAGTCCAGCACTATCTCAGAAAAAGTGAAAACAATCACCTTTGACCCAAAATTTGGGTAGGAGAGTACCGGTACGAATTAAATCACAACAAAGAATTTAACTTGAGGCAAAAAAATAAGTGGTTGAATCTCCACCGAATTTCGATCCAGACCGAAATTCGCCCAGATTGAAATTCAGATTGAAATTCAAACCTATAGATCGAGTAATTTCTCGAAGCTGAGCGTTAGTTTGCCGGATTCTCTTATGGAAAGTATAAAAAATACCAAGTTTCAGCTCGATCTAGCCATAAACAGTGCCACTTCCATTCGGCACATTAATATTGAAGGCGAAATTTTCTAAGTCCAGCATGCACTGTCTCAGAAAAAGTGAAACAATCATGCACTTTTGACCCAAAATTCGAGCAGGGGAGCATGAATTGGAACACAACAATAAACTTGAGGCAACAAAAACGGGGTTGAACTTTACGCGAATCTCCACCGAATTTCGAACTTCGATCCAACTTCACTCGAATCTCCACCGAATTTCGAAGTTCGATCCAACTTCACAAACCCAAATAATTCTCATAATGTAATTATTATATTTTCACGTATATGTTAGAGCTAGAATAAAATATTGTTTATACCAAATAATTTCCGATTCAGGCCAAGAATTGATTGACACTGATCGCTATAGTTTGTAATTTAAAGTTCCACATTCACTAGAATTAACAAAAAGATGATGAATGTTTAGTTATTTTCTTTTGAAATTGGAAGTCAGAAACTTTATCGATGAACAAATATCACCAGTAAATAGCCATTAAAGTACCACGTGTATCAATCATTGTTCCCAGATGTGAAGGGTTGCAAATAATATTTTTTTTAATGAGAATTTGAGATATATAACATAGTTTGAGTTTGGGGTGGAAAAAAGGAAGAAAATCGTCTGAGATAGTGGCGAAATATTTGCCATCATGTTGGTACTGGGTTGCCTGCGCCGACCGATACCGACTGACTGCTGGTAAACTTCACGGCATGCCGACTCGACACCGCGCGGCACCGGCCTGAATAGGCTACCTCACCTTATTACATTTTATAAAATGAATAAGTATAAACTTGTTATGACTTTTGAATGATTTTATGACAGAATATTTCAAATCGCGTTGTATTGTGGTGATTTAATCGGAAATAATACGAGGTGGATTTTTTTTGTTTGATTGCCGGCTTTTTGCCTATACATATGGCCGGTATCGACCACCTGCACGAACCCTTTGCCATCATGTTGGTACTGCATGGGTTTCCTGTGCCGGACGGTACCGACTGACTGCCGGCAACCATCGCGGCATGCCGACTCGGCACCGGCACCGGCCTGAATAGGCTACCATCACCGTATTACATTCTATAAACTGAACAAGTATAAACTTTCCATGACTTTTGAATTATATAATATCAGAACGTGTCAAATAACCTTGTATTGTGAATTTGTGATGATTTAATCGGAAATAATACGAGGTGGATTTTTGTTGCCTACATATGGCCGGTACCGACTACCTGCACGAAATATTTGCCATCATGTTGGTACTGGTTTGCCTGTGCCGGACGGTACCGACTGACTGTCGGCAACCATCGCGGCATGCCGACTCGGCACCGGCACCGGCCTGAATAGGCTGCCATCACCGAATTACATTCTATAAACTGAACAAGCATAAACTTTTCATGACTTTTGAATTATATAATATCAGAACGTGTCAAATAACCTTGTATTGTGAATTTGTGATGATTTAATCGGAAATAATACGAGGTGGATTTTGCGTCGGATTGCCGGCTTGTTGCCTACATATGGCCGGTACCGACTACCTGCACGAAATATTTGCCATCATGTTGGTACTGGTTTGCCTGTGCCGGACGGTACCGACTGACTGTCGGCAACCATCGCGGCATGCCGACTCGGCACCGGCACCGGCCTGAATAGGCTGCCATCACCGAATTACATTCTATAAACTGAACAAGCATAAACTTTTCATAACTTTTGAATTATATAATATCAGAACGTGTCAAATAACCTTGTATTGTGAATTTGTGATGATTTAATCGGAAATAATACGAGGTGGATTTTGCGTCGGATTGCCGACTTGTTGCCTGCATATGGCCGGTACCGTCTACCTGCACGGAATATTTGCCATCATGTTGGTACTGGGTCGCCTGTACCGGCCGGTGTCGGTAGACTGTCGGCAACCATCGCGGCATGCCGACTCGGCACCGGCACCGGCCTGAATAGGCTGCCATCACCGAATTACATTCTATAAACTGAACAAGCATAAACTTTTCATGACTTTTGAATTATATAATATCAGAACGTGTCAAATAACCTTGTATTGTGAATTTGTGATGATTTAATCGGAAATAATACGAGGTGGATTTTGCGTCGGATTGCCGGCTTGTTGCCTACATATGGCCGGTACCGTCTACCTGCACGGAATATTTGCCATCATGTTGGTACTGGGTCGCCTGTACCGGCCGGTGTCGGTAGACTGTCGGCAACCATCGCGGCATGCCGACTCGGCACCGGCACCGGCCTGAATAGGCTGCCATCACCGAATTACATTCTATAAACTGAACAAGCATAAACTTTTCATGACTTTTGAATTATATAATATCAGAACGTGTCAAATAACCTTGTATTGTGAATTTGTGATGATTTAATCGGAAATAATACGAGGTGGATTTTGCGTCGGATTGCCGGCTTGTTGCCTACATATGGCCGGTACCGTCTACCTGCACGGAATATTTGCCATCATGTTGGTACTGGGTCGCCTGTACCGGCCGGTGTCGGTAGACTGTCGGCAACCATCGCGGCATGCCGACTCGGCACCGGCACCGGCCTGAATAGGCTGCCATCACCGAATTACATTCTATAAACTGAACAAGCATAAACTTTTCATGACTTTTGAATTATATAATATCAGAACGTGTCAAATAACCTTGTATTGTGAATTTGTGATGATTTAATCGGAATAATACGAGGTGGATTTTGCGTCGGATTGCCGGCTTGTTGCCTACATATGGCCGGTACCGTCTACCTGCACGGAATATTTGCCATCATGTTGGTACTGGGTCGCCTGTACCGGCCGGTGCCGGTAGACTGTTGGCATGCCGGTGCCAGCACTGCCGGTATGAACCAGAATGTGGCCGGTACCGGCCGGCACCGGCATGTTTACCCTGTGCATTTAATTGCATTACGTCCCGTTTAGACATCGCCTAAAGGGCACGGTGATGGTCATGTTCAAATGGTGCCACGAGTCTTAAACTTTACATAATTGCTCAATAATGCACGATTTGACCACGTGTTTGTAATGTGCACGCGCAAGTAGATCGGACTATATGGTATTGTGACCATGCAACCCATTTCCACAATACTACTCTGGTGCAATGTCAAAACGTGCAGCTGTATAACGCAAATTTATGTACTATGGAGATCCTTGATGTGATTGTATCATTTCACAAAAATCCATACATTTATCATTTTATCCTATGCGCATGCGCGAAACAAATCGACTCAAATAAGAAACTGCGTGCGCCTTCCTCACATATGACAGAACACTGATTATGTATTCAATACTAATTTAAACCAAAAAGAGTGATCGAAACGGTGTCTTTCTACAATCCTGCGAACCGCGCAACAATATAGAGCTTTACCGGAATCGCTTCAAATAATGTACGTTTGTTGAATTCTGCGCTGTGCGCATGCGCGTGTTTTTCTACCCCAACTAGTCGGCAACAAACTCATACACATGCACCCATGGCACTGCTGAAGTTCCTTGGGATCATTTACATAGATATAAGTGGATACACCAATGGTTATAACATGTATACACATGCCACATAGGTTTATGATGTCACTGAATGCTGCTGGCCGTATGTCGGGTGTATGAACGTTTTCTGGCTGGCCGCTTTTGCGGCCAGTCGGATTCAAAGGGTTAAGCGCAATTAATTGCACTTAAGCGTAATTAATTACGCTTAAGCGTAAATGCCCTATTTGCACTTAAGAACAATATGTGGTATTTGCGCTTAGGCGCAATCAATTGCGCAATTCATTATTAAATGTGAATTTGGCCTCCCATACTCTCCTTGTTCAAAAGATTTAGGTTGTCTTTTGTCTATAAAATGATGGGATTGAAAAAAAATTTGTTAAGGGCATTTCCGCCCCGATAACTTTGAGACATGTATATTCCATCGATATGTAGTTTCACCATTGTGCGGTCTTTTTTCAATCCCAAAATTTGAACTCAATTTCGATCTATATACCAGATTTCTCGATGTTTTAATGACATTTGGCAAGTTATCTCCCTTTTTGCTGCATTCTATACATAAAAAATGCAAAACTAGAAAATTGGATTTTTGTAAGACTGCTGTGGATGTTTCGACCGCACAATGGTGAAACTATATATCGACAGAATATTTTATTTGTATAGACAAAAGACAACCTAAATCGGTGACAACAATATATATAAATAATAAAGTTTATATTTAAAAAAAGTTAATTAATAATTAATTAACAAAATTGACATAATAATTTCAATAATATTTTTATATTTAAAACAGTAAATTAATAATTGCCACTTTTAAATTAAAATTTAATTAAAATTTAATTTTATCGGCTTCCTTAAAAAGATTCTTACCTTAATATTTTTATGTGGACTTTATAAACTTCATTGAGTCATCTTTGTCATGTATTGAGTTTGATATCTTTTGTTAACAGTTTATAAATCATGTATGTCTCATGTTTGTTATTATATTTTATATGTTTATTATGATTAAACAAAGTTATCATTTAAAATAAATGTATTCACTTTCTAAATTATTATTTTACACAAAAGCTCAAATACCCCAAAACACAATAGTTTAGAGTCGCCAATTAGTTAATCAGATTACCTATATCACTAAGCACATAAGCCGCTTACACCTTTTAAATGAAGCCGGCCGCATACACTTTATAGAATGAAAGAACGAAAAGTTGAATAAAATCAACAAATTTGTGAATTTAAAAACAATTCAAACGTTAATGTTTTCCATGTCATAACCCGGACATATATATTAAATTTCAGTCATGTCCATTTATAAACAAAGAAGATAATGCGATATCAAGTCCGCTTACACCTTTTATTTTGAAGCCGGCCGCATACACTTTATAGTGTGTTTCAGAACGAAAAAGTTGAATAAAATCAACAAATTTGTGAATTTAAAAACAATTCAAACGTTATTGTATTCCATGTCCCAGCCCGGCCATATACACCAAATATCAATAATATTCATTGAGAAACAACGGACCAAACGCCATATAACATGTCCCAGCCCGGCCATATACACCAAATATCAATAATATTCATTGAGAAACAACGGACCAAACGCCATATAACACCCCGTATACACCTTTTATTCCGAGCCGGCCTCGGCCTAGTCATACACTTTATAGTGTGTCCCTAACTGGCCCAGGTCGACTGGGCCCTGGGCCCGTTTCCGGCACCTTTAGCAAGCTTCCTTAATTTGCAGCAGGTATCCGTTTGTGCGTAGTTTAATTTAGTAAGTTCCCCAACTAATATCGTAAATAGAGCGACTGTATTTGACAGAGAAGGCCTCTGTTATTGATTATCAAGTTGCTATCATTAAAAACGACAAATGCACATGCCCGTTCAAGCGCAGTAGTCTATTTTCCCCATGTTAAACGACATCCGCAAATACCAAATAACGCTAACCTACTGCAAATGTTTTACACGACAACTGTTAACATATTTGGGCTGAATTCATCTGATGTGGTATGATTCCTCAAAATAAACAACAAACCCATCGTTACTTGGAAATGTAGTTTGGGCTAACATTTACACAAATCCTCCACCTCATTTATTCCGACACACACGTCAGATGAAAAACAACCATTATATAAACGCCCAAATTGGGCGAAATGAGATATTCCCCATCTGCGACTGATTGGTCATTCCATACATAGGCCATTCCGCATTTTGTCAAAATTTCTTTTACACGCAAGAGCCAGGGGCTCTGGTGCTCTTCGGCATGGTAATAGTCGAATAATAGTTTGTAAACAGAGGAAGCCACCGTGCCCTTGCCGACTAGTTTAGTCCACAATCTTATCATTGCAGTTTCAATTTGAACAGCTATTGGATACGCTCCAGTTTCCCCATAAACCATACAGTTTGGTGTGGATGGTTTCATCTTCATGATGAATTTTAAAAATTTCAGATGCAGCCTTTCGAGCATTAATGTATTTTCGTATCCGAAGACATCAGCTCCATATAACATAATTGGTCTAACAACTCGGTCAAAGAGTTCTAACTGGCAGTCCATTGCCAGTCCATGTTCCCTTATCTTCCTAATCACACCATACTAGTACATGGCGGATTCTGCCCTTTTGGTTAGATAACATCTAGCTTTATAAAATGTTCCCGATTGGAAGAAGGGTATACCCAGATATTTGTACTCCTTAACAATTTCTATGTCGGTATCACCAATTATGAATTTATACTTTCCTTGCTTTCGGTGAGATTTCGCGAAAATGACTACTTTCGTTGTTGAAGTGTTGACCGTGAGTCTCCAGTCACTGCAGTATACAGAAAATATATGTAAAGCATGTTGGAGATCTTCTGCGGAGTCTGCGAGCAACCGAGTCACAAAGCGACGGGGTTGAACAATACGCTCCAAGCCGTCAATGTCACATCATCATGTTACCGTCAATCCACCACAATAACGTATATGTTCTGCCGACAGTCCTGGTCATTCTTTATCTTAGAAATTTAACATTTATTCCGAAGAATGATCACCAGAAAATGTAAAAATCTCCTATCGCTCTCGCCATAACGTTGTTCAACGTATTTAAAATGACGTAATGAAAAAAGCAGGCCAGCGAGAGACGATGAAACAGTTGTCTTGGTTTCCCTTATGTTGATGGTTCGAGACATAAACATACCAGGGTATGTTGCGCGATTCTATGACCAATCAACAACGCGGTTTCTTACTGGAAGTGAAACATATAAGAATGATCATATGTGTGTTGTCAATTTGGATATAATATTTGTAAAAAATAACAACTTTTAACAAGAATATATACTTCATTCTATCTGATTACCCTAGCGGAGTGTTTCACATCACTTTAAATTATTTGCGGTTCAGCATAAATATTCCCGCTGAAGAATTCCTATTATTTTTGCTTCACTGTAACTATTTACGCTTCAGCTTCAGCTCACATAAGGTGTAAATGTGAAAAAGACCTCCCATATAGAATCAATACATCCAGAATTTAGAAAATAGATTTGGCAGACCATTTGACTGACCAATGAGCTGATTGGGCTATTTAGTGAACCTGAACACAGTGAACACTATATTAGCTTATTATATAAATCAGTTATATTGGTCGGTACATTTATATAATTAACTAAACGCATACATGCCCCAATGAGTAATATTTTCGGGAAATCTAATAAAATACTTGAATCGATATTCAATATAGAAGTTTATTGTTTATACACAACCACGACCACATAATCCAAAAGTTAGAATTTGTACGTGAATAATATCAATCTACCAACTCTAAATCCATTTTTGATATTTTCCCTGCAAATATTCCACGCAATCAGCTCCAGTAACGGCTATTATCAATTGTTTAACATGTTTCGTTCCGCGACATTGACACTTATCACACTGAGTGTGATCAGAGAACCCTGAATTTCCTCGAAGCGACGCTAAGAAAACATACCAAGATGGCGGCGATTGGGATTAAATCACCTTGCCTTATCACACACCTCAGTGCTCGACCTAAAAATATTAATTTCTTGTCTTTAGTTTATGAAAATGGTATTTCCCTTGGTCAATTCTGGCCAAACGTATTTGAATGTGGTGATGTACATTGAATAAAATCAGGATGAGGAGGGAGATCAAATAAATAATTATTTTTCCAATCCATCAGTGAAAAATATAGTGGATATATTGCCCTTGTATCCTCCAAAAGTTGCACACCATATGCGCCCTACTGTGTATATATGGGCACTCTATGTTTCACAGGTTCACTTTACCTACGTTGATGATAACTTGTATAATATATCAGAATTATGGAGACAGGAACTCAGTATTAGTGTTTCTTGCTTCAAATGTTCTAGAGTAAACTGAAATAAATTTGAAATACCCTGTGTCATCTAAATATCTCATTGAAATGTCCCTTCAACTGATATCAAACTTGACAATTGGTCATGATTTTCATCCATATGGAGGTTAGAACCCATTCCAACCCGGTGCAGCCCAGACGACAATGGTCTGATCCACAACCTAATATAAACCACACCATCTACTGTCTTTCAAGCATGTCCTATGTATAGAGATCAGGTTTGTAGATACATGGTCCAGTTTTCAGAGGTTATTGTATTAGTTGTGATTATTTTTCTGATTGTCTCATACAATGGATATATTTCACGTCGATTAACCCACAAAAGCTTGACCATTAGGTATTAATATCATTCACGTCTTTATGTGTTTTATCTCCAAAATTTTCACATAAATGAATCAGGTTATTTCCTTTAGTTATTTCCTTAAATCCATGCAACCATAATTATAAATTTTCCAATAGCTCACTGGAACACATAAAGGTAATATTGGCTATCTACCCGGTGAGATATCGTAGTTGTTGTCGTGGTGCCGTGGGAGTAATCAATGACGGGGGGGGGGGGGGGGGGGGTGATCATCGGACACGTAAGAGGCCGCATTGTAAGTCTAGTACAATTACGTATATTCATTGCATGGCCTTACATTGCACAGAAAGTATACACAGAGTGTTAGTATGTATAGCTTAAGTCTTCTAGTGGGTGTGTGCCGAATAAATATCTTATCTAAACAACTAAAATAAAATTGCCTATTCAAATTTGAAAATAATGCTTTCACCCACACTCGTACCTATTGGAGGATGGGAGGGAGAGAAAAATCGGAAACATTACCTAACACACCAGATCTTCAAAAAACACACTCAGTAACCAAGTCCGGTCTCAGCTGCATCCTCCGACACAGGTCTGACACTCAATGGGTTCTGACACTCACACAGTAGTGAAAGGCGGGCATTGCACCATCAAGAGTTGATGATCCCGACCGACCTTAAGTCAACTGGCTGACATTGCACCCTCGTCCTAGCATTGATATCGCCCTTTGCCAGATCGCTTCAAATTTTCCTATATATTTTTGTGTGCATAATCCTAAACGTGCGAATAAGCAGATACTTATATCATGACCTGAAATTGTTCACATTTATAAAGATGGTGGTTGCATGTTAAAGGTTGACAATCCGATTATACCCCCCTAAATTAATATTTATTTGGCTTCAGGGATAAAACAAATTTGATTAGAGTCAAGGAACCCACCCATTAAATCTCATTTAGTCATTAGATATCGATTTTATAAATCTATTAATTTTCACCACATGGATTAAATGCCGCCTGGGAATAAATACATCGATCGTCTATCAGACACACTCTCGGTATGCACGCACATCGTAAATCGAGAACACTGGAGAAATAACTTTGCGTAATGGTGCGCGCGCATACGGGGTCTGTGTCTGATAGACGGTCGATGTATCTATTGCCAGGCGGCATTTAATCGATGTGGTGAAAATTAGCAGGTTTCAAAAATGGATATCTAATAACTCTGAGCTTTAAAGGGTGGGTTCCTCGACTTGATTCAAATATTTTTGACCCCCGAAGCCAAAGAAATATTAATTTAGTGGTGTTTAATCGGATTGTGCATCTTTAATGCACATATTATTGTTTTCATTTATTGATCATTTTGATTATCACTTTACATAAGAGTTAGAGCACAAGAATAGTTCTTTACCAGATTCAATCACATCGTTGATAAGATTTATTCTGGCGAAGAACTATTTGCATGCTCTGTAGGGCTGCAACGATTCATCGCGATATACGCTGTCACACAACATGTGTATCGTATTGACCACGCACTATGGGATTAGCTAGACATATTGGTCTAGTTTCACACGCAGTGTAAACTTGATGTTTTTCTTATAGGCTTTTCGATTATGGCAAGGAACTTGACCCAGTTCATGGGGGAGAACTGCGACGTGAGGATCGGTGGCATTCCGATAAAGAGACGGTGGAAATCCGATAAACGAGACGGTTCGCTTTCGGCGACAAACGAGTTTTTCTTCGTGTTTGGGCATTCAAACGGAATTGCCGTGACAAATCAGGTTTCATATCATCATATCATTATTTTAGTTACTAATATCCATCAAAATCTAGACGCTACAGTGAGTAAGTCACGCGACGGTTCGTTTTCGCAATGGGATTGTGCTCTAAACATGTTTATCACTTACAATGTATATAAAAATATTATTTCTTTATGTACTAGTAACTTGTCTCTAGTTATACATGTAGGTATTCCTAGCTTTTCCCAGGAGATCCGCCTGGTTTTGCATGCTGGAATATCTACTGGTTGCTTCTTTTGGTTTCATTGGTGTAACGTGTGAAGATGGCCGCCGCCGGTTTGTTATTATTTTCCAGGGACGAAATTTCCAATTAATTTCATATCTCTCTATGGTATTATGATATGTTTATCTCTGTGATCGTTTTCTCGGATGCAAGGCATCGTTATCACTGTTTGAAATTCTCGGACATGGACGCTCTCCTCAAAAACGGTATGTTTGGATAAAACAAAACAGTTCAAAATATTCAAAACTCTGTTCGAAAATTCTACACCAACACATAAAATCAACGCCCAATAAAACATTTGATGCTCTGAATGCTATTCTGCTGTTTCCGCCATCTCAGCCCAATTGACCTATACATGAACCCAATTCACCTGTTGTGCAAGTACTGAAAAATCAATATCACCACTCTGATTATATTGCCAGGCGATTCGCTGTGAAATGGATAGTGCTCACCAAATGATTGCTCTTTGTAACTTATAATTAATTGAGCACACTATAACAGTTTTGCTGCATACCTGGCCATGGCTCAAATCAACGAAGCTGGAGAAGTGTTAGTTGACCCTATCTCTGGAGCATCTTTTCAGACCCTCTCAAATGTTAAATATCTAGACCAAAATATTGGATCCTACCAATATGACTCGACATCTTGCTCAACTCCACAGCCACAACTAATGACGACTGACACATATCGTAGAAACCCAGACATGGAATCGGCTTTTGTGCAATTAAAGGAGGTTGCCACGTGCATGGAGCCTGGTGATTGGAGAGTGGCTAAAATGCAAGCTTGGCAGTTTTTAAGGCAGGTGACTAAAAGAGGGAGTGACTAAAATGCAGAATGGGACGATGGGATGGGACGGTATTGGGACGGTATGGGACGGTATTGGGACGGTATTAGAAAACCGGCTGTTTATCAATAATACAGCGTGTAGCGGCATAAAAATGGTTATATATAGTCGGAATTAACATTGCGTACATGGAGCAACAATTTAATAGTCTCATTCGCCAACACAAAGCTCATATTATCGGCTAAAAATAGACACGACGGAAATAGGCGATTACGGTCAAACGCAGAACGAAAATGTAAACAACAAATCACCCCATACATTCATATTTCCCTGTCCCACGGTGATATTTTTGCATAAAATGTTAGATTAACATCTTTTCGACATCAATGTAGCATTTTATTGACCATAATCAAGATGAAAACAACTTTTTTCGTCGATGGGACGGAAGCGAAATTGCAGAACGAAAATGTAAACAAACACTAAATCATCCCATGCATTCACATTTCCCCGTCCCGCGGCGATATTTTTACATAAAATGTTAGATTAATATCTTCTCGACATCATTGTAACATTTTATTGACCATAATCAAGATGAAAACATGTTTTTTTTCGCTGATGGGACGGATGAAAACAACTTTTTTCGTCGATGGGACGGAAGCGAAATTGCAGAACGAAAATGTAAACAAACACCAAATCACCCCATGCATTCACATTTCCCCGTCCCGCGGCGATATTTTTACATAAAATGTTAGATTAATATCTTCTCGACATCATTGTAACATTTTATTGACCATAATCAAGATGAAAACATGTTTTTTTTCGCTGATGGGACGGTATGAGATAGGATGGGACGGTATTAGAAAACGCAGAACAGCTAAGATAGACCCCTAAACTTGCTGTTTATCAATAATACAGCATGTAGCAGCACCAAAATGGCTCTATATGGTCATCAGTGCAGCATTTTATTGGTGATCCCATTTTATTGACCATAATCAAGATTAAAACAACTTTTTTATTAGATAGGATGGGACGGTATTAGAAAACGCAGAACAGCTAACATCTTTTCGACGTCATGATCATTAAAGATTAAAACAACTTATTTCGCTGATGGGATAGCAGCGGCAAAACGCAGAACGCAGTCCCAAGCGTCCAAGGTCCCAATCGTCTGGATACCTAGCTCCAGGGAAGCTCTAAAGATTTACACTCTTTATTGTGTATATCATGTATGTGACTCAACTGGGTCTACTGGATACCCATCGATATGGGACAGAAGAGCTATGGTAAAACGCAGAACGATCGAAACATAACAAAATCAGTTTTTACTTACAAATTGTGTGGTAAATCCAAATATCACATGAGAGTACTATAAGAATTCACTATTAATGAACGTACAAGGAGAAACCAATATCAAAAACGTTTGACACGGCGTTAAATTGTTCACACTCTGTTCACGTCGGCACTGAGCTTGAGTTTACGTTGGCACTAAGCTTGTGTTTGCATAACTGGTGGCAGATGACACAGACTCTTTAGGGTGATGATATCGTCTCAGTGAGAATTACTCGCTGTTTGTGTTATGCACTTCCGAATGGTGTTGAGTATTCTACTATTCATGTATTTGAACGCTGTTCGAACCAGCAACATGTGGTTAATGGCAAACACATATCTCATGGGTTATATAATATAAACAAAGAAACGCTCTTTATTATAATTACAAAACAACAAATTCATTCATATTTCGCCGTCCTATGGCGACTATTCTTGACATATGTTAGATTGATATATTCACGACATCCGTGTAACATTTTAATCTAGTTTAAAAGAACTTGTTTCGTCGATGGGTAAAATGCAGAACGGCCGCGGTAATGGCAGAACGAACATGTAGACCATAAATGCATTCATATTTTGCCGCCGTCCCATGACGATATTTCTGTACATAATATTAGAATAATATCTTCTCGACATCTGTGTAGCATTTTATTGACCATAATCAAGATTAAAACAATTTGTTTCGCTAATGGGACGGAAGTTGAAAAACCCAGAACAGCTTAGGAAATTGCAGAACGACATGTTCTGTTCGTAATTAAATATTGCTTACTCTAAAACATCATTCATCACATTCATATTTCCCCGTCCCACGGTGATATTTTTGCATAAAATGTTAGATCAACATCTTCTCGGCATCATTTTAGCATTTTATTGACCATAATCAAGATCAAAACTGTTTTCGCTGATGGGACAGCAGTCGTAAAACGCAGAAAAACCTTTGAAAATTGCAAAACGGGATGGGACGGTATTAGATGGTAAACACAAACATCGTGCACCGCATTCGTATTTCCCCGTCCCACGGTGATATTTTTGCATCAAACTCGACACCCTCACCTAAAATTGGGTTGTAGGGGAGGGGTTCCGCCCTTCCAAATCCTCCAGGGTCATTCCCAAATCTCCAATAAATGAAAAAAAATTCTCGACATCATTGTAGAATTTTAATGACCATACTCAGATTAAATCAACTTTTTTCATCGATGGGAAAGAAGCGGCAAAACGCAGAACAACCTTAGGATATTGCAGAACGGTTTGGGACGTTATTAGATGGGATAAGACGGTATACATGGGACGGTACTAGCCGTGGTAGAAGGCCGAATGAACATGTAAACAACAAATTCATACATATTTCGACTTTACATGACGATATTTCAGGGGGGGGGGGGGCGGAAAAAACTGCAGACACATTGCAGGGTGGAAAAAACTGTTTTCTTCGGTTTGGGTACCCCCCCCCCCCCCCCCAAAAACAAAACTGCAGTTTTTTTTCATTGACCATTGCCCCCCCCCCCCCCCAGAAAAATCGAATCTACCCCAGCCGGACAACAACTCGGTTTTACCAGAAACCGAAACAAACACCGGAGCATATAATTCACGAGAAGGTGCTTGGTAACTTAGTTTAGATTATTATTATTATTATGTTTTCTGATACCATTGGAGGAGAAATTGTTTGATACATGGGATAGTTCTGCAGTAAAAATTTGCCAGATAAGCGATCGCAGGGTAGAATTCTGCATTCGACTGGTAGACACTGACATAGTCGGCATTATTAAGAGGGTTAATGGGGTCAATATCACATGTAAACCAAGACAGTGGTTATCCAAAATTATTTTATGTGGATTGTACTACTCATGTATATATGATTTTGATATTAAGGTTAATCCATATGTGAATGCATGGGGTGATTTGGTGTTTGTTTACATTTTCGTTCTGCAATTTCGCTTCCGTCCCATCAGCGAAAAAAAACATGTTTTCATCTTGATTATGGTCATTAAAATGTTACAATGATGTCGAGAAGATGTTAATCTAGCATTTTATGTAAAAATATCGCCGCGGGACGGGGAGATGTGAATGCATGGGGTGATTTGGTGTTTGTTTACATTTTCGTTCTGCAATTTCGCTTCCGTCCCATCAGCGAAAAAAAACATGTTTTCATCTTGATTATGGTCAATAAAATGGGACCACCAATAAAATGCTGCACTGATGACCATATAGAGCCATTTTGGTGCTGCTACATGCTGTATTATTGATAAACAGCAAGTTTAGGGGTCTATCTTAGCTGTTCTGCGTTTTCTAATACCGTCCCATCCTATCTCATACCGTCCCATCAGCGAAAAAAAACATGTTTTCATCTTGATTATGGTCAATAAAATGTTACAATGATGTCGAGAAGATATTAATCTAACATTTTATGTAAAAATATCGCCGCGGGACGGGGAAATGTTAATGCATGGGGTGATTTGGTGTTTGTTTACATTTTCGTTCTGCAATTTCGCTTCCGTCCCATCGACGAAAAAAGTTGTTTTCATCCGTCCCATCAGCGAAAAAAAACATGTTTTCATCTTGATTATGGTCAATAAAATGTTACAATGATGTCGAGAAGATATTAATCTAACATTTTATGTAAAAATATCGCCGCGGGACTGGGAAATGTTAATGCATGGGGTGATTTGGTGTTTGTTTACATTTTCGTTCTGCAATTTCGCTTCCGTCCCATCGACGAAAAAAGTTGTTTTCATCCGTCCCATCAGCGAAAAAAAAACATGTTTTCATCTTGATTATGGTCAATAAAATGCTACAGTGATGTCGAAAAGATGTTAATCTAACATTTTATGCAAAAATATCGCCGCGGGACGGGGAAATATGAATGCATGGGGTGATTTGGTGTTTGTTTACATTTTCGTTCTGCAATTTCCTACGGTTGTTCTGCGATTTAATACCGCTTCCGTTCCGTCCCATCAGCGAATAAAAACATGTTTTAATCTTGATTATGGTCATTAAAATGCTACAATGATGTCGAGAAGATGTTAATCTAACATTTTATGTAAAAATATCGCCGCGGGACGGGGAAATGTGAATGCATGGGATGATTTAGTGTTTGTTTATATTTTCGTTCTGCAATTTCGCTTCCGTCCCATCGACGAAAAAAGTTGTTTTCATCTTGATTATGGTCAATAAAATGCTACAGTGATGTCGAAAAGATGTTAATCTAACATTTTATGCAAAAATATCACCGTGGGACAGGGAAATATGAATGTATGGGGTGATTTGTTGTTTACATTTTCGTTCTGCGTTTGACCGTAATCGCCTATTTCCGTCGTGTCTATTTTTAGCCGATAATATGAGCTTTGTGTTGGCGAATGAGACTATTAAATTGTTGCTCCATGTACGCAATGTTAATTCCGACTATATATAACCATTTTGATGCCGCTACACGCTGTATTATTGATAAACAGCCGGTTTTCTAATACCGTCCCAATACCGTCCCAAATACCGTCCCATACCGTCCCAATACCGTCCCATCCCATCGTCCCATTCTGCATTTTAGTCACTCCCCTAAAAGACAAGCTTGGCGTTTTCAAATCTTTAAAAAGCCTTTTAAACGCTGTTTTCGGGTGAATTATGCGGGAATAGCACCAGTTAATTACTTATATGGCCCATTTTCGTAAATTAATCGACAATAGTGGCAGTAATGTCCCCGATTGGTTGGTTAATAGGGGGCGTGGTCACAAAATCAAAACATCGTCTTTTTACGCAGATTTCTTGTCGGTTTTTGGTCGATTTCTCTTTTTAAACATCAGTTGGACTCAGTTTTTTATTCAAAACATGTTGAATGGTTATCATTTATCACTCTCATAGTCGAGCTTGGCGGTTTTGAACATTATATGCGAAGAATTTTTGACTTTTATATGACCGACCACCGAACCGCCAAGGGGTCCTACTAAACAACGAACACAAACGAACATAAACGAACACAAACGAACACAGGTCCAAAAAGCGGAGTAGAAGGGTGAAATTTGGTTTATGGGTGCGCGTGGGTCCATTCTATGTGTATGTGGTGTTATTTCCAACTTTGATGATTTATTTTTTGAGTTATTACCATTATTTGAATACAAAACTACTAAACAACGAACACAAACGAACATAAGATTAGCGGCAGTGCAGAGGTTACCATGCAGGTGTTAATTAACTACGGCTTACTCTGTCTCCTTGTTTTTACTGCAAGATGATTGTCAATTTTATCACTGATGGCAATAAAAACACGGCGAAACATCAGAGGTCGGCGTTTTAATGCATAGCTAACAAAACATTTGAGTGAGTCATTGTTGTCAGTCTCTGAGATGACTATATATATTTTCTCAGTCTCGGAGATCACTCTGGTAAATGCTATATCTGCTTGCTTTCCTGATACACGCATACGCTATGTACCAGGCATCTTAAGCAAAATCTCAATCGTAATTTAAGTAAAACAGACAGTGATCAAACTGTCAATAAGATGGAAAAGTATTCAATAGCGAGAGCGGCTTGGTAACAATAGAAAACAAAATCATTTATGACGAAATACAGACAGACATAATTGACAAATATATGTGACAACAGACGATACCTTACATTTATGGAAAGACTAAAGACGAAAGTTTTCAATGCTAGAAAACAAAATTCAACAATTCCGAAATATTGGACAAATAACAATTATGAAAGCATTAAAGGTGCGGGAGTCCTTGGCAGTGGGTATATGCTGTGAAAAATTTCCAACGGTCAAAAACCGACACAAAAAGCAAAATGTAGACAGACTTTGTCCGTATACAAATAAGAACTAATAAAGATTGTTTATATCATTTGTGTGTGATTAGCCAGTAACACGTACGGTGCTGTCTTCTGTAACACAATCAGGCTCTTGCTTAGGTAATATATAGTAGGTCTTTATGATAGCATGCTGTTTACACGATGAACGAAACTGTATGCGTTTTAGTGTTTTTTCTGTTTACGGTGATTGGAACAAATATGAATATTTTCGACAACTAAGGCCTCCCGTGCCTTTAATACTATAATTAACAAAAAAAATGACTGAGTTTACAGACAATTTAAATGAAACAGTGACTGATAACTGCGTGACATTCGAGTGGAGGGGATTTTACATTATCAGGCATTGCCTCATCTTTGGAAGTGAGACACGAAATTTGAACAAATTTGACGGCCGAACAACAAGACAGACTAATGCGAAGACTTCTTAATTTTGTGAGTGACAATTCCAAATTCCAAACTTCAACTGATGGCAATTAACTATACCCAAAACTACCGCTCTCGCAAAAAATAAATGGACAATAAAAAAAGGAAAGAGTGAAGACATCAAAAACCAAGACGATCACCAATAAACGACAGAAAGTTAGCATATAGTATGTAAATATACATATAGGATCTCACATGAGTTTCTATTTTATACGGAATTTATCAACCGAGTTCACTAAATTCGGTTTGAGTCGAGGTTTACCGAGGCTCAAATAGAATTTAGTGGACGATGTTGATAAATTACGTATAAAATAGAACGAGTTTGAGATACTTTTTATCACATGGTCATATAATCGCTTAATTTTTATCGAAAACAACAATAATTAACAGACAGAGAACTTTGTCCCAAAGAGCAGCGTGACGTCATTGCACGCAACGATATTACACGTGTCTATTACGCTCGAATATTACATAGGAAAATAGTGCTAATCATGTGATAAAATAACATATAGACTTCTTGGATTCATATCAAATAAGTGCATTACTTGATTTTAATGATTTAAATAATGCAACATTTTGCTGGAGCCATTTTCATCCATGCACTGACTTCAAGGAGAACAAACTCTGCCCATCGTTCCGCCGGGGCTGAGTCAGTGTAAAATAATATATAAATATTCGATTGTATATAAAACAAACTTTGATTCTAGTACCTAAAGCTCTACTCAAAGAGCAGTGTGATGCCAGGGAAGTTAAACGAAGTAATAATAAGACAAACTAACTAAGTCAAAACAACTCAGTGACAAAGAGACAGAGTATAAGCCATAGAGAAGGCGGTAGTTAATTAACACCTTTATTAACACCTTTGCAATACGGCTAATCTCATGTTCGTTTGTGTTCGTTGTTTAGTAGCTTTGCATTCAAATAATGCTTATAACTCGAAAAATAAGTCATCAAAGTTGGAAATAACACCACATACACATATAATGGACCCACACGCACCCACAAACCAAATTTCACCCTTCTATTCCGCTTTTTAGACCTGTGTTCGTTTATGTTCGTTTGTGTTCGTTTGTGTTCGTTGTTTAGTAGGACCGCCGCCAAGCTCGAATAAAAAATCTAAATATTAAGCTGAATTTTCGCCGATTTCTCGTTTCTAAAACACGTTTCAGCTAGTTTTTATGTAAAAACGTGTAAAATGATTATCATTCTTCACAAATATAATCGGGCTTGGCGGTTTTGAACATTATATACAAAGAATTTTTGACTTTTAGATGACCGACCACCGAACCGCCAAGTTCGAATAAAAAATCAAAATGTTAAGCTGAATTTTCGCCGATTTCTCGTTTCTAAAACACGTTTCAGCTAGTTTTTATGTAAAAACGTGTAAAATGATTATCATTCTTCACATATATAATCGGGCTTGGCGGTTTTGAACATTATATACAAAGAATTTTTGACTTTTAGATGACCGACCACCGAACCGCCAAGCTCGAATAAAAAATCAAAATATTAAGCTGAATTTTCGCCGATTTCTCGTTTCTAAAACACGTTCCATATAGTTTTTATGTAAAAACGTGTAAAATGATTATCATTCTTCACAAATATAATCGGGCTTGGCGGTTTTTAACATTATATACAAAGAATTTTTGACTTTTAGATGACCGACCACCGAACCGCCTAGCTCGAATAAAAAATCAAAATATTAAGCTGAATTTTCGCCGATTTCTCGTTTCTAAAACACGTTTCAGCTAGTTTTCATGTAAAAACGTGTAAAATGGTTATCATTCTTCACATATATACTCGAGCTTGGCGGTTTTTAACATTGAGTACTTAGAATTTTCGACTTTTATATGACCGCCCACCGAACCGCCAAGCCAAGGCAAAATGATACCCAGACCAAACCGAGGCAAAATGATACCCACCAAATATTGTCAACGTGTACCCATTAATGATCGTCCATGCAACTAATCAAACTTGTTCAATTATGTTATATTCTTGTTTCGATGTAGCATTGTGATTTAAATGGCACGTGTGTGGAACGGTCACAATGATAATATACATGAATTCCAGAGGGCAAACTGTAATATAATTTAATTCTCCATCCACATTAAATTATTATTATTATTATTTGTTTTTTTGGGAGGGGGGGATTTGACCCAGGAGGATTTGAAAGGACCTGAGACGTCATTCTTTCTTTCTTTTTAGTGTAAACATATTTTTATTTCCAACATAACATAATATACAGATGATACAAAATTAATATGCAAAATAGAAGAGAATCAGAATCAGAATTCAATTAATCTCAAATCGTCGTACATGTTGACATAACAGAGACAAATATATGTCACTAACATCAGTGCTATAATAAATAATATTTAGTAAAATGTCCGAAATGTGATCTCGTAAAGTATAGCAAAATAAACCGACTTGACACATATTTTTGGTTTATATTTTCTCCACACTTCCAATCTGCTCGGGGAGAATGTGGGTAGGGCAGAGGACGGTGTGCCTTTGACCGTTTCTGTAAAGTTGTATACTCTTAAACATCTTCGTCTTTAAGAAAATAGCAGCGGTGTACTTCTTCTTCACATTTAATCCTGGAAAAAATATATTTACATGTAAATGGTTACTATATATGACACACTGAATTTGCATATTATACAAAAGTGGGGCAGTCGCATTGAGATATTTAACATGATTTGGGTTAGGGTGGAACAAAAAGGAAGCAGATAGTGTTGCACAGTGTTCGGGACAGCAAAATGCATAGAAAGAAGAAACTGAAGAAGGAGAAAGAAAGTAGAAGAGATATGCACGAGACGATGACAATGGTGGGGAATTTTCATTATGTGTTCACAATAAGATTTGGTTGTTGCGTGAGTAAAACTGATGCTCGTATGCGGTTATCGACATGCGTCGGACGCCATGTGTGTGGGGGGGGGGGGGGGGGGGTGTGTCACTCATACTGTAAACAGTTTGCATCCATTAAAAATAAGTAAATAAACATTCAGTTACTGTGGCGATACATACTGTTTGCACCACGATACGATTATCGCCATGTCTCTATACGACAATGAACTATACAAATTCACATTAATCACATGGACATGCTTTCATTTCTTTATTAAAAGATAACTATTGATAGTTTGGATTACCTCTTATTACACGGTCAAGTGCCGATCGTTCACACGTTATTAAGTGCACATACGTTCTACCCATCTTCTTCACGCCAACATCGAGAATGGACAGAACATTCTCCCATTTTGTCATATGGACTAGCTGGTCCGTTCTTTTTGGTTCAAAGATGGTGTATTCCATCTCTACTGGGTTTACCTGAAACGAGAAGTAAGACATGGCAAGTACATTGAAGTTCAAAGTGATATATTCACAAAATAATGCACGACTGTACATGATATCGCTCTCGTTTACTAATATAATTCAATTTCATTCGAATATTCTGATACAGCCCGACTGTAAGCGGCACATTATTAACTTTAGATCTGTACATGCCCGAATATTTGATATAGCCAGGTTAGTTGTTCCAACATCTATGTTTGTCTGATAACAATGAATACTGGTAACCATCGTGTGTGGTCTGAAATATTAATGGTCTATTGGATTGAATGCATGCATTATGCAATGTATACCTTAACGGTGTGTCCCTGTTCTGCTCTGAACCATATCTGTCCGTGTTCTCTCATAATTGTCACTCTTTCACCAAGATATCCTTGATAAACTACGTCGACGAGGTTCTGACAGACAATTGGTTTCCTGCAATTTCTGGATATAACTGATGCAAGGTGGTTACCTTCCAGGCGCCCATCAGCTAAACAAAATGGAAGATGTTGTTAGTCGTTTTCCTGGTTTATTTCTTCGTAGTATGCCAAATCCAACACAATAGAGTGTCGGGCAATGATTGAATCAATAAAGGTTTATTCCCCATTCATTTTCGTGTATTTATACACGAGAAATGTGGATACAACTTTCGCATTTGCAACATCAAATAAACAATGTATCATCGTCTTTCTCTCGGATATTTTAGTTGGTCGCAGATAAAAACTGAGAGTCTGCCAAAGTCGCGCCATGCACGATGAGTGATTACAATACATCAAAGTTTAAAGCATTGAAACATATTAAGAATGTCAGATTGAACTGTATGACCGTATACTAAGCGAATAGCCGTGTTTTGTTAGCAATCACTGTAACAATTTTGTTTACTTAACGGTTTTAACACAAGATATTATTTTATTGGAAACATATCAACAACGAATCTACTTCTCCGTGTTCTTCGAAATGGTGCTATCTTACATACTTCTGTATATTTGCACATTCAATTAATACTTCTGAGTGTAGCTTGACGTGGTGTTGAAAAGTATATGTATTTATATGGCGGGTCGGCTTGGAATTTGTTTCCATTACAATGTTTTTTTTTATTTATTTACAGAGAAAATAACTTACTTGGTATCAAGTCTTTGTTGTGTCGTAAATTCCACAGCAATTGGTCGGACATAATTTGATAGAAGCGTTCGCCATATAATCTATCCATAGTGACGGTGATTATGTTTTGAAACGTTATTAGGCACTTGGGAAATGACCCGGAATGATTTTAGTGTGATGCGATATGGTCTATATAGTAAGTACCTTGGCGTCCGTTTGGCTTCCCATTACGTGATTGACGTCTTTCCTGAATACCGAATTGTTCTTCTCGCAAAGCAACACCGACAATGAAAACAATTAAAACAAGCGATGTGAGAATAGATGTCACTGGGCTTCATATCATGTTTGCATAGAAGAATCGCGGTATGCCATGAAAGGTCACGGTAACCAAACTGATATCAACTTGAATTACCGACAAACGGAGGCGTCATGTTTATTTTAGGGTATCCAATCAGAGCCTGTTGAGCATACATGGGTTTCCGACAGGAGACGACTTTAAATGAAGGCTCGTATTGCACGAAGCAGATCATTCTGTTCACTTAAACTATTGTTTAACTAAGTTTCACCATGGATAATTCATTCAAGTATGCTTTGCTTGGTAGCAGCTATATAAAACGCCTAGCAATGTATAACGACCACGACATGAATGTGATAGGTGCTCGTGGAATGATTTTCTTCAAAGGCGGTATGCGGATTGACACTCCAAGAGAAATAAAACATTATCGACACTACCTAGATTTGCTGAAGGTATGGGGGCCCAAGGTTGTGTTCCTGCAGCTAGGAGGAAACGACATTTCTCCAGATATGCCTGGCGACGAAATAGCCAAAGTTCTTCAAAGCATCGTCAACGAGATTAGAGAAACTGGGGCAATTGTTTATGTCGGAGAGATCCTGTGGCGCGGAAACACCGATAAGGTTCCGGGCCTGACACCCGAAATGTTCCAGAAAAAAAGAAAACGGATAAACGCCCTGATGAACAAATACATGGGACGCGATTTCATTCTTTTCAAAAAGATCAAGCCTGCGGATTACAGCGACGATATGATCCATCTGAAAGAACCAGCTGACGACTCCAACGTTGGGATCAGAAAATATTTCTTCGCTGTGCAAAGATTGTTTTTCCGACACAACACACGCTGACCTTCGATGACCTATATATATATACATACACATTTTTTGTCTTTATTACATTGTTCATGTTTTGACAGGTATAAGGCGCTCATAAATTACTATTTCTTTGTCTTCGGGGGTAAAACAAAATATTTGACTCGAGTCGAGGAACATACCCGTCAAAGCTCAGAGTGATCAGATATTGATGATTGAGGTTAGTTCAATTGTTTCTAGCCCAGAAACTCGAGTTCAAACGGACGTTTTTGTAGAAATATATATATATATATTCGGCATCGTTTCTGTAAAGATCGATAGCACTAAAATTAAGTGGTTATCATTAGCACTCGATTTTAGAGTTATCCACATTTAGCTGCAAGAACGTCCGTTTGAACTCGAGTCTCTGGGCTCGTAACAATTGAAATCCCAAAAATCGATATCTGATCACTCTTGAGCTTTGACGGGTAGGTTCCTCGACTCGAATCAAATATTTTTTACCCTCGAAGCCAAAGAAATAGTAATTTAGGAGCGCCTGATCGGATTGAGTACCTTTAATAAAAGTTATGCATATTATGGAGTTCCTTTTCGAAACAATAAAAGAAAAGATTCCCAACCTTTGTAAGTCGTCAATTCCGATCACGCTAGAAAGTGCCATCACAAATGCGGTCAAGACGCATATGCCAAATTTAACAATTCTATTTTGTTGGAATCACATCAAGAGGGATTTCAGATTTAATATCAAACATCATTTAGGGGCTCAACCGAAAGAGATCACCGTGTATTTGAATGACCTTGCAGTCATACTTAAATGTAACAATGTTGAGGAATCTACAGAGAGTACAAACAGCGATCTGAAAAATGGAGTGTTGCAGCAAAATCATATTTCGATAAAAATTAAAATTCTTATCTTAAAATATCAGTAAAAACGCAGCATTTTCGGTCGCCCCTTTTTTGGCGACCATCTTGGGCATAGAAAGGTGGCTTTGCTTCCTTTATGACAAGATAACACAAAAATTGCATCAAACTGACTTAACAGAAAATGGCAGCCATCTTGAATTACAAAAAATGCTCAAAGCGGATTTTAGCGAAATTTTGGATATTTTATATATAAATTATTGGACTTAAGTCCAATTCATTTGAACTTAAGTCAAATTAGTGAATTGATTTGGACTCAAGTCCAATTCATTTGGACTTAAGTCCAATTCATCTGGTTTAAAACGATAGTCCCCTTCTTTGTAACGGTATATATTCCTGCAAGTCTTGATTGACAGTCAAACTCCATACAATTGCGTCCCTTTTGCCACGTGGCTTGTTTTCGGCATCGTTGAAAATTGTTCGAACCCGAATTGGCATCTTAATAAATGCTAACTGTATGCATGAATGAAGTAACAATAATTCACGATTTGATTCAATTGTTATTTGACAACATATACAGCAAGTGTGTGTGTTTTTTTGTCAGCCATTATTAGAGAGTTCAGAGAATAGTTTATGGGTTTATTTCGTTATGGCAGAAGGCAGAACACACGCTATTTTTGAGCCTGCATGTGCAACAGAACAGAACGGAGAAAATTGCATGCCGAAACCTGAAATTTGGGTTCAGGCCCATATCTGTATAAACCTAATTATGAAAGTTTCGTATTCATACGACTGCTCTGCGAAATCGGATGTATGTAAAGAGTGCCATGGTGGCCACACTACAATTAACACCCTTTGTTTGACATAAATATCAATATTTTCGAATAAGGAATGGAATTTTTCGTGTCATGTTTGGGGAGGGGAGGAGAGGGTCACCGAAACTGATAGTGATACAAATATGTTTAGCGCTAGTTTCCACCAAATTCATACGTACGTTTTTCGTCAATGATACGATGAATCAAAGTAATTGGTTATCAGTCTGGAAACGGGCCCACTCGCCCCAGGGCAGAGTCGATGCTGCTACATTTGTATTAAAGTTGTAAATAAGTTAATATATATTGATATATTAATTCGCATACTCTCTTAATGTGCATACTCTCCTCAATCGTCGCACTGAAGAGCATGCTGGAGTGGTCTAACTTCGCTACCGCACTTGCAACAACGGAACATCTTTGTGGTTATGATGTCAGATGTTTTTTTTTTTTTTAGGAAGGTTATTTGGGGGGGGGGGGGGGCTATCACCGGGATGGTCGAAAGGGCCGATACGCCCTTTCCTTCACCCCTCATATTTATGCCTTTAATTGTATTCAAATCGGATATTCAGATCGGGTGGATCCGGGGTCTCTTCACTGAAGCTAGAGATGGTTAAGTTTTCCGTCTCCATCCGTGATGTCAGATAAAAATCGCACTGCTTTTTTACTGTATGTGGTCGGCATATGAAAGTGATTATCTATCACACGTTCTGAAGCCATCTCACCCTCTGAAGTGTGAGGTGTGATTAGTCGACTGGTTACTGTGTAAACAACCTGCTTCTATTGTTTTGATAGGATAAGAATGGGGACAACAACGGTTAAGGGTTTCCCAAACTCCAGAGATAGTGAGATGAACTCAGAAAATAAGAGAAACTATAATATCAATAATATGAAAACAGTTCATTTTTCATTTTCATAAATCTATATATTTCTATATGTATATTATGTTTATGTCATATGTTTGATTTTTTAAAATAAATATTGTTTACACCAAATATATCATAATAGGAACTTAAAAAATTAATTTATCAATATATATTAACTTATTTACAACTTTAATACAAATGTAACACCCGGGCCAACTCGCCCCTGAAAGCTGGGCCAGCTCGCCCCAAAATCTGCCTGGGGCGAGTGGGCCCTGGGGCGAGTGGGCCCGGATCCATCAGTCTTAACTTGATAGGCTACGTCCCTGTAAGTAGGGAAAGGACCATGCATGCCCATGTGTCAAAATAAATACATTCATGACATGTCCCGATTGGTCATCTAGTTCCTACTTAGCATGTACTAACAAATAATTGGACTTAAGTCCAAATAAATTCTCCAATTGGACTAAAGTCAAAATAATTGGCATATAATAATAATTGGACTTTCCAAATAATTGGACTTAAGTCCAATTATTTGGACGTAACTCCGCCCTATGAGCAAAATCAGACCTGCTTAATATCTGTTGGGAGTGTTTCTTATACAGTTGAATTGCACTTAAGTGCAAATGAGTTGTACTTAAGTCCAAAATACCACTTAATTGTGAATTCGGCGAGGAACTGGCGTCCAAATAGATTAAAATATCAGTATTTACACTTAAGTGTAATTCACTTGCACTTAAGTACAATTCCTCGCCGAATTCACATTATGTGGTATTTGGACTTAAATCAAATTATTTGGGTTCAGGTCCCTATCTAGCATGTAATACCAATTAATTGGACGTTTAAAATCCAAATAATTTGTGAAAACGGGTTGCCATATATATATACGAAAGGTATATATCTCATATATATTTTGAAGACCTCTGTCTGTCTGTCTGTATGTCCTTTATAGAATCGAAAACGGCTGGCTCGATTGAGTTCAAACTTCATATCTAAGGGTAAAATCCCACGGACACCGTCGGCGTCGCGTTTTGGAGAAGCACAGACCACCCGTTCTCCACTCTCAGTCACAAAAAAACGGCACTGTGGTGGTTAATCAAGTGATAATTTAATGAGCGTTTGTTTTTGACGCATCGCTATAAAGAGCGTTTATTTACCATTCAACGTTATTAGCATCTGCAGAGAGATATACTCGGAAACGGGTGGAGCTATCGACTTGAAATTTGCTAACTTCACAAGTAACCTGCTTACTTTGAAGAGTAAACTTTATAAATTGCCAAACTATGGAACAACCTACCAAAAATGCTTTGTCAGAGTCGCAGTGCCCTTCTCAGGGCGCCGGCTTTGACGTGGTAGCCTTCCTAAAATCAGAGAACGCAGACCTGAAAAAGCGGATCGACAACATGAATGAAGAACTTGTAGTAAATCGTCACACGATCAACAATCTATCTGAAGACATCAGAAACCTTACCAAAACGATGACGAACACAAAAGAAAAGAAAAAAGACACAGCTCCAAAACCATCGACGACCGAAAAGCCAAAGACGAACGACAAGCCAAAGACCTCCGACAAGCCAAAGACATCCGACAAGCAAAAGGATTTCGACCGATTTGACGGCATGGGTGGGTGGCCCGCCCCAAATACCACCTAGAAACACCCCGACCCCCACCCATCACCCCCGGGGGTGCCACCCCGAGGGGGTGAAAATGGGGTATGGACCATTTTCGAGAACGGTAAGGATTTCGACCGATTTGACGGCATGGGTGGGTGGCCCGCCCCAAATACCACCAAGAAACACCCCGACCCCCACCCATCACCCCGGGGGGTGCCACCCCGAGGGGGTGAAAATGGGGTATGGACCATTTTCGAGAACGGTAAGGATTTCGACCGATTTGACGGCATGGGTGGGTGGCCCGCCCCAAATACCACCTAGAAACACCCCGACCCCCACCGGGCGATCTAATGAGAGAGATATTAATTGCGCTTAAGTGCAATATGAATGTAATTTCGCTTATGTGTAATAAGGAATGTCTTATTACACTTAAGCGCAATAAGAATATTCCTTATTGTACAGGAATATCATATTGTGCTTACGCGAAATAATGTATCTCTAACTTCGCTTAAGCACAATAACTTCAGGAATATTCTTATTGGGCTTGAGCGCAATTAGTTACTCGGTTAGTTAAATAATAAGTTATTCGATATGTTTTTTTTCATTACCATGCAGCCCTAATTAGAGATTCCTTAAGTTATTGCAGTTAATCGAAATTCTCTATTAAATGTCAATTTGGTTTCCTATAGAGATCATCAACGATGTCTATGCGCACGGGACCCCCGCCAATCTTCTCTGTTGGGATTCCAATTGTTGGCTTATTAAATATGCACATATGGTTAAGATCCCGTAAGTCGGGTTTTGGATCCCAGTTAATGAAAATATCATTGATATAATCGGTTTCCCCCATTAAACATCCATATATGATCAATATACATGTTTTTGGAGCAGAATTAGGTAGTCCATATTGGACGCCATCATGTAATTAAACTTTTTTGTTTAATTTTCGCACATATTTATCAGTTATGTGGATGGAGATCTCATTAAACCTCACATCCTTATATTGGTTACAGTAATGCCCAAAGTAATTGACCACCCAACCATAGCAGAATTATTGGTAATTTTTCAGGATTTTAAATCCTGAAAAATTACCAATAATTCTGCTGTGGTTAAGTGGTCAATTACTTTGGACATTATGTATGAGGATTGAGTTATCATTAAACCTCACATCCTTATATTAGTTACAGTAATGCCCAAAGTAATTGACCACTTAACCACAGCAGAATTATGGGTATTTTTCAGCATTTAAAATCCTGAAAAAATACCCATAATTCTGCTGTGGTTAAGTGATCAATTACTTTGGACATTACTGTATGTAGATGGAGTTAAACTCACATCAGTGTGTTGGGGATTTGGACCTTGACTTCGGACCTTTGGTTTTTAACGCAACAAATGCGCGTACACCTTATACACAAATTTCTTATGTAGCCAGAGTACCGGTATTTCTTGGATAAGATGAGTTTGAAGCCTGCTTACATTTCAAAATGTTGTCAGTTTTGTATTGTCTGCAGCGGAACTCGGCGTGTTGAAGCAAAAGTCACAAGAGATCAAATGTGTATGTAACGAGACTATAATACAAATGAAAAAATAAATTGAGGGAGGGGTGGGCGATACTGGGAACTAAGGGTTGAACCGATATAAATTTGTAGAGCGATAACGACCAATGTTGACATATTATGCATCTCAAATATACTGTTGAAACAAGGCTATAAAATAGGGTGGGGGGGGGTTTCAGAATCTTAGTTATTTCTATATACTAGTAGTGCCAGAATAGTCATTTATGGACTTCTATAGCGGTACGGGATAAGATGTTGGGTTGGTTATATCGACTCGGAGAAAAAGGGGTTCGTACCGATGAACTGACAAAAATTTTGTGGAGCGATGTTGCCATGTAATGCATCGCGACTGTTCTAAAGCAGCAATGATATAAAATTGGGGGGGGGGGGGGGGTCTGATATTATCTCTATCTGACTATCTCTATAGATGGCACCAGGATTATATAGAAAGGAATAGCAATTGATATACGTATATGGTATACTATAGTAATACCATAGACATATAAGTACAAGTATCACGCGATAAAATATTACTTAACGTGACTATAGCGATGAAATTTTTTTATAAATTGGACCGGGATTAGAGGTTGGGTTGGTTATATATGGATAATTGGATATGGAATTCATACCGATGAAACGATACAAATTAGCGGAGCGATAAAGACCAATGTTGACACTTAGTCAGGCTATGCATGGGAAATAGCGGTTGATACGATAGACCAAAATAAATTTGTCGGGTGATAATGACCAATGTTGATGTATAAAGTAACGCGACTGTACTGTCGCACAATTATCAGGTAGAACTGGTCAAATATGGACTCTGGTGGCCAATATGGAACAGCTCAGAAAACACTTTCAGGGCCCTAACATTTATTTAACACAGAATCTGCCATACAAATCGATTTATGTCGATAAATCTCTTATTTTTCAAAATTTTAAGCTGAGACTTGGTGTGTCTACGTGGGATACTTATATATTCCTAAAATGGCAGGATACAGCACGTAATTATGTTTTAGATGGAAGAAATGAATTTTTTTCGATGACAAAATTTAACATGGGATTTGGCATTAAAATCGATTT